>JANEYF010001533.1:0-34346 GCA_029963845.1 Rhamnusium bicolor | reverse complement strand
GTATGCGATCTTTAGTATTTAACTTACCTGGTGGTATTGTTTTAAATCCGAAAATACTTAGCAATTAATCAGTGGTGTTACCTGTTACGGATATCACAGATTGTTTTGCTATTTCAATATAACCTGCAATATTAAAGTCACCTAGTTTACAATTCACATCCTTTCATTATTTAAATGTTCACAATTAATTAATGAATCAAAGAGGATATCGTATGTCTCAATATTAAAGGTCATGGAAATATATAAGACTAACTCATGTAAATATAAAAAATGACAAATTTGTTTAAATTCCCACTATATCAATGTTTTTGAACAAAATGGAAATCAACAAATTAACATTATATGATATCATACACCACCCCCCCTCTACTTGTACCAGTCTGTTTAAAATTACGGTCTGATCTAAATATGATAACTATTACTAAAGCAATTTCACTGCCATACTGAAAAATCCAGCCTTATTTCAGTGAAGTCTATTAAGTCATATTGAGAAGCTACAGGACTCATTATAAAAAATTCATTGGCTTTAGTTTGTAGGCCAGGTACACTTTGATAATAAAGATGAAACAATTTATTTGATGGTGGAAATTATTTGCTCATCTTGTTAGGTGTGAAAAGATAACTTATATAATATCAAATAATTATTTTATTATTTTGTTCTATAAACTATGAAAAATAAATAATGTAAAACTGAAAAAGGATTACACAACTGATGGCCTCTCCTGAATAAAATTACTTGGAGTGGCCACGTCAGTCGCAACAATTTGACGAGAATTTATAAAACACTTGTTTTTTTTTTCTCAAAAAAAAAATTATGCATAGTAAAATAATATTTTTTTGTTAAAATTGTTCAAAAAACTGTAATAATATTTTGTGTGGTCGCCTACGACTTATTTTGAAAAAGAGGTGTGGGAGACATTTATTGCTTTTTTTATATTTTTTTTTTTTTTATTTTTATTTTATTTTGTTTGTATGTTATATGGTTGCTCTTTTTTGTGTTTCTGTGTTTTATATATTTTTGTACTATATTATTTCACTTTGTTTTTAGATTTTTGAGTGTATATCTGAAAAAGGGTAAAAAATGTTTTCTAAGATTCTCAGAAAAAAAAACAGCTCGGATCATTATATGAATCCTTTAAGAATTTAACAGCATAGTACAAAACCTTATATCTTTAAAACGAACAAAGTTTAGTGTAGCAACTATATATATTGTGTTAAATTTTTAGGTAAATAATTTTCTTTCGGGGGAGTAAAGTGTAGAAGTTGCAGCGAACTTTTGTTTAAATCAGTCAGCAATCATAAGAAGTGTCGAGCTGTATATTTTTGTGAGTAATATTGTTTAAATAATATTTGCCTATAATGACCACATAATAAAATAAATATATATCTGTAATACACTTGATGCGATTACTATGTTTTAACAGGTCGAAATTTAAATATCATCATTTTTTTGATCCAGTGGGAGAAGATTCAATTATTTTCAACATTTATTTTGATTTTTAGTCACCCTCCCCTATAGTATATATTTCTGACAGGGAGTAGGAAAGATAATTATTTTATTTCCATTTAATTGAAATAAACCAAACAAAACATACATGAAAACAAAATAAATTTTTAAACTAAATGTTCTTTGTGATGATATATGTTTGTTGGACATACAAGTATAGTCTCTCCTGAATATCGTTTTGGTCCCTTCTATGAATTTCTTGAGCAACTAATTCACATTTATAAATTATTCGATTTTTCATATCTTCAGTTGTCGTGAACGATGCACCTTATCTTTAAAATAATCCCGCAGAAATCAATCATGTAGTGTGAGGTTCTGATGACGTAGCAGGTCATATTAAATTCGCCACGGAACAATCCGTTTTTGGAGTCAATTTTCATCTAGGTGCCCACAAACTTCGTTAAGATAGTTTCTCTGGAGCACCATCTGTTTTTGCTGGGTATTTATGATAATATATCTTGAAGACGATGTAATGCTTCCTGTAAAAATTTAAATATATTGCATGTGTCAAACTCTGGCCAAAAAAATATTATACAATAATTTGATCGTAAGCGAATAATAAGACATTGAAAAACCACCAATTCTTCAAATACTTCCCCCATCCAGCTAGGATTTTCGATAGAACAGTAATGCCGATTTGCTAAGTCTTCTGATTTAAATAAAATCCTTGACAAAGAAAAAAATAGTATTAGGAAAACTCCACGCCATTCTAGTAATGTTTCCATATAATTACTGGCTAAATTCAAGATTACAGGGATAATATTTATACTTTCTCATGGTTCCGTGGACTGTAAATTGTGAAATTTCCACTAGAGTACTCAACTGACTACTACTATGTAAGAATTTTCTTGACCTTGAAGCAAATTTTCCAATTATTGGTCTTCTGTAGTTTCTATTTTTGTTAATTACTTTATATGTTTTGGATAATCAACATGTCCTAGATACACTCAGCCTTTCATTAACTTTTGATAATGTTTTATTTGTTATACGTCATTTAGGGAACTTTTTAGGTATATTCTAGATGCTAATAAATTCGATTTCTTGAGACTCACCTAAGACGTACAACATGTCAATTAATTCTTTATAAAATTTTAAATGAATATAATAGGATCACAAATAGATTTTGTAAATTAGTTAATGTTAAGATCTGATAGTTAAATCAAATTGTTTTCATCGCCTACTAGATTAATTCACCAGAAGAGTAGCCCATCCGAAATATAAACGTAATGGATAAAAATGTAATAAAGGAGAAAAAAATTGAAAATTCTAAATAATGGATATTAATTTGACTTTAATATTTTCTGTGTCCCTAGCTTATTTTCCCATGGCTAAATAAATTTAAAATTAAATGGATATAGGACGTGATTTATTTACAAACCTTGCGTTGTAGGGAATAAATAGACCTATATGATTTTGCATGAAAATATGGGGGATTCCGTTCGAACTTTTCCCTAAATGTCAACATTTTCTGAACATCTTGTAATAAGTGAATTTTGTTTTAACTGCTAATTAAAACGGACCTTATTTTAATCTGAAACGAAAGATTTTTTTAAATTTCCAAAACGGTGACGTAATAACTAGTAAAATTAATATTGACAATTTTTTTTTCTTATTTTAAATATCTCAAAACTATAAGATTTAGATTTATGGTATTCTAACGGAAGAATATTGATAATTTATGATTAATTCAAATTTTCAAAAAAAAATACCTCCATAGTCCCCGCTCTCATGATTAACCCCGTATATTATTTCAAGCTAATTTTAGAATATAAAACTGTTACGTAAAACAATTTTTTATGTTTCTGAAATAATAAAGAAGGCATTGGACATTATCACACTGTTGACTCACGCTATATAATTTTGTATTAAAATATTTGCAATTTTAATTTAATCATAATACAAAAAGATATAAAAGATAAGTTCAATCTTTGTTGGTAAGCGTATGACGATTTCTTTTTTCTTTCTAATAGTAATATAAATAAATGTATTGACATATTTCATATATTTGCCCACTCGTACACATAAAATACGAAAGATTTTATTAGTAGTCCTTGTTTTTATTTCTTAAAACAAAATACATTGTTTTATTTTCAGTACTTGTTTGTTTGGTCTGCTGTCATAATGGTATTTTATCCGGGGAATCCTATTTTCTAGAGCGTATGAAATGTGCTTTGGATTATTATACCAACTATGTTCACTGAGCGTTATTAATTCCTTTCAATAATCTATAATCAACCAGGATAATGCATGGATTTGTTAAGGGATCAAGGATACTCTAGTGAGGAAAAGCCCAATTTATTAGAATCATCATGTTTATAATTGATGACATTTTCAGATAAAGACGTGGTATTCCGTTGATTAGTGGTTGAAAAGGGACCCGTCGGTATTTATATCAATCAATGTAGTTTTTCTGTGCTCCCAGATACAGTATATCAATTTTAAAAATGCTAATATCCAAAAATTCCTAAATATTTTATATAGAGGGATGCTTAAAACTAAACTAGAAACTTTTTAAATTGGTTGTAGCAAAATGATAGGATTTTTGCGCTGATTACGATGGTGAAAACAGAAAAGTAATCAAGCAATTCTACAGAGCGGACTATATGAGATTGGCTCTCTGTCACTATTCATACTATTTTTACACTTTGTTGTTTTCGAAGCTTTTTCAAATGTATTTAGCTCTATTATTTGTTGCATTCTTAATTAATCTTAAATTGTTACTATCTATTTTATGGTTGTTTTAAGCGCATGTTGGGCAACACTAGACATCTGTCTTATCATATTTGATATGTGACAGATGCTCCTTGATTGTAGTTTGAATATATCGTCTAGTTTGTCTAACACATTTTTGGTTACAATCCTTGCAGCTAATTTCGTAAATCCCAAATTTTTCGTTTCTTTTAATTTTGTCTTTTGGATTGCCTAAAAGTTGTTGTAGTTTGTTTCCGATGAATATACCACTGTCATACCTTATATCTTTGAGTACGTTACCAATACTACCTACAAATTTCAGATTTTTTCTTTCATTTTGAAAGGTCGATGATTTTAGAAGTGTGTCTGTAAATTTACGTTTCCTAATTACCTTATCAACTTTTGGAAACTTACAGAATATCCATTACTCACAACTATAGCCTTAATCAATGGCTTTTTTTTTTAATTCGACACCGTTGTGATCACACGTATTCTCTCTGCAATTGTGAAATTATTATATTATAAACTATTTAAACAGTGCTTTATGTAAATATGGTACTATTAACAATAATATAGTGAACAAAGACTATAAAGGTAGTGTTTAAGTTAATTAATCTTAATCTATTTCTATAAATAACATACACACTAAAAACCTCGAGTGATAACAGAAGGTTAAGATTAGTGATATCGGGCGATAATCCTACACTAACATTCTTTAATTTTAATATACGTGAACAAAGTGCCCACCAAATCTTTTAAAATAATTATGTGTGAATGATGGACGATGAGTGTGGAAAATGTAAACTGAAAATTAAGCAAAACTCATTACAATGTGCTGGTCTTTGTAAAAGAAGTTCCACCCAGAATGTGTACATTTATATAACGATGATTACCATATAATTAGGAAAACTAATAATATTAAATGGTTTTGTGATGATTGCATTCTTTATCTTACTTCAAATCTAGATATAAAAAAAAAATAAACTATTTCAAAACACAGTAAAAGACCAGTTAGAAAATTGTGGTAACATGCTAAATTCTGAGGAAACAGAAAATGTAAAAAAAGAAAAAGTTATGCTGTTGCAGCAGGAGAAATAATTGTTATAAAACCCATGAATAAGGAGAAAAGTAAGACTACTAAGGAAGTTATTCAAAAGCTCTAAATCCTGCAAAATTAGGGAAGTGGGGATAACACGAGGAGTGTTAATAAAGTACAACAACAAAGAGGAAGTAGTAAAATAAAAAGTGCAACAGAAAAAGAAGTTAAAAAGGAATTATGAAATTAGAACACCAGAACAAAAATGTTAATTTGGATGAATATTTAAGTAGTGGTGAGTATGGTTTAAACTTCTCTGTATGGTCTAAATGCTACTATCCGATCGACATCATAGATGTCTCTTTGTGGATAGCGACTGCGAAGCAAGTACAGAGCAGCGACCTCTAGCCCAGGTGGACTAAACTACTGTTATTAAATATGATTTGCTGGAAACAACTTCTCAGCGGGCAAATACCCCGACCTGCATTGGATTACACCTTCATCGATCTATCATGATTTGAAGGTGTAATCCAATGCAGGTCGGGGTATTTGCCCGCTGAATAGTTGTTTCCTTCGAATCATATTTAATAAATAAGGAAGTGTTGGAAGATACAATTAGGAAACAAAATTCTTTTTTAGTTTATGTTAACATTATACTTGATGTTAAAGTAGGGAAAAAAATTAAATCGGCTATTGCAGAATGTGATCCGCTTACATCTCAGAAACTTTTAAGTCAAGGAAAA
This sequence comes from Rhamnusium bicolor, assembly GCA_029963845.1. Lineage (NCBI taxonomy): Eukaryota > Metazoa > Arthropoda > Insecta > Coleoptera > Cerambycidae > Rhamnusium > Rhamnusium bicolor. Next base: position 28,369 of record JANEYF010001533.1, on the reverse strand, counting down.
CTTAGTATAGGATACTCCATATGTCCACATTTAAATATGTTTCTGTATTTAGGTGCTTTAAATGTGGTGACTTTGATCATAAAGCGAGTGAGTTAAAGAAATGAAAAATGTCTTAAATTTGCTAACAGGGATCAAAAACAGAAGAATGCGTAAATGAGCACTATAATTGTTGTAATTGTATAGAAGCTAATTATAAACTGAAGCTAAACAGATCATACAATATTTAATATTAATTGTCCAGTTTTTATGAGAAAAATAGAGTTACTAACAAGAAATATAAAAGTGGTTACTGACACTAATAAGTAATAGCATTTAAACGATACAACTTCTGAAAGAAATAAGATCAAAGTTTTACATCAAAATGTCCAATGTATTAAAAACAAAACTGAACATCTAGAAATATTGTTAAAATCAGATAACATTAATGTTGCTTGTTTTCCAAACACTAGTTAAAACATGAAGTTAACAATTTCAATATTAGTGGTTATAGTTTATGTAGTATTATTTGTAGAGTTAGTTTTATAAATGGAGATACAGCTATTTTTTTGTCAAAATCACTTGAAAAATAATACGCGAGAAATTGATTACCTAAAATAACTTTGTAAAAAAAAATAATAGAGATATGTGGAATAGAAGAACTTTTACCTCAGAAAATTATTAGAATAGTGTCAATATACAGGGTGTCACACCAGGAACTGCATCGATCGATATAGGGAAAAGTATGCACCAGAAAATTTTGAAAATTTAGGGAATTACTAACGGCAGTGTGGTCAATCCAACTAGAATAATTACAAGCATCTGGCACTTCCGATTATACCGGAAGTCGATACCAACTTGCTTATTTTAAATGGAATACCTTACATTAATTTTCGACACTTCATTACCTAATAATATGATGTCTGCAGTCCGGAGTATGGCTAAAATGATGATCTGGGTTATTAGGATTTGTCGGTTATGTTATTACGGATATAATTCGTTATCAGTATCACCGATGTATAGTCAGCGAAATCTATGTTATGACGGGACGTGGAGCAAGACGCGACATATTGTAGGATTTGGATGTTCCAGTTCAAATAGCATCTCTGACTAACGTTCCACGTCCCAAAATACACAAACTGGTGAAAGAAGGTGCCTCAAGAAAACAAAGATCGGACGCCGGTCAATCGAAAACTTTGGGCCTATCGTTAGCGAAACTTTTAAGAACTTTAGTTTACGACACGTATCAAAAATAAATCCCAACTATTGACGTGGTAGACAAAATATTAAAACAAATAGATTATTATCCAAAATATACCAAAAAAAAACTTTAGGAACTTCCTTGAGGAAAATTGGATGTAAATATCAAACTATTAATAAACACATTGCGATTATGGAAAGTAGACGAATAGTGGATTGGCGAAATTCATATCTAAAAGAGATAAAAGAACTCAGAAGGGAAAATGGATCAATTTATTATCTAGATGAAACTTGGTATGATACTCATGACACAGCAAAAAAAGTATGGACTAATGGATTTAGAAAATGTCAACCAATCTCATTGCCCCCTATTAAAGGGACTCGATTAATTATATTACACTATGGATCAGTTTATGGATGAGTTGATAATGCATTGAAACTATGCGGAGAAAACATGGAAAACTGTAACGTGAATTACCACAAGAACATGGAGGGAGTAATATTTGAGGAATGGTTTGAAAATACACTAATTACAAAATTAGGACCGAATAGCATTATTGTTCTTGACAATGCGAAGTACCATTCGAGACAACTGTATAAAATTCCTAACAAGAGTTCTACTAAGCTGGAGTTACAAATTTGTTTCATGGAACATGATCTCTATTATGAGGAAAATAATAAAAAATTACAACTGTTGGAAGTCCTGCAAACGAAAAATTATGAAAATAAGTATATTATAGATAATGTAGCGGAGAAATATGGCAACAAAGTGTTGGGATTACCGCCATATGTCTGTATTTTCAACCCAATTGAATTAATTTCGTGTAAGTTGAAGAAAAATGTCAGAAAAAGAACTATTTTTCTGAAATTCAATACAAAAGTCGTAGAGTTAATTCAAAAAAGAAGTGTCGAAATTTAACAAGGAAGATTGGGAAAAAAGAATTAGGAAAGTCATTAAAATTGAGGATGATTATTTAAAAATTGCCAAATTTCATTTAAATAGTAGAAATAAATTTATTATAAATTAGAACGAGGATAGTAGTTCATCTCAAAATGAAGAAGCGGGTGAGAAGGACGAGGATTCAGAGGAAGAAGCAATGTGAGGTGAGGTAAAGTGAAGTGATGTGAAGTGAAGAAGTGAATTTTGTGATATCAACTACATTATTTAATTCCGTTTTTGTGCTTTCGTTGTTCAGTGCTTGAGAAACATTCTTTTTCAGGATGTTATTATTTATTAATGTTATTATTTTTTTCATTTTGACAAAAACATGTCTTTCTGTTTTTATTATGGTAATAACTTTACTACTAGAACTTATTTTTAATTCATTTATTGAGAAAAAACATTTGTTTCTGTTACTATTTTAAGAGTATATTCTTTATTTTTATTTTGTTTTTAAAGCTTTCTTGTTACTTTTTAAATAATCTCTTTATTCCATACTAATATCTCATACCTATCTTTCCCTGGCAACAAATGCTCATACCTTCTCGAGGTTCTTGCTGGGTAGTAACAATTTATATTAAGCAAACTTGATTACTGTAACTGCTGTATGTGTAGTCAATACGTTAATTTCAAGTTAATACTTTTTTGCACAATTGTTGCTAGCTAAACTGAGCACAAAAACCTATATTGAAAATGTAAACGAGCGAACAATACAGTTAACTGTTAGATTTAAATCTAACTCTGCATTCCGTAGCGTCTTACCCCGGACGTACCGTCACAATATCTGTTTCGCAAACTATAACTGCTACCTGCTACCTATCAATTACCTTTGTGTTACTGTTTAATGGTTATTTTTCAGACCTTTTCTTAATTTTTTTTGTAAAAAAATAAATGCAAATTTCTGCGTTGAGATGAACAGTTTAGCAATTATTTTTCTTGGCTATTTCTTTTTCCAACAGATACGATGTTTCCTTAGTACAATTTACAATATTACTTACTACAAGAACACTTAGATCTTCGTGTTAAATTTACATTCAAAGGAATTACTAATAAAATTACATTACTGTTATTGAATAAAAATGTTAAAAAAATATTACGCATATTTGAAACATTAGTAAAAGCAAATAATTCAAAATACATACTATGATTATTTGTAGAAATTTTCCTCATAAATAAATCCACCGTAAATTACATACATATTTTCTTTCTTCGCGTCTTTCTTAATCAATTGATATTGTATAATGTCAAAATAATGCTGAAATATACCACTTTATGTTACTATAAAACGGTTTAAGAATAATTTTAATCACACTATAAATAACTTTAATAATGCCGAGGAAACTATTAGTCTGAAGCGATTATAGTTATATTCCAGTAAAACGGCCAAAGCTGTAATAAAAGTCGCAAAAATTTATGATTAGCTTGAAAGCTTGTATTGTGTGTTAGTTTCAGGGAAGAACTATTTACTGTGATTAATTTCAGAGACCATTATATGAGAATTTACTATCCCACACCTGACACCTTAGTTGTACCTATTATTCTACATGCTATCTAAATCCAAATAATGGGCAATTATGTGAAACAAGTATATTTTATGGTTTATTATCGTAAATTACTTAAATCTTAATGAGATAAATAACATATCACTTGTTAAAAGGGATGGTATATTAATTTAGTGATTAGTGCTATACAAGATAATAAGGGAACAAAAAACCATTAAAAAAATTACAATGGTTGTCAAATGAGGAAAACAATCAATTTGTGGCCTACTTAGAAAATAGTAAATAGCGCGAGGTGCGTTTGTTATAGTGTCGCAAGTTGATTGTCATTCGTAGTCAGCAAGCAGTTAAATGTGTAGATAATTTCTTTCTTATACCTTGTGTTGGACCATACAGGTATACGTTATGATGGCAAACAGAAATATGAAATACTAGTTTACCACGCAATCCACCGACTACTTGTTTCGTGTGGCAAAATCTTTTGTGGTGTCGACTGATTGAATCAAACGATTTAAAAATTCAAGAATTATTTCTATAATGAAAAATCACATTTTACTCAATAACTTAATATGTAGCAAAACTAATTATACTATAAAAAGTGGGGTAATAAGTTGACGGAATAAACAAACATAACCCATAACTTGGATTACAAAAAGATAATATGCACATTATGTTCAGTACAACTGACTCAATAATGTTATTTTTAATTTCAACTATTCTGTCTAATAAAACCATAAATAAAACACAAGGTACTCACCAGTTGACACTTTAAACATTATTGAGTCAGTTGTACTGAACATAATGTGCATATTATCTTTTTTGTAATCCAAGTTTCAGCGTTTTGGCAAATAGCCGGGAAAATTATTGTTTAAAAAGATATATGTTATACTTATCTGTGATAAGATTTGTAAAAGTTAGTAAATAATAATTAACAAAAAAATTTCAGTTAATATTATTTTTCATTCCACACAAAATATTTATATTTTAGAAAAAATTTCTGTAGTACAATGCTATTATGTAATTGACTTCAGCTTTGAGAAACGATTATCTGTGAAAAAATGTTTTCCAGTGCTGATGATTTTTTTTATATTATTAATATAATTATTTATGTCAAATAAGGTAATGCTAGACAAAAGTATGATTACCATAAGTGCATATAAGGCATAAAACACGTTGAAGTAAGTGGATAGAATTGGCCAATGTACTTATCATATTCCATATTATAGCCCATTCTAAACTAAAGATTACTCGCCAGCGGTAAGCTTCGAGGAAGGAAATCCTTTAAAACAGGATAAAAGGGGTTTAACATTTCAATATTTTTATCCTCTTAGAGAATAAAGTGTGGTTTGCCTTATTTTAATATTAAATTTTTACAAAGTGGCGAAATATGTATAGTCCTTTTTCGAATTAGTTATTAAAATTTACGATTACTTCTTTTAAATGTTTTTTTTTACATAATATTTGTTTAACAATTGTTGTGTTTTCTAAATTAATGTTATTTCTGATTTTTGATTAGGGAAATTGGCTATTTTTTGTTTGAATGATATAAATTATTTATAAATAATTAAAAAAATAGTTCCTAAGGAGATTTGCTGATCGTTTCTTAAATAAGCTTATTCTTCAAAACTAATGTATATATATGGAATTCTGCTCTCACGCATACCTGCACCTATAATTTCATTGAAACCTTTAATTACTGATTTCGCCATAAATTAGTTAAGTTGCATTATTATTAATGTCAACAGCGGTAGTACTCAAATCTGTACCAGACAGATATCACTTTGCTAGACATCATTTCGTCAGGAACAGTAAAATTATGGAATTTATCGTCCAACCGTATAATCTCTTCTTAGGAATGAGTTGCTTTTGAATAATTTTTCAGCTAGACGGGAGTATGTGGAAAGGTAACTATAAAATAAATCATCTAGATGTTTACCAGGAGTACAAAAGATACTCTTATTTATAAACAAGGTTATAGGGTAGACATATTTAAAATAATAGTTTTCGATCTAATACAAATACACAATTATCTTAAAACTGCTTAAAATGTTGTTTATCAGACCTCCATTCTGTGAATGTACTTTTCTTATTCTAGTTTAAATTGTGAATTTGGTCTTGGAATTAAATTGCTAGTGTGAGACTAGAGATACCAAATCTCACAGTTTCAATTCTTCAGTTCAATTTCTGTAAACTTTCAAAGGATTCATGGCGTTGAAAACTTTTTTCATATAGAGCGTTTCAAATGAAATAGTCGAGTGGATTCAAACCGGGTGAATTTGGTGGTCACTGATTTGCTGCTGTAAGATTATTTGCCCTAAAAAACCTTGTGTATTTAAAGCTCAATGAATTGGACACTGTTTTGAATGAAAGTGTAATCACCATTTCGCTTAGAGGTAGTGAAATCCTGGTAGTCGTTATTGTTGGCCCAAGCTCTGCGTTCCAAAATAAAAAGAGGACGTTGAATATGCTCACAAAAGATAAATTCAATACACAGAAACAAACATTAAAACTAACCCGAGCAACTTCTGGTCTTTTCTTAACACTATGAGAAATGCAACCAGTATACCGAATTCGATTCGCTTCAACAATAATTCATTAAACGACACTCAGAGCAGTATCGATGCATTTGCCCAATACTTTCAATCGTCCTTTATCACATCATCCACGTACAACTTAATGGAACAGGAAACCACAGGCAATGTTCCCCAACTTAATATTCCAACCATTACCGAAAATGATGTTTTAAAAGCAATAAAAAAATTCAAAAATAAACTCACAACGGGTCCCGATGGTATACCAGCTTTCTTATTAAGAGACTGTGCCCCTATCTTTGCCTTACCACTCTATCATTTTTAATTTAGCACTGCGAACCACTACATTTCCTCAAATATGGACTCAATCAAAAATCTGTCCTGTTTTCAAAAAAGGTGATAAGACCGATATTGAAAATTACAGACCTATAGTTATCCTGTGTAATTTTGGCAAACTCTTTGAAATTGTCTTATACGATATAATCTCTTTTCATGCTAAATCTCAAATCTCTTATGGTCAGCACGGGTTTTTGGCAGGTAGATCTACAATTACCAACTTGGTATGTGTTACACATGCCATCGCAAATTCACTGGATCATGGTGGTCAAACAGACATAATTTATACAGACTTGACTTAAGTATTTGATAGATTAGACCATGGGCTCCTATTGCAGAAGTGGTCAGCTTTTGGTCTAAGTCTTGACTTTCTAAGCTTCTTTGAGTCATATCTGGGCAGCAGAACATTAAACGTGAAGTACAATGGGTTTTCATCCATTGAAGTATTAGCAACGTCAGGAGTTCCGCAGGGCTCTGTTTTGGGCCCACTATTATTTATAATCTTCATCAATGATATCTGCCAAGATATACAAAGTAATGTCCTCCTATATGCTGATAATCTTAAATTGTTTGCATCTATTAATTCCGAAGAAGACTGCCATCGATTACAGCATGACCTCTCAAAATAAATTCATGGTGTGAAAATAATAGATTACCTTTAAATATAACAAAATGTAACGCGATGACTTTGACGAGGAAAAATAACTCGATAAAATTTTCCTACAAAATAGGCAAGGAAATAGTTACGAGATGCACTCAATTCAAGGATCTCGGAGTCATCTTTGACTTAAAACTTTACTGCCCACATAGATCACATAACTGCTAATGCCTACAGAAATCTAGGCTTTATCATGCGAAATTCAAGGCATTTTAAAGATATTTCCACACTTTCTCTCCTGTTCATTGCTTTTGTACGGCCAGAACTGGAATACGGTGGTATTGTCTGGAACCCACAATACAATATTCATATCCTTAATTTGGAACGGGTTTAGAGAAGGCACGTTAAACATCTTTCATTCAAAGCTGACGGAATTTATCCTTCCAGAGGCACGTCAGAATCTGACTTACTAGTCAAATTTAATCTAAATGACTTAGCAACACGTAGGATCTACTTTTCTGTGTTGTTCCTACACAAACTATTAACAAGTCAGACTGACTGCCCGGATATTCTTAGTTCCATACATTTCAAAGTTCCATATTTTCAAACTCGCTCACACGACATCTTCTACTTAGCTATACCAAGAACAAATGTACTAAAATCGTCGCCTATTCACAATATGTGCTCAAATTACTTAAGCTATCAGTTGAACCTTGATATTTTTAATTGTAGTGTTAATAGTATAAAGCAATGTATTTTGAATCGCTCTTAAGTAAACCTCTAGCTCATACCCACTGTTTAATCTATCTTCTCATAAATATTGCATTCTCTTTTTTAGTTTAATAGTAATTATTTTATCTGTAAAACATTTAGTATCTAGTCTTTTACTCTGTACTGTGCACATATTTCTTTGTATATTTCCTGCCCTGTAATTGGTTGCATATCTGTCTGGGCAGCTGTATTCATAAAATAAAATAAATAAATAAATAAATAAAATAAATAAATAAATATAATCTTCCAGTTTATAATTATATTGTTATTATTGAGGCTTCATATATACCAGTTAATACAATACAAGAAACATTACTTTTTATGGAATAATCTTATATACGTTCTCTATCATTTACTTAATACTGTCACTGCCTCATGTAAATCTTCTGTATTTATCATATGTATTATATATTTATATCTTTTCATATTATTGGAATAATAAATTATTAATATTAAGACTAATTAGGGTATTTTCCATGAAATGAAAAGATAAAATTTTTTCAATAATTGAGTGGAAGGGTAGTATTCATGTTCAATTATATTGAGTAATTAAAGTTTTTTAAATTGTATTCAAATTTAGAAAAATAATTGGTCGAAATTATAATTATTGTATTGCTGGGGTGTATAATTAATTAATTAAAATTTTAGTGTTTGATTTATTATCTACCTAAAATTTGTATACTAGCGCATTCAAATAAGAATGACAGTATAACATGAAGAAACTATAGATATTTATTACTGTTTATGTAATACCCAATAACTGTTTTATTATTATTTTCTAGAAATGCATAAATATGAAGGAAATGCTAAATTTTTAAAAATGTTTGTTAATACAAGCCTGGTGTGAAATTGATGTTTTCTTGTAATAGCCGTAATGAAAATTATGTTACATTTTGTTATATTACAATATCTTATTTTTATTTAATTTGAAAATGAAATTGCCACCTACCAAAACGTCAATAAAGCAATCAAAATGAAAGCTTCTGTTTACTACGTAAAATTCAACCCTTTAGTCATTATATTGGGGTGTAGCAACAGTATAGGGTGCAGTTTTAACCACTGGAAATTATAAAATGAATGTTTCTAACGAGTCTAACATAGTGGGACGTAATAATTAAAACAGCTCCCGTTCATAATTAGTGCTTCAGACCAGAAAGTCCCATTGTAAAAGGATATAATTATGAGTATTATTTGCACTTGCTAATTACGACGGGTTTTATCAGGGGCGCGAATATTTTGTGGAAAAGTATCAAAGAAAACTTTAATATCTGTTTCTCCGGATCCGATTGTGGTTTTGAAAAAGTTAATCTGCCTAGTTAGGTAGAAATTTTCGACAATAGTTAACTCTAAACGGCTAAGGCAATTTTAGTAATACAAAAAAAAAAGAAAGCATAATTTTTTTTGTCTTTTGTCTTTTCCTATATTTAAGGGTATTTTTTTATTATTTCTCGAACAATTGTGGTGTGAGAAACACGAAAACGACGAGCCAATTTGCGGGTAGACGCTCCAATATGGTTTTCAGCAGAGTGAAGAAGCCTCTCTTATAGTCTGGCTGCTGTTAGCTTTCGTGGTCAGCCACTCTTCGGTAAGTTCTGACAAGGTATACCTTCTTCACATTCAAGAATAATTGTTTGGTTACAGTACTACGAGAAATATTTTCGTCCTCAAAAAAGGTGCATAATTTGCCGTTTAGGCATTTTAGTTACTAAATTAAAAATATTCTTTCGTAATTCTAATTTGTACGCCATCTTGAAACACTTGAGACGCAACATGAACTGTCAAGTTGATAAACAAGGTAACCATAGTAACGTTTGGCCGTAGCCTAGATATGTTTTTAAAAAAGAAATTCTTATAGAAACATTGTCCGAAAACTTTGGTTCCACCCGTTAGTAAAAGTAACGCTTAATCTACAAAAATTGAATATACAGAATCATTTGATCTTAAATTTACAAATCTCGGAAATATATATTATCATATGAGATCTTGCGATTATCAAAGTACATCACACTGGCGCATTCGCCAGAACACGAAACTTCATTGGTAGTAATGACATGAGGAGCAACTGTGCAAAATGGGATAAATCCAGTTTTTACTATTTTTGAGATAAATATAAAAAGTTACTGTTGTTGACCCAATCTATAATTTAAAATATTCGGTTCGATGAAAGATCGTTCAGTCCATCAATAAAACATTTAAAAAAGTAAAATGCGTTAAATACATATGCAAACTGGGCTAACTCCAATTAGATTCAAACAAAACTGAATAAATCACTTTGGAAGGTTTCTGTTCCTTAAAACATGAACATTTTTATATTTGCATTATTTTAATTTTATTGAGCAACCGGAAAATGGTATATTCGTGAGAATATTTTAACACGAAGGATATTTTCCAGAGCACTTTTCGATTTAGCAAATAGGAATAAAATTCCATACCGATTGGGCAAAATGAAATAAATCCACACTATGGTCTTGCAAAAGGGCATAAATCTAATCGAAAAATCATAATAATAAAATACATCATATATTTAAACTTGGGCTGTAATAGCATTTAACGAAAATTATTACTTTAATCATTCTGTGAAACGAAAAATAGCTCTTTTCATTGTGCCTCTTCTAAGTGGTTTTTCCTCTTCGTATATTTTGGATTTATCCCCTTTTGCACAGTTGCTTCTTACATCAAGACTAGGGTTAGGAATTTTTAAAATTTTAGTATTCGAATACTCGTTCAAACTTTTATTCAAATATTTGAATTATTCAATGTTCAATTATTTCAACTTATTCGACTATTTGGCCATTCAAATAATCAAATAATATCTGAATATTCCAATATCTGAATAATCGAATATCTGATTATTCGAATATCTGAATATTCGAATTCTGTATATTCGATTATTCTAATACCAACTACTAGATTATTCGACTATTCGAAGATTAATTCGAATGTCCACTCCAGTAAACAATGTTCAGTTTTATCAAATTAATTAAAAAACAATGATATTATTCAGAAAATTTATTAAAACTAAAATCATCCAACAAGCTTAATATTTTTATTACCTATCAGTAAACATTAAAGTATGGGCCTTTATTGGGCTTTTATTCAGCCATCATTTCCAATAACGGCCCTGAAAAACGCCCAATGAAGGCCCATAATTTGGTGTTTACTGATAATAAATGTACATAGGTACATCTAAAGAGCTACACAATAACAAAAATCAAGGTTATAACAAAGAAAAAATGTGCATGAAATAAAAAAATACATAAACTACTTAAAACTGTAAATATACCAGGTGTAACAGGATCACGGTACACCTCCTTTTCTCCTTTAGTTTTGAAGATAACACAGCCCCACAAAAAAAAATTTTTCTGACCTAGCAACGAGACGAGTATATCCTTATGTATTTTTGATCGCTGATTCCGAATCCGGGGTCAAAAAAAGTCGTACACCCCTAAAAAAGAAATTTTAGAGCCAAAAAACACCCCCTGAATCGTTTTGTTTAATATTTTCGGGAAAAATTGAATGTATTACGATAAAAATAAAGGTGAATTGCAGCGTTCACCCTATAGGTATGAAACGCACCCCCATAGAGGGTGAGAACCACCCTCATCTGCCATCAAACCAATTGATAACGGCAATGACTGAAAAACATCTAAAAATATTTAAATTTCGTTAGGTTTGCAATAAACTTACGTAGAATTCACGTAATACCCCAAAACTACCCCTATATCGTTATGAAAAACAACCCTTAACTTCAATTACAGAAAAAAGAAAGGAAGAAACATAAAATAACAAGGGGAACTTTCCACCAAGACATAGCCGAAATGGAAAAACGATATCAAGGAAGATGGGACGAACACATGATAGCAGACTACTGTTGGTCTCTGAAAAGAGACACGAAAGAACAACACAAACGACAGTCAGTAAGAAGATCGTTTGAAAAGAAAGTTAAAAGATACCATAAAAAAAAAGATTAAAAAAAGAAGAATTAAAAGCTACTAACGTAAGAGTACTTCTCACCCCTCTTCAGGGATGCGTTTTATACCCAAATGGTGTTAATATTGGTGACAAATGACTGCTAATATCCTAGCCATAAGGATCTCTGCAAATAAGAACATCCACATAATGAAATGGTTATCAAATTTCATGTTTTTTCCTTTCTTTTTGTCTGTAATTGAAGTTAAGGGTTGTTTTTCATAACCCTATAGGGGTAGTTTTGGGGTATTACGTGAATTCTACGTCAGTTTATTGCATACCTAACGAAACTTAAGCATTTTTAAATGTTTTTCAGTCATTGTCGTTATCAATTGGTTTGATGGCAGATGAGGGTGGTTCTCACCCTCCTATGGGGGTGCGTTTCATACCGATAGGGTGAACGCTGCAATTTACCTTTATTCTTATCGTAATACATTCAATTTTTTCCCGAAAATATTAAACAAAACGATTCAGGGGGTGTTTTTTTGGCTCTAAAATTTTTTTTTTGGGGTGTACGACTTTTTTTTACCCCGGATTCGGAATCAGCGATCAAAAATACATAAAGATATACTCGTCTCGTTGCTAGGTCAGAAATTTTTTTTTTTTTTGGGGCTGTGTGATTGAAATTTGTGATATCTTATATACATAATAAGCAGCACTTTTTGACATACAAGTGATTTTTCACTTCCGGTTTCGTCGAAAGTGATACTAACTTTCGATTTTTTCATTGGCTGAATTGAGTTGAATAAACATATACCTGCAGAGTCTACGCTGCCTCTCTCCTCCCTTTATGCAGTGCAGATGCGCAGAGTGTAGATCAGAAATAGAATAGATATGGTAATTAAAGTAATCGAATACACGAATATACGAATAAATCTGCTGTGAAGTATTCAGTTATAGAATATTCGATCATTTGAATATTGCAATTATCCGAATACGATTCGTAGCCCTAATTAAGACTACTGTTTCGTCTTGCCTTATCTTGTCTTGTTTTATATGCCAATATTTTAGTCTTCAAGGACAGAAGATATGAGACCACAAATTGGAGATCGCGAGATGCGACAACCAAGATTCGGGATAATAGGATTTTTCAATTTAAAATCCCAAAGTTTCAATTAGCCGACGTTTCGTGTATTTTAACATATCCTCCGGACTATTTAAATTAGTCTATGCACACATTATGTTTTATTGAAATCTTTTTGATATGTACATGTCTGGCAAATTTCGATATTTGTATAGGGTAACTCGGTAACTGTAAGAGATACAAAAAAATGGAGGACACATTCTCGATCTCTTTTTTTTGAGTCAAATTCACTGGCGAAAACAAAAAATTGCTATCATCTTTTGTTTCCGAGTTATAAACAAAAGTTCGAGTTTTCGACTTTTAGACACATGGCAAATGTTTGTTTTCGTCAGTGAATTTTTCTCAAAAAAAAGAGATCGAGAATGCGTCTTCCATTTTTTTGTATCTCTTACAGTTACGGAGTTGCCGTATACGAACATCGAAATTTGCCCATCCTGTACATAAAGAATCGTAACTGTAAATGATAAACGAACATTGACCTTTGTGATGATATATTTTAATGCACAAAAAAAACTCTTTAGATGCTACTGTTTTATTATTCTAATATAAAAAAGATATTCTGATTGTTTGTGTTTACATATTTACATATAAATATCAATGTTTTGCTGTACAGTAGCTAAAGGAAAACGATTATCAACTTCAGAAATCGTATATACAGCTTGTTTGCTTAGGTGTTATTCAACTGAATCCCTCATGTTATTAGGATATTACAAAAATGTTTGAAGAACATAAAAGCACGAAAAAAGTATTAAGCAAAAAGTTGTTGCCTTTAAAAAACCTGGTATGTTATTACATATTGTAAACTTATTTAAATTTCAAAGGGATGATTGAAGATGACGTTACTTTGTGAAAATCCATTTTTGAAATTAAATAATTATAAAACACTGTTTTTTTCTTGTCTAATTATCATTTTTATTTTTATTTCAAACTTAGAAAGACAAACCACATCCCTTTCATACAATATTTAACGCAAACAAACGTACAATGACGCTACTATTCCTTTTAATTCCTAATACCCTCTCTCTCATAAATTAGCCGCATATAATTTAATGATACATCGAGCTTTAAACATTCCTTTATCCGAAATAGATTTAAAAAAAGGAAGACAATGCGACTTATAGCATACAATAACGGGTACTCTCAAAATACAATAAATAAATTAATTTTCAAAAAACAAAAATTCTCTTACAAGAAATATACCCCATTAATAATGTAAAATAGACAAAATATATATCTCAATACCATATGCAGGACACCTCTCTAATTCAATCAGTAATATCTTGTTAAATTTTAATATTAAAACATCATTTAGTTCGAACAAAAATATAGGCAGACTTTTATACAACACAAAAGTAAAACCGAAATTAACAAAAAGTATGGGGTATATCAGTTAGATTGTCCAGAATATAATGCAGCATACATAGGTCAAACAGATAGATAATCTGATATTAGATATAAAGAGCATATCCGCACACAAAAACAACACTAAAATTTTTATAAACATTTAGTAGGTTCAGGCCACACAATAACTAATAATCATATGCCAAGAATATTACTTGTTTGTGAAAAACCTACCACACCCTCCATGCTTTTAAGACAACATATATGCACAGAAAAACCAACCATAAACTTATTTGCTGTTCATTTTATACCTAAAGAATAAGTCTGTAGTTTTAGTTTCTTAAAAATGTTCGAATAGGATGAAACTAGTTGTAAAGTTTAATATAAAAATAAAAAATGAAAATTAGACAAGAGAAAAAACAGTATTTTGTAGTTATTTAATTTATTTGAATTTATTTTTTTAATGATATATACACTTAAAATTTCAAATTGCGTACATGAAAACATTTTCTGTTTTTAATTGTTAAACAGTATTACAGAACAACTTTATGAAATATTCAAAATGTGATCCATGCCAACGTTGGTTATAAAAGGGATCTATTAACAAAGTCTGCGGTTCACTGTACGAGGCATTAATGTATTGTCTGATCGTTATATGTGGCATTATCTAAGCATCTGCAATTGTGGCTTTACTTTGAAAGATCAGTCAGACTCATCTTTTGATGTAAAGTCACAAGCGCAAAGAATTATTTTTCCAGTGGCATACTTGGTAACTAATTTTATTTTTTAGATAACTAAGAATTATATTCATGTGATAGTAAGCCTCGAGAAAGAAAAAGAAAAAAAGGGTATTAATGTGTTTAAAATAATCTGATAAAGAATAATTTAATCGATGCTCCGATAACCTAAAAACTGTAAAAAAGCACGTTATAAACAGGCTATAAATTGTTATTAATTGTGGATAAACATTAACTTAGGGGTTAAATGTTTATTTCACTACAACGAAAGAAACAAATCTTGCTAGTCTATTAATATCGGAACCAAAATAGTCGAATAGGGAAAAAATTTGTAAAGTTTTACTGCATGTGGATTATACGCGTCAAGTGAATAGTTTGCGAAATCAAAACGTTCCGAAGTAAAGAGTGGTCACCTCACCCCAAAAAGCACCCCAAACGCACCCTATCGTAGTTTTCGGCGCTTTTCTCATAAACAGTTCGTCCCACAAGAAATTTTATACTTACAAAAACCATTCCCTATCAAATTTGCTACAAAAGAGGTCCTTTTACTGAAGTCGATAAATGCAATGGATTTCGAGCAATTACTAATTGACATGAGGGGTGTCTTTGACTTTGGACTAATAAAGTGTGATCATAATACAACGGTATCAATATTATCTGACAATTCCTCTTAATGTTAATTTTTAAGAGAAAGAAGTAAAAAAAAAAAAAAAAAAAATAAAAAATTAGAAAAAAAAAAAAATAATATTTAAGGTAATAAAGGGGAAAAATTTATAAAAAAAATAAAAAAAGTTAAAAAAAATTATAAGTGGGGGGGATGGGGGGGATGGGTAAGGAGGGGAAAGGGGAGGGGAGGGGGGGGAGAAATGGAAAAATGGAGGGGGGGGATGAGAGGGGCCTACAATTTTCTAAATAGATGGGGGAGGGGGAGGAGGGGGGGGGGGGGGGGGGAGGTTGAGGGGGGAGTGTATGTATAATGGGGAAATTTTATATAGTAAAATATAAATTTTTAAATTATAAAAAAATAAATAACAACAAAAAAAATAATATTAAAATAATATATATTATTATATTTGTATGTAATAAATAAAAAAAAAAAAAAAAAAATTACCCCCCGAAAAAAAATCTAATTTTTGTTTTACTTACTTTTGGGTGGGGGGGTTAGGGGAAGTAGAAATAATTTATAAATTAATGTTATTTTTATTTATTTGTTTTTAATATTTATTGTGTGGGAGGGAGGAGAAAAAAAAAATTATTTTATTTAAATAATAAAAATAAAAAAAAGAAAATTGTTGAATTTTTTAAATTTTTTTTTTTTTTTTGTTTTTTTTGGTGTTTTTTTTGTTTTTCTCCTCTTATTATGTTTTTTTTGTGGGGGGAAGGAGAAAATTATTTAATATAAAATATTTTATAAGAGAAAAGAAGTTTTTTTTTTTTTGTGGGTGGGGGGGGGGGGGGGGGTGGGTTTTTTTTTTTTTTTTTTTTTTTTATCAATTATTAAAAGAAGTATTTTTTTTGGGGTTTTTTTGGGCCCCAAAATTTTTTTTTTGTTTTTTTTTTTTTAATTCCCTGAAATTCTTTTTTGACTATTTTCCCATTAACTTTTGTCGGTGCGTGTATATGTGTGTTGGTTTTCCATAAGCTGTGACCTCTTGTGTGTGAATGAGGGTGTACTATGACCTCTCCAAATATTGTGACCTCATACACTCGATGCTACAATATTTTAATGCAATTTCTTGTTCTCTACGTCATATTATGACGTTTACACTTTATTTTTAAAATTTTTGTGTATGGTGCTAGAATCGATGATCACTCACATATCTCACTCACAATAAGCTGTGACGTCATTTCTGCAGCTAGCAAGTGGCGCCCCCAACTTTACACACTGTACTTTCCTGTGACCTTGTGTAAAGATGTTACTATCAATAGTCATTCACATAACTCACACACCATAAGCTGTGACCTGTGTGGTTTTTTTTAATTATTATATTCTTGAATGATTCAATCGTTTCATGTAGGTATTTTTATAATTATTCAATTTCGACCTTAAACGTTTCATCATCAGGTAGGTTTTTTAAATTATTATATTTTTGGATGAATCAATCGTTTCATGTGGGTACTTTTATAATTATTTAATTTCAATCGTAAAGGTTTCATCATCAGGTGTTTTTATTATTATATTTTTGGACAATTCAATCGATTCATGTGGGTATTTTTATAAATATTTAATTTCTATCTTAAAGGTTTCATCATCAGATATTTCTTTAATTATTATATTTTTGGATGATTCAATCATTTCATGTGGGTATTTTTATAAATATTTATTTTTGATCTTAAAGGTTTCATCTTCCGGTGGTTTTTTTAAATGTTATATTTTTGGACGATTCAATCCTTTCATGTAGGTATATTTATAAACATTTAATTTCGATCTTAAAGGTTTCATCATCAGGTGTTTCTTTAATTATTATATTTTTGGACGATTTAATCATTTCATGTAGGTATTTTTATAATTACTTAATTTCGATCTTAAAAGTTTCATCATAGTGTTTTTTAATATTTATTCGTTTATTTTCATCACCAGGTGGTTTTTAAAATTATGTTGTTGGAGATTCAATCGTTTCATGTGGGTTTTTATAATTATTTAATTTCGTTCTTAAAGGTATCATCAGCAAGGGTTTTTTTTATTATATTGTTGGATGATTCACTCGTTTCATGTGGATATTTTTATAAATATTTAATTTCTTTGTTAAGGGTTTCATCACCAGGTATTTTTTTAAATTATATTTGTTGGATGATTCAATCGTTTCATGTAGGTATTTTTATAATTATTTAATTTCGATCTTAAAAGTTTCATCAGCAGATGTTTTTTTTAATTATTAAATTGTTGGATGATTCAATCGTTTGATGTAGGTATTTTTATAATTATTTAATTTCGATATTAAAAGTTTCATCAGCAGGTGTTTTTTTTAATTATTATATTGTTGGATGATTCAACCGTTTTATGTGGATATTTTTATAAATATTTAATTTCGCTCTTAAACGTTTCATCACCAGATGGTTTTTAAATTATTATATTGTTGGATGATTCAATCGTTTCCTGTAGGTATTTTTATAATTATTTAATTTCGATCTTAAAGGTATCATCAGCAGGTGTTTTTTTTAAATATTAAATTGTTGGATGATTCAATTTTCATGTGGATATTTTTATAAATATTTAATTTCGCTCTTAAGGGTTTCATCACCAGGTGGTTTTTTAAATTATTATATTGTTGGATGATTCAATCGTTTCATGTAGGTATTTTTATATTTATTATTTAAGTTTCATTTTTATTGGTATTCAATTTCATGATGTTTAAAGGTTTCATCGCCAGTTGTTTTTAAATTATTATGTTGTTGGATGATTCAATCGTTCCATGTAGGTATTTTTATAATTATTTAATTTCGATCTTAAGGTAAAAGAGGTTTTTTTTTAAAATATTAAATTGTGTGGTTGATTGATTTTTGTGGAGAATATTTTAAAAAATTTATTTTGCCTTTAAGGGTTTCATCACCAGGTGGTTTTTATAATTATTATATTGTTGGATGAATAAATCGTTTCATGTGGGTATTTTTATAACTATTTAATTTCGACCTTTAACGTTTCATCATCAGGTAGGTTTTTTAAATTATTATATTTTTGGATGAATCAATCGTTTCATGTGGGTGTTTTTATAATTATTTAATTTCAATCGTAAAGGTCAGGTGTTTTTATTATTATTATATTTTTGGACGTTCAATGTTATGTGGGTTTTTTATAAATATTTAGTTTTTATCTTAAAGGTTTCATCATCAGGTTTTTTTTTAATTATTATATTTTTGGATGATTCAATCATTTCATGTGGGTATTTTTATAAATACTTATTTTTGATCTTAAGGGTTTCATCACCAGGTGGTTTTTAAAATTATTATATTGTTGGATGATTCAATCGTTTCATGTAGGTATTTTTATATTTAATTTCGATCTTAAAGGTTTCATCAGCAGGTGCCTTTTTTTAATTACTATATTGTTAGATGATTCAATCGTTTCATGTGGATATTTTTATAAATATTTAATTTCACTCTTAAAGGTTTCATCAGCAGGTGGTTTTTTTAAATTATTATATTGAATGATTCAATCGTTTCATGTAGGTATTTTTATAATTATTTAATTTCAATCTTAACCGCATTGAGTGTGACGTCGTGTGTGTGCATTAGCGTGTACTATAACCTCTCCAAAAATTATGACCTCATACACTCGATGTCGCAAAATTTTATTGCATTTTCGGTTTCTACGCGTCATTTTATAACGTTTCAACAAAACTTTGAAATTTTTGTGTAAAGATGTTACTATCAATAGTCATTCACATAACTCACACACCATAAGCTGTGACCTGTGTGTTTTTTTTAATTATTGTATTCTTTAATGATTCATACGTTTCATGTAGGTATTTTTATAATTATTTAATTTCGATCATAAAGGTGTCATCGTCAGGTGCTTTTAAATTATTATAATTTTTGGATGATTCAATCGTTTCATGTGAGTATTTTTATAATTTATTAATTTCGATCTTAAAGGTTTCATCATCAGATGTTTTTTTTAATTATTATGTATACTCAATCGTTTCATGTGGGTATTTTTATAACTATTTAATTTCGACCTTTAACGTTTCATCATCAGGTAGGTTTTTTACATTATTATATTTTTGGATGAATCAATCGTTTCATGTGGGTGTTTTTATAATTATTTAATTTCAATCGTAAAGGTTTCATCATCAGGTGTTTTTATTATTATTATATTTTTGGACGATTCAATCGATTCATGTGGGTATTTTTATAAATATTTAGTTTTTATCTTAAAGGTTTCATCATCAGGTATTTTTTTAATTATTATATTTTTGGATGATTCAATCATTTCATGTGGGTATTTTTATAAATACTTATTTTTGATCTTAAAGGTTTCATCTTCAGGTGGTTTTTTTAAAATGTTATAGTTCTGGACGATTCAATGGTTTCATGTAGGTATATTTATAAACATTTAATTTTGATCTTAAAGGTTTCATCATCAGGTGTTTCTTTAATTATTGTATTTTTGGACGATTTAATCATTTCATGTAGGTATTTTTATAATTATTTAATTTCGATCTTAAGAGTTTCATCAGCAGGTGTTTTTTTTTAATTATTATGTTGGATGATTCAGTCGCTTCAAGTGGATATTTTTATAAATATTTAATTTCGCTCTTAAAGGTTTCATCACCAGGTGGTTTTTTAAATTATATTGTTGGAGATTCAATCGTTTCATGTAGGTGTTTTTATAATTATTTAATTTCGATCTTAAAGTTATCATCAGCAGGGGTCTTTTTTAGTTTTATTGTTGGATGATTCAATCGTTTCATGTGGATATTTTTATAAATATTTAATTTCGTTCTTAAGGGTTTCATCACCAGTTGGTTTTTTAAATTATTATATTGTTGGATGATTCAATCGTTTCATGTAGGTATTTTTATATTTAATTTCGATCTTAAAGGTTTCATCAGCAGGTGTTTTTTTTATTATTATATTGTTGGATGATTCAATCGTTTCATGTGGATATTTTTATAAATATTTAATTTCGCTCTTAAAGGTTTCATCACCAGTTGGTTTTTTAAATTATTATATTGTTGGATGATTCAATCGTTCCATGTAGGTATTTTTATAATTATTTAATTTCGATCTTAAATGTTTCATCAGCAGGTGTTTTTTTTAATTACTATATTGTTGGATGAATAAATCGTTTCATGTGGATATTTTTATAAATATTTAATTTCACTCTTAAGGGTTTCATCAGCAGGTGGTTTTTTTAAATTATTATATTGGATGATTCAATCGTTTCATGTAGGTATTTTTATAATTATTTAATTTCAATCTTAACCGCATTGAGTGTGGCGTCGTGTGTGTGCATTAGCGTGTACTATAACCTCTCCAAAGATTATGACCTCATACACTCGATGTCGCAAAATTTTATTGCATTTTCAGTTTCTACGCGTCATTTTATAACGTTTCAACAAAACTTTGAAATTTTTGTGTAAAGATGTTACTATCAATAGTCATTCACATAACTAACACACCATAAGCTGCGACCTGTGTGGTTTCTTTAAATTACTATATTGTTGGATGATTCAATCGTTTCATGTAGGTGTTTTTATAATTATTTAATTTCGATCCTAAAGGTTTCATCAGCAGGTGTTTTTTTTAATTGTTATGTTGTTGGATGATTCAATCGTTTCATGCGGATATTTTTATAAATATTTAATTTCGATCTTAAAGGTTTCATCAGCAGGTGTTTTTTAAAATTATTATATTGTTGGATGATTCAATCGTTTCATGTGGATATTATTATAAATATTTAATTTCGCTCTTAAAGGTTTCATCACCAGGTGGTTTTTTAAATTATATTGTTGGAGATTCAATCGTTTGATGTAGGTGTTTTTATAATAATTGAATTTCGATCTTAAAGGTATCATCGGCAGGGTTTTTTTTAGTTATTATATTGTTGGATGATTCAATCGTTTCATGTGGGTATTTTTATAAATATTTAATTTCGTTCTTAAGGGTTTCATCACTAGGTGTTTTTTTTAAATTATATTGTTGGATGATTCAATCGTTTCATGTAGATATTTTTATAATTATTTAATTTCAATCTTAAAAGTTTCATCAGCAGGTGTATTTTTTAATTATTATATTGTTGGATGATTCAATCGTTTCATGTAGGGATTTTTATAATTATTTAATTTCAATCTTAAAAGTTTCATCAGCAGGTGTTTTTTTTAATTATTATATTGTTGGATGATTCAATCGTTTTATGTGGATTTTTTTATAAATATTTAATTTCGCTCTTAAACGTTTCATCACCAGATGGTTTTTTAAATTGTTATATTGTTGGATGATTCAATCGTTTCTTGTAGGTATTTTTACAATTATTTATTTTCGATCTTAAAGGTATCATCAGCAGGTGTTTTTTTTAAATATTAAATTGTTGGATGATTCAAGTTTCATGTGGATATTTTTGTAAATATTTAATTTCGCTCTTAAGGGTTTCATCACCAGGTGGTTTTTTAAATTATTATATTGTTGGATGATTCAATCGTTTCATGTAGGTATTTTTATATTTAATTTCGATCTTAAAGGTTTCATAAGGAGGTGTTTTTTTTTAATTATTATATTGTTGGATGTTTCAATCGTTTCATGTGGATAATTTTATAAATATTTAATTTCGCTCTTAAAGGTATCATTACCAGGTGGTTTTTTAAATTATATTGTTGGATGATTCAATCGTTTCATGTAGGTATTTTTATAATTATTTAATTTCGATCTTAAAGGTTTCATCAGCATGTGTTTTTTTTTAAATATTATATTGTTGGATGATTCAATCGTTTCATGTGGATATTTTTATAAATATTTAATTTCGCTCTTAAGGGTTTCATCACCAGGTGGTTTTTAAAATTATTATGTTGTTGGATGATTCAATCGGTTTATGTAGGTATTTTTATATTTAATTTCGATCTTAAAGGTTTCATCAGCAGGTGTTTTTTTTATTATTATATTGTTGGATGATTCAATCGTTTCATGTGGATATTTTTATAAATATTTAATTTCGCTCTTAAAGGTTTCATCACCAGTTGGTTTTTTAAATTATTATATAGTTGGATGATTCAACCGTTCCATGTAGGTATTTTTATAATTATTTAATTTCGATCTTAAAGGTTTCATCAGCAGGTGTTTTTTTTAATTACTATGTTGTTGGATGATTCAATCGTTTCATGTGGATATTTTTATAAATATTTCATTTCGCTCTTAAACGTTTCACCAGATGGTTTTTTAAATTATTGTATTGTTGGATGATTCAATCGTTTCTTGTAATTATTTTTATAATTATTTAATTTCGATCTTAAAGGTATCATCAGCAGGTGTTTTTTTAAATATTAAATGGTTGGAAGATTCAAGTTTCATGTGGATATTTTTATAAGTATTTAATTTCGCTCTTAAGGGTTTCATCACCAGGTGGTTTTTTAAATTATTATATTGTTGGATGATTCAATCGTTTCATGTAGGTATTTTTATATTTAATTTCGATCTTAAAGGTTTCATCAGCAGGTGCTTTTTTTATTATTATATTGTTGGATGATTCAATCATTTCATGTGGATATTTTTATAAATATTTAATTTCGCTCTTAAAGGTTTCATCACCAGTTGGTTCTTTAAATTATTATATTGTTGGATGATTCAATCGTTCCATGTAGGTATTTTTATAATTATATTTTATTATATATTATATTATATATAAATACTATATTTAATTTCGATCTTAAAGGTTTCATCAGCAGGTGTTTTTTTTAATTACTATATTGTTGAATGATTCAATCGTTTCATGTGGATATTTTTATAAATATTTAATTTCACTCTTAAAGGTTTCATAAGCAGGTGGTTTTTAAAATTATTATATTGGATGATTCAATCGTTTCATGTAGGTATTTTTATAATTATTTAATTTCAATATTAACCACATTGAGTGTGACGTCGTGTGTGTGCATTAGCATGTACTATAACCTCTCCAAAGATTAAGACCTCATACACTCGATGGACACACATTAACATGTGCTCTTATGTTTACAACATCTGAGGTCACGATATACAACGAGAGGTCGTTGTATAAAAGTTTCTGCAGAATACTTCTCATGGAGTGTATCTGTGTGAAATCTTGTTTGTCATGTTAATAACTTCTTTTTCTATCTCTCTCACCTCGAAATATCCATGTGGTCACAATTGATGCTAGAGATGGTGAGGTTGCAATAATAACAAAACCTGTATGTGTGGATGTGTGTGTGTGTATGTGTGTATCCCAAATTTGGCAGTTAAGATTGTTAATAGCATTTTAGATGACAAATTAAATTTCGTGAATTTGGTACCATCAGAAGAGATATAATGAACGAAAGAAGAAAGGTTTAATTTCGGGAAAAAAAATCAAGCCGCTATAAGCTGTGGACTAGGAAAGTAAAAAATTCAAAATTTAGAAAATTTAATTTAACATTACTAATATTAACCTAAAAATCAGACGCCCAAAAATCCAGGCGTCTTTTTATTTTTTATAAGGATACCCCTTTGTACACGTACGTACATACGCCAATGGTTACTGCTGGCATTTAGAAGACCGCATTGTGATTGTTATTTACAGTTTTAATTTTGAAATGAATTCTGGTGTTAATTAAAATAGATAAAGTTTTGCTAGTATACTAAAATGAAACTGGTATTGCTTGTGAATGTATTTTCATTATAATATAAACATTAATTAAAATTACGCACTATAATCATCTCGCAGCATATTTAACTTATTTTTTGCATGAGATAAAAATTATTAAAAATAATCAAAACAGAGAAGTGCCATATGCCTCAAAAAATACAACATTCCAGCTATGGATACGTGTTTCGAAATTATTGTTCATCATTAGCGTAGCTAGGGAATTTCATAAAGACTGGAATAGACCAAAAACAAAAACTAACACAATGTTGGAAAGTATAATACATGGAACTTAATTTATAATTTCATGTTGCCATATGCCACGTTTAGAACTTCAATGAAAGTAGTCTACACATATGTGCGTTATGTGCACTGCTCGTTTCCACTTGGCAAATACAAACAAATCAACGAAAAAGCTAATGGGATGTAAAAAGTAATCAATGCTTTCACATTTTGTATTTTAACATTTTAATAGAGAGATAACTTATTAACTACAGTACAAAAACTTCCCTAAGTCACCAGATCCTAAATTGTGACGAACAAAAATAAAGCTGAGAAAATATAAACATTGAAATTGTATGTTCCCATATTACGATATTATTATTTTCCAACTCCCATTATATGACGAAAATTATTGTCAATGTCATATTTCCATTTGCCAAAGAATCCAAGAAAATACTTTTGGATGGTTGCAGGGTTGGGGAAAAAATATGGAAAGCTTCATTTAAGAATTTACAAAGGCAGCTTCCCGAAAAAAAAAACAAAATTCGTCTATATACGCATTTGACGATCTTTAAGAGATCAAACTGTTGAATTTGTATTGCCGTACCACTGGTAGCTTTTAGTCAATAGTACACAACTACAAACTAACCCAAGTTGCAAATCCACCGAAAGCTGTTATTCATAAATGCTTGCGCGCTGTACTTTGGCTTTGCCGTGAAAATGTGTGAAAAAAATTAGAAAAGATTTGGTTAAAAATGTATTTAAGTGAGGGTAAGCGATTTGTTCCTCAATATTTATTTTTTATTTAGCAAAACAAAAAAAATCAGTATTAAAACGGCTAAAAGACAAAACATTTGCGTTATGTTCTTTACGCCTTGGATTAACCGTTAGCAAATACAAGAAATCAACCATCTTTCATGGGTAGCTGCTTTGTTACATGGAATTGAAAGATAGGATTTTGAAGACACAATGTGTTATATTTAAAAATTAATTTATTACTAGTTGTTCTGACCACCATATTGACATATATGAAGATATTTTTCTTAGAACGTTAATCGAACAGAACTGCGAATTTTACGAATGCAATTTATTATAAATTTCGTGTTTCGAATGATTATTGAATAATATTTACATGCCTGCTTTTCATTTTAATCCATGTAACAGAACTAGCTACTGATGAAAGATGGTCAATTTTTGGTATTTTCTTTGAAAATGACTAGTCCTAGACAAAGAAAAAAACGACAAAAGAAACCTCATTTCTATCAAAAAATCAAATCCCTTACCCAGTGAGGAGAACTTTTGAAATTTTACCGACATACTTAAATTCATAAATAAAAGCTGTTTGAAAAATTTTAGTAGTTTTACCATTTTATTTATTATAAAAAAATCCATATTAACATTTTGTCCCCATTAGAAAGATTGAAGCCTAGGTAAATAGGTATGTTGAATGAAATGAATTGCTGTCAATTCTTTGTGATTCATTTTATGCCACAACCTATATTCTATTTTTGGTACAGTATAGCTTTTGTTTCATCTATTTGCATTTGTAACACAAACAGATTAGTTAGTAAAACCAAATTCACCACACATACTTATTACCATACTGCGTTTATGAATAATATGTTTCCACTAAATTAAGGATGAATGTTGATCGAGCCAGATAGATGTTCATTTGTATTTAGTGGAATACTCAGAATATTCTATCATGTTAGTTCTTTAATATCATTTATACATACAATTTAACTATTACTTTTTTTTTGCAGAAAATAAAATGAACATAGAAATATTGTTTATTTTATTACGTTTTATTTAAAATTTGCATACAGTGTTTGTAACAGTAACAGAAAAAAAGTTATGTAGCATAAAAAAAATATAATGCCTTGGTATTTTCATAGCAGTTAGGAACGCCAATTGTGCTGCAATCCATAAAACATCACATTCTGAACTAGTTTTTCCATCAAGAGATGTCGCGTTGTATCACCTGTGATTTTAGTCCACAAGATCTTTAACGAATATTGGTAAATCTCTGCATTGCGATGTCCTCATTTTCTCCAACCTGTAGTACCAATGAGTTCATAGGAGAACGAATCATTTCTATTGCTATTGGACATACCAATAATCTCTTTGTGAAATATTTATTACAATAACAATTCAAAGATAAATTTTGTACAGGGTAGTTTAGAATTTTTGACGCCTAAGAAAACCATTTATTTACCTCCGTTTTACTGTATTGGAATCTCCGATAGATTAAGTGAAACGAAGAATTTAGAGTGACCCTCCAGAATAAATAAACCTTGGTCAAATAAGTTACAAGAAACAATCCATCATAGTTAAAAAATATATTCTATTTGCCAATTTAAAGGATTTGTTAAATAGTTAAAATGTAGATACGTACAGTGCTGTACATAAAATCTGTTCAACCGTAAATTCAGATCGTAAACGCAGAGCATGTGCTGTGTTATTTGCGTGGCAATCAGATTGCACGTTGGGTACCAATCAAATTAATGTAAAAACTAGATGAGGGAATAACCGCTATTTTATAGGATAGAAAGTTAATTAACGATGATAAATAGTTTTGTCCACTGCGTACTTTGATGAAGTACATTAGTGCATGTTCTCACATGAGATAACTGCAAAATAATTAAATACGGTAAATATTCACTTGTTTTTCAGCTGTCGTGACAAATAAATATTTTATTTGAATGATCTACATTAATTGTCAACTCAAGATCCATGTGTCACATAAAGTTACAGTAAAATTATTATATCTGTTCATGTTCGAATACGATTTTTATAGGTAGAGACGGACGGAGGTATCGGTTCTCATTTTCGGCTATTATGGGGACATAATATACTATAAACACCTACCGAAACATTCCTAAATAACAGGAAAATAGAAATTTATACATAGCAAAGTGAATTGTATTTCACTTTAAAATGTTAATACGTAAACTAATTTTATCGGAAAACGTACAACAAAAAAAACAAAAAAGTTGTATTTTTACACTAGCCAAATTTGGGAGTGACGTCACACTATATTTTTCCTTATAACTCGTCAATGGCTAGAGATATCTAAATTCTGTAAAGACATTTGATCGGGTCGTTGTTAAGGGCTACTCAGCGTATATACTGCATATAGATAAAAATGAAAGTTCCCATCGTTCAGAAAGTTCCTACGCCCAATTGACCCAATACCTACCAGTTTAACTCAAAACAGAGATACTAGTAATATATTTTTATTCTTGTATGTAACTGGTAATGAAAAATACTTATGTATGTGTTAATTAAGTGTTACATCCCCCAATATCTCCAATTCTCTTCTAGAGGCTGTTTATAATAAATTGACTTGGGATACTACGGGGTTCATAAAAAAATTAAAAAAGATATATTGTGGCATACATGAACATATTTATGCGCTGACACATAACCTACAGCCAGTCCTCGTTTTGATGTCATCAATACCTAAATTTCGAGCTCTACTTATAATATGTGTATCGCGTTATTAAGGGTCAAAATAAACAAGACTAAACATTGGATTCATTTTTGATCTTTGATAAATAAAGGATGTTTAAGACTATTAATTTATTATCATTATGAGAACAAATTATGCATCTTTAATTAAGTTAAAGTTTTACTAATGAAATTTATAACTTCCACATCTCAAATTGTTCCTAATTTCAGTCACATGTCAATTTCATACATGACCTAAAGATAAAATGAATAAATATAAAAACAGTACGTAAACGATTTACTTTTTGAAAACTGCTGGTGCCTTAATTACGAGTGCTAGTGAATAATTATTAATAATATAATAATATATTTTTTCTGTACTATACGGGGCGATCCTTAAGTACAGCGAGAAAATTCAGATGTTTT
>JANEYF010001532.1:0-63301 GCA_029963845.1 Rhamnusium bicolor | reverse complement strand
ACACACTTAAGACTCACCCTGTACATATGTATTACATTGAGTATTGAATTCATCATCTCATATAAAAACTAGTATACATATTTATTACATTCCCATATTTTGTTATTAAATCTGCTTAAATATTATATTATTAAAAATGAAACTTGTCTAGTAGGCGAGAAAAGGGACTATTATTATAACAGCTTTATTTGTGTATTTATTTATTTATTTATAACTACCCAACAGACGAATCCAATTACAGGACAGTAAATTACAGAACATAATCGATAATGATTAACTTAACAAAATAACATAGTCCATAGAAAGAACATGATTTTTTATAACCCTAATATTAAAAATAAAAATATCAATGTCTTCTTGAACCGACGTAGTTTGAACACATGGTGTATAAATAACAGATTTGTTCTGGGAACTGGCAAATAAAATAAACTACTAGAACTAGTTTGAAAAGCTGGAACATGGAGAGACAAATAACTAAGTAATTTTGGACAGTCAATCTGGTTTTTTAAAATTTTACATAAGCTTACTATTGAATAATATTTTCATCGAGTATTCAAGTCATTTATGTGAAATCTTTGTAATAACATATTGTTGAAAATATCTTAAGGGGGATAAACTCC
Organism: Rhamnusium bicolor; assembly: GCA_029963845.1. NCBI lineage: Eukaryota > Metazoa > Arthropoda > Insecta > Coleoptera > Cerambycidae > Rhamnusium > Rhamnusium bicolor. Next base: position 62,681 of record JANEYF010001532.1, on the reverse strand, counting down.
ATTCGACTTATAGAAACATTACAAATTTCCTCTGTATTTTCTCGATATGAAATTTATGAATTTCGTGTTCTGGACTCCAGACTTGGCAAGCATATTCTAATTTAGATCCAACGAAAGCATTAAAAGGTAACTTCAGTGTAGCAGTTTCCACAAGCTGCTTGCTGTTTCTTATTATAAAACCAACATTTATATAAGCACCCGCTACCATATCGTTGATGTGATCAGTAAAAGTTAATCTGCAGACAAAGATTGCTCTCAAATCTTTAACCTTATAACATATAGTTACATTAGCCTCGTTAATTGAATATGTGATTTCAATTAGCTGCAGTTCTCTTGTAAAACTCATGCAATTGCACTTACTAATATTGAGAGGTAATAAATTTCTTTCGCGCCAAAGATTCAATTTATTTAAATCTTCCTGCAAACTAATACAATTCTCAATGTTGAAAATCGACGAATAAAGTTTTAGATCATCTGCATGTAATAGAGCATTACAAATAAATTCACAGATGATGTAATTTATGAAAATAATGAACAAAAGAGGCTCTAAAACGGATCCTTGCGGAACTCCTGAAGTTGGTGTCATTTCAGCACACTTAAAACCCTGGTACTGCACATATAGGCATATGTTGTTTAAATAGGATTAAATGAATCCATCACTAAGTCCTACATCGCATAGTTTATGCAGCAATAATCCATGGTCAAGTCTGTCGAATACGTTTGAAAAGTCCGTATAAATGACATCACCCTGCCATCTCCAATCTAAAGTCTCAGTTAGAAATTGTGTGACACTTATTAAAATCGTGGTAGTACAGTAGTAGTTAGAGCAAATTTGAGCATTTAAATGACTAAATAATATTTCATATAAAATTACTTCAAATAAGTTGCCGAAATTACACAAGATAGTAATTGGTTTATAATTCTCTATAGAGGTTTTATTTTCGTTTTTAATTATAGAAAAAATATTATCCTTTTCCAAATTAAAGGAAATGTGTTCGTTCATATTAAAGATTATGGCAAGATTTTTAGCACAATCCTTTAGTAGGAATGCTGGAATACCATCTGTCCCTGTTGTTAGTTTTGATTTTTTTTAAATGCTTTCAATACATAATCTTCAGTAATACTTGGCATTATTAAAGGAAGTACGTTAGATATTCTTCCTTGTCAACAATATTTGCTGCTTTGTTGAAAATTCAGAGTTCTTAACAAACCTAGATAATTTGAAGAATAATATAAGAAATGTATTTAATTCATGCAATGAAATAATGCGATGAATGAACTTGTTAAAATAACGCGTTGGTGCAGAGACGTTAATGACAATTACTGTGATTTCTAATAAACTGTTTTTTTTGTTTTCACTCTAGTTTGTACTATCATTATTATACATTTTAAGTGTATTTTGCTAAAGTTCCTGTTAAACAGTCATATTATTTGTTCAAGAAATATTAAAATAAAAATTAGAATGTGGGAAAATATTTTAAAAGGTTTAAAATCCTTGAGATTATTAGATGAAGAGTTCAACTCTTAATGTAATATGTAAAATCGAACTTTATATGTGAAATATCAGAATTATTTGTAATTTTAAATTACAGAATCCTTAAGAAAAGTTACTCCATAGAAACAGAGAAAAATAACTAATATCAAGCTATTTACTTTAATAACTTTGTATATAATACAAGAGAATAGTCATTAAAGAAACAATATAACTTCAGTTGAAACATATATTAAATTTTTATAAGCGTACCTACTGCGTTTTCTGCATTTAATAATATGTTGCTAATAATAATGAGAAACAAAAGCCAAAGACTCAAGTATGTCACATTTCAAACTCACAATAATTTAATGCTCAGTCTAAAAATGTAAAAATATACAGGAGGTCATGCCAACATTTAGAAAGTTGCTATCACTTCCGTTGAAACTGGAAGTCACAAATACTTTTTTTATATCAAATAATGTCTTTATTTGTGTATTGTAGGGGCGTGCGGTGAGTTTTGATACAGGGGAAGCAGTTTGTGATATAGGGTTATGGGTAGTGCGAAGCCTGGAGCGAAGCGAGGCAAATTTTTTTTTAAGAAAAGGGGCGTGGCTTTCGTATACTCATTTTAAAGCAAATGTCGAAAGCCGCAAAGTTATATCTAGAAAAAAAGTACACTTGTAGGACCGCCACTCCTCAATAAACATAAAACATAAAAACACCACAAAAATTAGTCAACACCCGATTCCAAAGCCAAAGCTGCACGGGCGAGGGTTATACTTATGAAAAAAACGCAGACACACAACCATACCCACCGATATTGTCAGTGCCGGTGGCGGGGATCAAACCCGCAGCGAAATAGAGAGTTTGTTCAGTCACAGACTAAACTCTGTGGTTCAGTTACACTTGCCATCGGCCATCGTGCACTCTTTAGCCAACTATAAATCGAGCCGGCTAGTTAAGTAGTTAACTTGCCCTACCTACCTATTTATAATGTAGTTTAATCCGCCTCTCCCTTTTTGCGGAGTCGGAAATAACTTCTTCGTAAAAGTTTCAATCTTGGGACATCTCCTTCACAAAGTCACTTTCTATTGTCAACAGGGACAATTTTGAAAGCCGCTCCTCATTGGTTGAATTTCTTGAAAAAGTTTTTATTCTTTTTTAAGGTCGAAAAACTGCGTTCAACCGAGGCACTAGTTGCAGGTATCGTCAACACTAACTCACACAATTTCAACACTTCAGAGTAGGCCTGATCCAAACTATTTTCTTTTATAAAGATAATAATCAGTTCGTTGGCGTTATGTTTCTGACTAATATCTTCTGTAGAATAAATAACTGAAAGTTCCGATCGTAACCCAACTACATCAAAAAAAAATTCCGTAGTTATCACTCAATGACTGAAGTGCGTTTTGTGGAAACTGTTTATTTTTAAATTTATTAAAATTACACAATTCTAAAAATTGTATATCACTAAAATTTTTAAATCTATTATTTAGTTGCCCAGTGATATTGTCCAAAATTTCGATAAAAAGTCTTCGATATGAAGTTCTACGATAAATTCAGTTCGTATTCTTTTTCTTTGCGGCTCTAAATTGTCATAAGTAGTTTTCTTCCAGAACTTTTCAAATTCATTTCTTTTGTTACAAATCAAATTTTTGAATTCTTCAATTTTCTTTACACAAAATCCAACGCCATTTGATTTATTTTGCAAAATATTGAATAAATTGTCAGTAAATGGGAATATTTCGGAGAAAATATTTAACAAAAAATTAAAATCAAAGTCTCTTTTGAATGAATCTAAACTACCTCTGGATCCATTCAAAGTCTCAGAGTCCCAATCATCTTTGCTTTGTAAAATATTTTCAAATAAATCAATCAGAGGCTGTCGATATTCAGATACAGTTTGTACTAGCCTCCCATTGTAATTCCATCGTGTTGGAACAACTCTGGGTAGTCTCTTCTGTACTTCCAAATCTAAAGCTCGTGTCCGTTTTGATGATTTTGGAAAAAAGGCAGCCATTCCATTAATACTTGAAAAAAATACTTTGCACTCTTTAAGTCTTAAAATTGATTGATTGAGCAAGAACTAAATTTAATCGATGCGCAAAACAATGTACAAATATTGCATTCTGAAAAGTCTCTTTTACTTTGGCCTGCAGGCTCCCCAATTCATCAGCCATTACAGCGGCCCCATTATCACTTTGGTCGATAAGTTTAGCACCACACTGTAGATCATCGACTATCTGACAAAATATAGCCGTTCTCTGCGTTGTTACGTCTAAAAAATCCTAATATTCGTAATATCGGTTGTTTCTTCTAACATAATTGCAACAAAAGGAGCTTTTTTTATTTCTTGCTTGATCTTTTCTAAAACAATTTGCTTATCGACTGAATCAAATCATTTTGAATATGATTTGATGTACCGCGAAATACCGTGGAATGTTCCAGATAGTTACTTATTGTATCGTATTTTGCTAATAAATCAACTAAATTGATGAAATTACCCCTATTAGCAACGCTCCGAGATTCAGTATGACCTCTAAATCTAAGTTCATTTTCGCCGAGAAAACAATGTCTTTTTAACACTTCTCGATTTTTTTTTACAAGTTCATTTTGACTACGATCACTTTCTTTCAACTGCTGATCTAATGAATGCTCAATTCGTGATTTTCCAAATGTTTTTTTTTTTTAAATTATTCTGACTTTATTAAGTTATTTTGACCCACGAGGTACTTTTATGTACATAGTACTAATTATAATTATTGACAGCGTATACACGTTCACTATTATTTTGTTATTATTACTGTTATACATTTTTCTATATACCAAATACTTTACACATTACACACTATTTTTTACACTATCTACAGTGCTCAAAAAATAAGTATATAATATTTTAAGTTTAGCTAAGGATTATCTTTAAATACTTATAAATGTTTCAGACTCTTTTAAGACAACGTATTTAGATACCATCATAAAATAATTAAAATATACAGAGTGGGCTCATACAGGAGCTCAGGTTCACCTAAGCTCCTAGGTACCAAACACAAAAAATAATTATAATTATAATAGGTACATAATAATTTAATGTAAAAACCTACCAATGTTTACAAATTATTAAATGAATAAATGAAATGAAATGAAAATTTAGTAGACATGATTTATAATCTTTCATCAAGAATATGTTTTTTTGTAAAGATAAATACAAAAAAAGTTTGGGTTCCGTGGACCTCCTTTCAGCTGGCCAATTTTGCTAATCAAGAATTTATCATTGTCTTTGGCCTTTAGAACATGTGTACCAAATTTGAAAGCTTTATCTCAAAAACTGTGGCTAATAATACTACAGACATGCCGACAGATTTTTTTTCCGTAAAGATGTTTTTCATTATAATTCGTAGATTCGTCCAGAAATTCAATAAATCCGCACACACACACGCACCGACAGACATCATTCGGAAAATAGAATGGATTCAGGAGAGTTCAAAACGTATGTATCAATCAAAACCTCGAGTCGAAAGAAATCACGATTAATATACTTCCTTATATTAGGTATAATAAAGTAAAAATTATACAAAAGAAAGAGGGTGAACCAGTGACCCTCTATATAAATAACATATTTACCAACAGGGTTTTATTTGGTTTGGAATTATAATACTTTTTTTTCACAAAAGAGATGAAAAGTAAAAAAAGCAGAGTTTGCACTAACTTTATGCGATTTGTGCTTAACCGTCAAGTATCTATTAGTTTACTAATACTGTTCAAATATTATTCAGATAATAATTTAAATAATTTAATTATTGCAACATAATGTTTAAATTTGGTTCAATAATAACCAACAATTATCTGAAATCTTGTGCAGTAATATTTCTCATTTCTAATTGTAAGTACCAGGTATTTTTCAACCAGCTGTAGGTACTAGTTAAAACCAGCTAGGATACACTATAAATATTTCCTTGTTCTGTTACTTTATTTAAAAATTGTAATTGATTTTAATGAGAATATTTGCTTTTTTAATGTGAACAATTCTTGGTGTAGAGTAAATTTGCATGTTTTTTATTTTATAGGTATCATTATCATGTTCCTGGAAATTGTTTTATTGTAACAATCTTCTCTCTAATCTCTATTGAAATTTTTTTTTTTTTTTTACTATTATTCAAAACCCAAGCAATCATATAGTTTTATATACTTCAATTTCACTACTGGTATAATAATGAAAATTTATATTTCAAGCCTTCTTAATTTTCAGAATAATAATATTTACCAAAAAATACCACTATTCTAAATTTACACACTATAATACTGGATATTATAATATATGTGTTACATTTATCCACATTAGGAACGAATTTCCTGTAGACTAACGTGCATTTGCTCATTTTTCAATATCAGGTTCTGTAAACATTAATTTTTCATATAAGGATGCGACATATTTTAGGGGATGTATTCATTTATATTATATTCCAAAAGGAAATATAAATTGATATAAATGATATAAAAATTGTTTGATAGTGACATATTATAATAAATATTTTTAAATATATTTTCTTGATTAAAAAAAAATGTGTTATACGAAGTACATTATAATCATAGGCATGATTTATATGAGGAATTATTGTTAAATTTAATTTTAATAAGTTTAAAAAAATAGTTGAAAATAATATTGAAAAGAGTTATTTAGAGATTTAATAAATCATCGTAATATAATTTATAAATGGTGAAAATACTAAAACCACGACCCCCTATATCTGTAAATAGCCTTGTGTGGGAGGCAGCTTCACATTTGGAGACAACAGATACATAACCAATATCCAAGTACAATGGGCCATTTCATTTTTCGAAGGGTGAAAAGAAGAATATCCTTGTCGTGCTAATTTCTTTCGACCAATCCATTCCAAGCACTTAGCTTAAATCAGCCATATAGGAGACTCGTTCCGGTCCTCGATTGAACATTTAAAGTTATGGTATGGTGTACAAATAATTTGGGGTTTTTTCAAAATTAGATGAAATTTTCAAAGTAGAAAGATTGAGTTCTCCCTGTCACGTCGACACTCGGTATACACCTTTTACGATGAGCATGTAGTGCTAGTTCTCTACAGGGTGTCTCAGGATTAACTGAACAAACTTAAAGTTTGAATTCAGGACCTCAAAATAAGAAAAAAGTTTCCTATGGAGGTATGTCTGGAAACGCTTCGTTAAAAAATTCCCAACAAGAACACGTTGTTTCAATGTTTATATAATGTTAATTAACGTTACACATACGTTAATTAACGTTATATAAACATTTAGACAACCACATGTTCTCAATGGGTTACGTCTACCCAATGGGGGTTAAAACCAGCAATTAGTTTTTATTTTTTTTTTGTAAACTTTGTAACAGATAAAGAATTGAATTTGGTTAGAGATTTTCCACTCGTAGGAACGTTTCTAAAGACTATTTTTTCAATCATCCCTTATTGGTAAAATGGCTGAAATTAACAAATACCATTTTATTCTACTTTTTAATAATTAATTACTATTAACGCTTTACTAGAATATGCCGTCACGATTGAAAAATTATTTTTTTGAAGCGCTCCTACTAGTAGAATATGTCTACCAAGAATCGCTTTTTATCTCTTAAAATTTGAGAAAAAATTAAAAATCTAATTACAGCCTCCATCTTTGGAGAGGCGTAACTCTTTAACGAAGCATTTCCGTAAATACCTCCATAGAAACTTTTTCTTATTTTGAGGTTGTGAATTCGGTTGAATTTCTAGTTAACACCCTGTACACACAAACCAACATTTTATCCAACAAAAACAATTGAAACGATAGGCAGCATTTCTTTCATCACAAGAGAACTACAGTATATTAAATGCTATTAACCAATTGGAAAGTTAATTCTGCCTCAATCGTATAAAATAGTTGTTAACATAAATTTTTTAAGTATAGTTAAGCCATAGGAACCATAGACAAAATTTTAAACATATTATTTTTCTAAAATTTACTTTCAATAAAAATTTATAATAATTTCATTTTGTGTCTGATTATACGGCTAATAGACAAACATTCTCAAGAGATAAAATTGTAATACGATATTTATTTCTTTAATAAAATTTAAAACGTTTTACATAAATAAACCTAAAACAATGAATTAAGTTTATAAAATAATCATAATTACAAATTACAATATAAGTCAGTCCACAGTTATTAACATCTTTGTGCAGTTAGAGAGTTAAATTCAATTCGCAATACATTTACTAAAATTATTTATAAGAAAATAAAAAAATATCTGCTTTTCCAAGCTATCGATAAATTCTGACATTTAGGCACTCGTCTATCAAAAAATATAATTTTTATCAAATGACAGCAAATAAAAAAAAATACATAAATTTTACAAAACTATTCATAGTCATACGAAATAGATGGAGATGCCACACTAATGCCGTTAAATTTTCAAAATTTCATCCAATATTCTATTTGAAATTAATTTATAAAGATGTTTCATAAAATTTTCTTTCGTTCGTACTCAAATGTAATCGTTGACTATTATCTTCCAAAACAAAATTTTGCAATGTCTGGATCAAATTTTTTTGTTTTCCCTCCTAAATTACTATACGATTTAACATTTTCTTTTGTTAAATCATCTAAGCTTAAATCCTGAAATGTGAGTTCATTTCCCGAGGAAGAATCTTCATCTGTTTCTTCTTCCATTTCACTTTTTATGTTTTGCCCTGTTTTATCAATATTATGCTCGTCTTCTTTTGCATGAACTATTGCTGAAGTAGTTACAATGCTGTTACTGAATTGATCTTCTTCTTCTTCTTTACATGCTTGGAATGTTTTCATATCACTAAATAATGGACTAGAGTACTTCGAGGTATTTGGGCTAAACTCCGAGGTAGTTAGTGAAACGAGTTCACTATAGACCTGTCTCAGTCTTTTACTACTACACAGAGGAGTATCTATTTCTTCTAGTTTATTAAATAAAGAATGGTTGACGACGTACATTCTTTTGACTTTATCGTATGTTGTACACGATTTGAATCGGTAGCCCCATTTTATTTCACGGCTGAGATAGGACGTTGTAGTTCTCGATGTATTTGAAGTTGCTAGAGAAGTACCATCCATTACAATTATGATTTCAAACCTGGAAAAGAGAATATGGTTTTAAACAGTGACGGATGGTGATTTTTGAGGAACCTACGCTATTTGATATCTGGGAACCTACAAACAAAAAAAAAAGAAAACTGTAAGTCAGTTTCAACTCCCTTTGTTTACTAAAAAATTGTATTCATGGTATATAAATAAAACCGTCAACAAAAATATAACAAAAAATTAAGTACCTCCTAATCAAAATATGTTATAAACAAAACAAACAAAAGAGAATCAAAAAGAAACGTGACTCAGCTACGGACACCGGTGTTTCGGAATAATTGTTCTTCATCAGCGCAGCGTAGCTGAATGAGTGGAATATGGAATGCAGTATATCAGGAACCACTAAACAAAATGTGGAAAGTACAGCATACAGAACACTGTACGCATTTTCGTGTCCAGTAGGCCAAAAAATTGGCTAATTAGACACGAAAACGAGCTACAGCGCCTTAAAGAGAGTGCCCTGAAAATAGTATTTATTTATTGTCTCAGGAACACGTAGAGTCAGAGTTATAGAATTTGGTACATCATTTAGCATTAATATGTGCTAATATTTTGATCATTAAAAAATAATAATTTAGTCATAGGCGTAACAAATGGGACGAGCTAACCATTTTGAACCATTTACTTTTTTGCTCTTTAATTTTTTGATAATTTGTTTATGGTTACTCAATGAAAATGTCCTAAATCCGCCTTTTTGGGATTATATTGTATGATCAACCATTTCCGAGACAAAATCGTTAAAAAATGTTACTGTAGAAAAATAAAACGGTTACTTTTATATGATGTGTATTGAATTTAACAAATTCATTTCGAAAATCAAACTGTAAAATCTGTATTGTGTTTATTATTACGACTAAAATGGAAGAATGTACCAGTGTAGAAATGGCAGAATGCATTTTCATGATGGAAAACTCAACTGTAATGCTGTTAAAGTACGGAGTTACTAACAATCTAAGGACTAGTTCACAAAGAATGGCCGCTCAAGAAGGACTTTCTTCTGCAACTGTATACAGTGTATTGAACGAGCATTTACTTTATCCATACCAATTATAAAAGGTACAGAGACTATACGAGGAAGATTTTCAACAAAGAGTAACGTTTTACCGGTAGTATTTGCAAAAATATGTTGAGGATCATTTCTTTCCATCAAAGATTCTCTTCATTGATGAACTAGGTTTTATATGGGATGGAGTAATTAACTTTCATAATAAACCATGTCTGGGTCGATGTAAATCCCCATGCATTCCTCTAATTTGTTTAGACATCAGAATAGATTTTCAATAAATGTGTTGACTAGTATTCTTGGCTCTAGGCTTATCGGACCATATATTTTAGCATACACTAATAGATGGATAAGTCGAGGCGGACCTACAGTTTGGCCGCCTCGTTGGCCCCATTTAGATCCCTTGGATTATTTTGTGTGGACATTTAAAATCGTTGATGTACAGCTCTTGTAAATAATTTAAATAAATTACAACAACGAATTGACAATTCATGCGAAAACATCAGAAACAAACCGGACAGCTTTAAACGTGTCAGAAATACGATGAAGAATCGTATTAATAGTGGACATTTTGAGCATTATTTGGTGCTCTCTTTAAAGATATGCAGCTCCATTAGGAAACATTTTCAGACATATCTTTGTATGAAAATTTATCTTATTTTTATAAGTAGAATTAGTTCAGCAATTTAGAAACACACATCATAATTAGTCGATATGCAAAAAAAAAAAATATTTTTCTAACTACTTCCCGTTCAAAATGATTAATAAAAACCGATAGCGTGAAAATAGAGATAAACCTGTCACGTCAATTCACGCGACGACGCACGGTCAAGTGCTCACATCTCTTATATAGTGCTTGTGGTTTCTTGTGGGTTACCGCTACGGGGGAGCGTTACGTCAACATCATCTGGTGGTGTTGGTTACGTCTGTCCTTACAATAAAACAAGCGCAAAAAGGGAACCGCTAATATTAAATATTTCCAAACTGCAAAAGCACTCCAATTTTAACTCCTAATAAAATATTTATTTCGCTGCCAAGTAACGAAAATCCTAGAAAGTTTTGGCAACGGACTATGCGTAGGACAACCTCTATTTAATGAAAGGTGTAAATGAATTCTAAATATCACTAAATAAGTCCATTCCATCATCTCTGGTCGGACGTGGGAGTGATGCTATCTTTGACAACAGTGTTGCCAATGAGAGATTTCTACAATTTTAAAAAACTTGGTGGAGATGAGTATTTTATCTAGTTGTATACCAGGACCGCCGAGACCACACAGATTTACCGAACAATAATTCGATTATGTACGTATTAGAAATACATTAATGCTAATAATAACAAAAAGTGAAACACCCAGTTCACGTTTCATCTAAACGTCATATGAGCAATATTGGGTAATATGAGTAATATTGGATGGGACCAGATGTATCTTTATAAATAGCAGATGGGGCAAGAGTTTCTTCACTGGTCGAATTTGCGAGAAGCTGTGAGTCTCCCGTGTCGACGAATTCAGTTTAGCAAATTATTTCATTGTGATTTTTTTATCTATGATGTAAACAATATTTTCTGTCTAGTGTAGCGCCTTTGTACTACAAAATGGAGAGAAAGCCAGCGCCTTTCGATACAGTATGCGTCTGGATTAGGTATTATTAGGTTGGTTTTTGATGGTGTGGAACTGGTATGTAAAATGTGTGCAACCCTGTTATTTACGCCATGTTATAAGTTTTCCTTATGTCTAGTGATGTTAGAAGCACTCCCCATCATCTAATTTTATTTTATTTTATTGTTTTTTTCATTCTTTCTTTTTAGTCATATCACGTTTTATATTGCAAATAATACGAACGTTGCTTGTAGACTTGAAAAGTTATAACTATATAAATCAATAGAAGGGAATATCCAATTTCATTGGATTAAAAACACGCGATAAAGCCGCGTGGTTTTAATAGTAGCAACATTACATCTGTACCGGGCTTAAGTTTCGTACAAGTGGGCACTCATACATATTTAGTTACGTTTTCTAACATGCATTTTTCTTTTGTTTCCTTTTCCTAACTGAATTAAAGTTCGTGACTTATTTATTCATACAAGAACGTTAATCCTATATGCCAAAAATCTCGAATATTTTGGATAACTGAAATGAGGGGACCATCATAACATGCATTTTTTTTTTTTTTTCTTTTCCTAACTGAATTAAAGTTCGTGCTTGTTTATTCATACAAGAACGTTAATCCTATATGCCAAAAAGATATTTTGGATAACTGGATGAGACCATCATCCAAACATATCTTTATTAAAATGTTCTATCCCAGAGTAATTATTTTAAAATGAAATATGTTACGAGTATTTAGGATAAAAATGAGACGAAGTAATTAATAGAGCTACGAATTTAGGTATTGATGACATCAAAACCAGAATTGGCTGTAGATTATGTGTCAGTGTGTAAATATGTCCATGCATATATGACATAATGTATCGAACTTTGTATTTTTTGTGCGAATTTCGTAATATCCAAAGTTGATAAAGTCAGTTTATTGGCTTATACGTTGTATTTGATTTCTGTAAATTACATTTGATTATATACACATTAAAGTTTATACATGTTCACTGTGCCCCCCTTTCGACTTCACGGATAACATATATGTATACGATAGCTGAATTCATTCCACACTCGATAAATAATGTGTTGCTTCACTGACTTCACCGCAGCTGTTATACGGTTTCTTAGGTCATTCAAATTTGTGGGACAAAGTAATATGTAAACCGCATCTTTCACGAATCCCCACAGGCGAAATATTCGACGAAATGTACGCTGCACTGCAGTCGCAGACTCACTTTTACCGAACTCACAAATGCCATCTTGCTTACAACTGACGCTGCTGTGTGGCGCTGGATTGCTCTAGCGGTCGTATTCGAAACTTTAATCTTCAAATGTAATTTACAGAATTGAAATACAACGTATTTAAATTCAGGAAATACAGCCAATTGAAATTGTGTCCATCTTTTTGAATCACGTTCTATTATGTCTGCATAAAAGCCGTCACTGGGAACCGATACCTCCGTCCGAGCTCTAGTAATTACTTTAACACAAAACGCAACATTAAACTGTTCCACCACAAAATAATGTTTTTAAAATAGATTTCGAGGATTCACCCAGGTATGACGATAACAGAAACCCATACATATGAGAACGGATATAATTTATATTTATTTTAAAAATATCTAGTTCTAGAAGTCCCTCCCGGTTTTAAAATGATCACAAACATTTGTGTTTCCACCTAGCTTATCGTTCTTAACATTGTTCAGAAAGGTCCAGAATCATTGAACGTGGCTCTTCATAAAAATGTTTTCTATACTAACTACTTACATATACTTCTTTGTACAAGACTGAGAATTTTATTTGGAATGCGTGATAGGTTTGGATGAGAAGGAAATAAATTTTGGTAATCAGTATTAGGTAATCGTTTTGATATTATTCTTTGTTGACGTCACCTTTAATCATTCTGGATCTCTCTGTATTTGTTCCTGTTGGAAAATGAGTATGATTTATTTACTTATTTGGTTATTTAGTTTTTTTATATCCCATTCAGGTCCCATTCCTTGAACTGAAAATCACTGAGGAGCAATAATAACTTTGAACATTTTTTACCTACGGAACCAATTATTTATTTTCAAATAGTAATGAATATTAAAAATTGTAGTTAAAAAGGTACCAAAATCGTTATACTCTCGCTTTATTTAATGGAAAATTAATTAAGGCATCCACCCACACTTAAACCTAATTTAAAAAAACATTTTTACCAAATAAATTGATTCCTTCTTGAGGCCTTCGCGTACACGATTCGTAGACCGGTTTCTGGTTTTTGCCTTTTTCAGTGTGAAGCAGGTATATGCAACGTCAACGTATTAATTTTTGTATTCATTATTCTAGAACAAATTTCGAAGAAAATTTTAAAATATTTTATTCGATCAGAAACTTTCTCTACAGGTATACTGATTATTTCCATTATTTTTTCTTCAATGCCCACTCTGTATATTACATAAAGTGAGAGCAGTTTAGGATAAAACTTTTAAAATACGTTTTGCATAAAAAAAGGCGTTTCTCGAATAAGTTCCTCGCTTTTCGCGCATTTTCATGCAACTCTTACCTTTTTATTATTAGATCTTTGGCCGATAGATCCCAGAATGGACTATATTCATTTATCCTGTGGACAACTTCAACGGGCCATATCAATATTCCGACCGGTTCGAGTTTTATGGACTTCAGGAAAAGTTCCCCTTTCCTTTTCTGTACCAAATAAGCGGACATTTGTGTGAGGCATTCGTATTTATTTGCGGAATCTCTCACTCGGAATATTAAACATAATTCGCCGTCTCTTTGACAGATCTAAAAAATAACATTGTATAAAAAGTTAATAATGTGTAAAGTGGAAGGAAAACAGTTGGGGCAGCTTTTAATTTTTTTTATATATGCTTAAAATTGAGAATAAATGACTTTATTTTAATAAATTCAGTAAATTCAGTAGATACAAATACCCCATGGACCAAAATTAATCAGTTTGTTTAAATTTCCTTATTTCTTCCTGGTTTAAAAAAATATAGTAGGCTGATTATCTAAGACCTTAACAAAATGATATTACTGCTGCTACCACAGATTCATTGTCCGAGTTCACAAAAAATGAACGGTTTATATTTTGAACTTGTAAAAAATTGTAGGACAGTCTAAATCAGATAAATAAACATCTCAGATTTCTGTCATTAAATTTACAAGATATTTTATTACATCCTGCATATCAGTGGCGGCTTCTCAATAAGATCTACAGTGCTGCAGCCCTACCAAAGAGATGGAGAAAAACGTTTGCAGTTAATATGTTAATATTTTGTGTTTATAAATTTATGCTTAGTACATTTTTAAAGTCGAGATGTATCATAACTGATAACGTTATACCATGAGATAAATATGACAATGACAACGGTGAAAATACTGTAGGGAGCAACGGTAAGTACCAACGTATATCCTATGTATAACTGCCAATTCCTACATCGCGCTGTCTTCATGATTAATTAACGCCCGCATATGACATGCGTATTATACACTTTACGTGCTGTTTCTGCTCCTTGCATTAGAATTATAAGTCGAGCGTGATCGAGCAGAGATACCTATGTGTCTTTGTTTTTATATCTTACATCTTGCTGTATCATTATAGTTTCTTCACATACATTTCTTCTTCACAGAAATTTCTAATGTGCGTTTGCAATTGACTTTATTTAAACTGTTTAAATAAACACAATAACTGTGTTTTGATATTACAATGAAATCAAATTATTTACATCAGAAGATGTATATTCCTTTGTTTTGTTACTTAGTGCTCCAGTGTAAATAGTATAGTGTCATGTATATATTCGGTAAAGTTAGCAACTGTTTAGTGTCAACACTGTCAAAATAATACTTAAACTAGGGGCGGGCGTATATCCGACTTAACATACTGGTATATCGATACGTAAATTAAACAACGGTAATCCCAGTTAGTAATTTGGATGGTAACCCATGTGAAACTCGGAGACCTCGTCTCTTCTTCAAGCATATACCCTTTAGTATGTAATCTTAGGAGAGGGTTGTTCGAAAAGAAATCAGGTTGGGAGTAGCTCGTCCTCTAGCGTCAGTGATTGGCTCTTGTAAAAGAAATAGGCCAACATTAAATAAGTTAGTAAGAAAAAACTTCAACTTAATTGACATGAATACTGTTGAAAAATTGTCCAAACCTAAGCATCAGGATAAAGTAAAATATAAATAATAATGTAGACTTACATCGGACTTAAATATTGAGATAAATGCTATTAATAAAGAAAAAACTTAATAAAGGTGTTTTGATAAAAAAATAATTGTATATAGAAAAAAAAAGGGGGGGGGGGGGAGGAAAAAAAAAAAAAGGGGGGGGGGGGGGGGGGGGGGGGGGGGGGGGGAGGGAGGGGGGAAGGGGGGGGGGGGAGGGGGGGGGAAGAGGGGGGGGGGGGGGGGGGGGGGGAAGGGAAGAAGAAAAAAAAAAAAAAAAAAAAAAAAAAAAAAAAAAAAAAAAAAAAAAAAAAAAAAAAAAAAAAAAAAAGAAAAAAAAAAAAAAAAAAAAAAAAAAAAAAAAAAAAAAAAAAAAAAAAAAGGGGGGGGGAGGGGGGGAAAAAGGAGGGAAAAAAAAAAAAAAAAAAAAGGGGGGGGGGGGGGGGGGAAAGGGGGGGGGGGGGGGGGGGGGGGGGGGGGGGGGGGGGGGGGGGGGGGGGGGGGGGGGGAAAAGGAAAAAAAAGGGGGAAAGGGGGGGGGAGAGGGGGGGGGGGGGGGGGGGGGGGGGGGGGGGGGGGGGGGGGGGGGGGGGGGGGGGGGGGGGGGGGGGGGGGGGGGGGGGGGGGGAAAAAAAAAAAAAAAAAAAAAAAAAAAAAAAAAAAAAAGGGGGGGGGGGGGGGGGGGGGGGGGGGGGGAAAAAAAAGGGAAGGGGGGGGGGGGGGGGGGGGGGGGGGGGGAAGGGGGGAGAAAGGAGGAAAAAAAAAAAAAAAAAAAAAGGGGAAAGAAAAAAAAAAAAAAAAAAAAAAAAAAGGGGGGGGGAAAAAAAAAAAGAAAAAAAAAAAAGGGGGAAAAAAAAAAAAAAAAAAAAAAAAGGAGGGGGGAGGGGGGGGGGGGGGGGGGGGGGGGGGGGGGGGGGGGGGGGGGCGCCGCCGCGGGGGGGGGGGGGGGGGGGGAGAAAAAAAAAAAAAAAAGGGGGGGGGGGGGGGGAGAAAAAAAGGGGGGAGGAAGAGGAGGGGGAAAAAAAAGGGGGGAAAAAAAAAAAAAGGGAAAAAAAAAAAAAGGGGGGAGAGGGGGGGGGGGGGGGGGGGGGGGGGGAGGAAAGGGGGGGGGGGGGGGGGGGGGGGGGGGAGAGAAGAGGGAAAGGGGGGGAAAGGAAAAAAAAAAAAAGGGGGGGGGGGGGGGGGGAAAAAAAGGGGGGGGGGGGGGGGGGAGAAAAGGGGGGGGGGGGGGGGAAAAAAAAAAAAAAAAAAAAAAAAGGGGGGGGGGGGAGAAAAAAAAAAAAGGGGGGGTTTTCCCCACAAAAAAAAAAAACCCCCCCTAAAAAGGGGGGGGAAAAAAAAAGGAAGGAAAAAAAAAAAAAAAACCCCAAAAAAAGGGGGGGGGGAGGGAAGGGAAGAAAAAAGGGGGGGTTTGAAAGGGAAAAAAAGGAATAAAAAACTGAAAATTAAAAAGGGGGGTAGATAAAATAATAATATGGTTGCGACTTAATCAATGCACTATTTTGTATTATATTTGGCAGGGACAGGTTCTGGACCATACTGGGTTTCAATAACATCTAAATCTAGGTCTAGGAGATTTCGTGTTAATCCTAGAATACCCTGTATAGCATCATACAAAAATTATGTAACAATTATGATCTGATTTTAAAAAAAGCGATTGGGGGTATCATTTCTGTTTGTCATCATACTGAAAATATGCTTAATAAATATGTGTCGTCGAAAAAACACCAAACGTTGATAGGCGAAGACAAAGATGGGTGAAACAGGCCCCTATTTTGCAATCTGCTTCTTGACATAACATCCAAATTTTTTTAAGTTTATTAAATAAGACTTGAAACTTTAATGAATCACCCCGTACAATAATTCTGGTACAATATTCAAGTTTTCTCATATGCGATTTGGTGTGAAAGAAGATCCCGCATGCCTTGTCTCCGATATACAGGGTGTTTCAATGATGTTACGACAAATTTCCATGGGTGATAGAGAAGATAGAGAACGTGTACACATTTCCATCTAATATGTGTATCGAATTTTTATTTCGAAAATATTTACGCATATGGTGGGATATACAGAGCGTTCATATGTATTGCATAAATTAATTCAATTTCAGCTAAAATAAGTATTTTAATGAAAGATCCCGTGACAGATTAATATTTGATACTAATTGCGCATATTTTGAACTTGACCTTCTACTTAAAGAGAGGTCCATGTTCGAGTTATAACGCCATCGAATGTTTTTTTAATTGAAACATACTATTTTTTTTCCTAAACATATGGAAAGTACATCGAATTAACATTCCAAATTGATATTTGTGTAATTCTTTATAGTATCAAAAACGAATATAGTAAGTAAAGGTAATATTTCATTAATCATTATACTGTATTAAAACTGTATGAATCATATAATTTAGTAACTTTTTAGTATTAAATAGAAAGTGGTTGTTATTTTAATGAATCCTGCAGAAACGTTTCTTAATTTATTTACATGTTTAGTTTATTATACTGCGCTGATTTTTGGTACTTAATCACCATGTAATCTGCTTTTACAATAAATATTATATAATAAAAGTAATAAAGTATTTTGCTCAAAACCTAATGTTTTTCAGTTATGCAAATTAAGAAAAACATAATTTGTTAGAAACACTCGGTATAACAATACGTTGCGACAGGTTCAATGCTCAAGCAGTTCTCATCGTAATAAATAAAAGATAAAAATATGCATACCGTTGCTGTAAAGAATGTTATTAATTAACTGAAAGCAATACTCACCACAGAAAATTTACTAAAACAATTCATGGCGTGCAATTTATGTGGTCTGATCATCTTCAAATAAACAATGCATATTAAGCTTCCACAAATACAGACTCCAAGAATAATCTGGACACACATCAGAAACACTGCCTCTGGGCAATATCCGTTTATGTAGCGGGTTCCATATCCAATAGTAGATTGAGTTTCAATGCTGAAGAGTAAATATCCTGCAAAACCATTGATGCCTTTCGAGGCGAGAGAAAATTAGTAACTTTTTATTGACTGATAGATAGATTGGTAGATACATTATTTCAAAAACTGAAATATACAGCAGTAGGTCCAAGTCTTCATAATTTAAATATTAATTTAAAAATTTCGGATAATACTTTCTTTTATAAAGAAAATTTAAATTAAGTTAAATTATTCTACGGGAGAAAACATTATTTGGTGTAATAGACCCAAAAAAAGTTCTTCTTGTTGATATACGGCAGAATAAGCCGTTCTCATGTTATATGATTTTTCAACTGATTATGTTCATTCTAAGAATTTGCATTTTTTCCCTTCATAAAAATTAAATGACATTATTGACTCAAAAAATAAAATAATTTACTAGTGCCATAAAATCTATGAAATATATTGACAATAGATATCAAATTCAGCCCAACAAGAAAAGTTATGTCACTCTTAATTTTTATGAGACGAAAAAATGCAAATTCTTGGTAACGGTATTCCTGAATAAAAAATCAAATACCTCAAGAACAGTTCAATTGCCGTATATCAACAAGAATATTTCCCTTGTCGATTCTCAAAGGTTAGGGCTGACAAACCTCAAAAAAAAAAAGATAAATAAAATTGAAATGTAGGAGCTTGTTCGTTCAATTAATTTGCACAGTTTTAAATGTTTTGTAGGAAATGTATAGTTTTATTATGAATTTTGTTATAAAAATAAAATGGAATATAGAATTATATTCATTTGATTTTATATTCTACCATTATAGTTGTATAGTTGCTCAAGAGCAATTTGGTGTTTAGAAAATAATGCCGGGTTGGAGCTTGTTAACTTTCGTGAAAGATAAATATGGATAAAGCTAACAAAGAAATGGGCTGTAATGTCTTTTTTCCAAACACTTTAATTTATTTGACAAAAAATAAAACAAAATATTATGACTTCAAAATAATGGACTTAAATCTAATAAAATAAAAGGGAACACTTCTGTAAAACAATTTTTTTTAAAGCCGGCGCCTCGTAAATTTGTATTATCATCCTCAATGCAATATAAGTATAAAAAATTCTTGGAGAAATTTAAAAGTTTACCATGTTACATAAAATATAGAAACAACAATATAAATATACATATTTAAATTAAGACAAAAAAAATAGTAACATAATAATTATAAAATGATATACATGCGCTGGTAAACATGAAAAAAAAAAAAATAGATTCCAAGTGACAAAATTTAGCTTACCAAAGAAAAATACGTTAATGGTGTACTTCAAGATTTAGTTTTGGAACCGCTTATTTTTATTTTAAATATTAATGACAATGGTCAAAAAATTTTCAATATTTTTTTTGTTTTTTTTTGCAAAAAAATGTTCCATTTGCATTTTCTTCAATGTTATGGATTGAAAAACACATATTAAGGAAAATATGTTGCTCTAATTTTGAAACTGAATGTCAAACCCCGTCAGGAAATATATTATGGATACGGCTAAAAGAGAATAAATAATGAAATCGTTTATTCTATATTAAGGCAATAAATATTAAAAGATGTTACAAGGTGAGTTAACATAAATTTTGTAGGGCCAAACTTCGCGTTTTCTTGCTTGTTTTTTGGAGAATCTCAGGTCAGATTTCAACAATAGTTGGGCAGAATTTCGTAGTTTCAGTTTCCTTAGTAACGTTTTTCCATTGCAGATATACGTTTTGATTAAATATTTCTCCATATTCATCCCTTAATGAGCCCCAATTCTCCGGAAAAAAATTGAGATGGAAATGAAGGAAAACAATTTTGACGGACACATTGTATCTTGGTATACCGTGAGAAGATCTTTAATATTTTTTTTCGTACTTTTCAGTTCTTCTGTTGCCTACGAATTCACTAGCTATTAGGTTAAATTCATTCCATGGACTTTCTTCGTTCCATGGAGCACTTAAGAGCGAGCGCTCCAGAGTCACCAGGCAATCCACCATACACCTAACCCAATTTTTGCCCATAAATCTTGTAACTATAAATTCATGAAAAATCGACAGAACTTCCTACATTTTACAACTTCATTGCTATGTGAGCAGATTATTTAAAAATCAAAATTACATTTCATAAGAACGTAATTTTCAATATCCTCATTTCAGCCAAATACAAAATTACGTTCTTATGAAATGTAATTTTGATTTAAAATAATTTGTCCACAAGCAATGATGTAAAATGTAGGAAGTTTTGTCGTTTTTGCATAAATTTATATTTACAAGGTTTATGGGTAAAAATTGAATTAGGTGTATGGTGCCTTGCCTGGTGACTCCGGAACGCTCTTAATCAAATTGGTGGTTCGTAAATACACTTCGTATGTGAGCACCGACAAAAATACTTTTCTTTATGAAGAGTCTTTAGTTTTCAAGATTACGCTCAATATTGAGTGATTTTATTTTTCATTGTAACTATCACTACAACCTACAAGATCCCATTATACTTTAAAAAACTGGATAAGGCCTTTTTGTCAATGTTGGTATCCAGACACTTTTACATTTTCCTTTATAAGGTTCCATTCCTGTAATCTAGAACCTAATAGTTCTGCTTTATTCTTCAGGAGATCTACGTCTCTGATAAGATCCTTTAGATAAACTTGTGTGGTTCTTTATACAGATGAGTCGGTACAAAATCGAGATCAGCTGAAGTTGAAGATTTAGATTCAGGAGAGTCATCTTAGACATCAAATAACGGTTCATCAAATTCTAAGTATATTCAGATGGAAGGTCAGGAATAAGAAGGTCTTGTGTGTGTATACTGTTCGAATAGGACATGACATATTGGGGTAATTTATAAGCCAATTCTTTCCTTGGAAAATCCTTTTTGAAGATGTAGTACCATACAAAAGTAACAATCAGACGTATGATCTAAAAGTTTTCTCCATACCATAAGAACAGCAAAGTCCATTGAGCGAATTTTATGATGCAACCAACCAAGGAGGTTGGACGCGCAAATATTATAACAAATATTCTACGCCCACTCTTTGTCTTGCTCTTAAACTTTGCAACCGAAATATAAACTTTAAGCTGTTCTTATCAATTGAGTTAAGGCTCGTTTTTGGGACACAAAATTCACTTCTCCAAAAATATTGGTACATTGCAAAACTCATGATATTAAATAACAAAAAACGGCAGGTATCGGCAGTATTTCAATGAACAATTTCCGCACACTTTCACAGCGCTGCTACACAAATAACTCACACATTAGAGCAAATTAACTATTTTAAAGACCATATTGGTTTGAACAAAATAAAATTCTGCCACCAGATCATTTTTACTGTTGACCAGTGTAATAGAACATGACAATCTTTACCTACAAGGAACTTCGAATATTTTTATCAATTTTGAACGCTCAAAAAAAACTATATGATTTACATTTCTGTTTGTATCGTTCGGTTTTACACACCTTTCGGGTACTATTATACGTTAAAGTTGAAAGTACTCGATTTAGTGGTTCAAGAGAAATTTTGAAAAACATGGATCCATCGGGACTTCTGATTTTTATTATTTATATGTATTTTAAGGCCCGCTTTGAATAAATCATTCTATACATTTTTTTACCCCTCTTAAATTCGTACTTTATATTTTATTTAATTTTTTTTTTTGAAATATCGAAACATGTGAGACACATTAGTAAACCTCGAACTTGTTTTAAATGCTGCCAAATAATGCATCATATTTTTTGTATGATTTGAGCCAACAATAAACTACATATTTAAATATACACATACCTCCTAAACAAGGCCCTGAGTTTTTCGACGCAACCTCCTCATTATCTATAGCTATGATCATCCAAAGCCCAGCAAATATCAGCCAAGTTAGTATGAATGCTAAAGAAACTGCTAACATTAACCATTTCCAATTACTTTCTATAAGAGTGTTTGATAAATCGAGTAGGTATCTGAATAAATGCTGGGAGTTCGCTGTATTTCGATGAATTGACGATTTACCACTTTTACGGACTAATCTCTTGACCAATCGACAGGAACGACGATGATGCAAGCTCTGCAAACTGAAATTAATTGAAGTTAGTACTTTTATATATAAAAACGTTAATATTGGAGATAATTGCTGATATGTAATGATGAAATAGTGGTATACGGAGTGTGCCTGAAAGATCTGGAAAAAAATGTAAATGTAATGGATAATCTACGGATTAAAATAAGTCGATTGAACCTAATTCATCCCTATATAAAAAGGGTACCCTTAAAATGTTCGGGGTCTTTAAATGTATGAAAAGAATTTCTTTTTTTAATTTCTGCAAGACGCATTATGAGTGGTTGATGAAATTTTGGTATGTAGTTCTTATTCATTAATAACGTTAATGTTCTACTAGTCTGTTATTTTGCAATAATTCAATTTTGAGATACATTAAATGAGAAATAACGCCCTAGGTCGTTATGAATATCCATAACGCCCTAGGGAATTATACATTTATAACGCATTAACATTTTCACTACAATACAATATAAAACGGCGTTATTGACAAACAAAATGTGTTGCATAGTTACGGCGCTTACAAACAATTTCGATTATTACTCTTTTGATTTTAAAATAATTTGTCCACATGGCAATGAAGTTGCAAAATGTAGGAAGTTCTGTCGTTTTTGCATAAATTTATATTTACCAGGTTTATGGGCAAAAATTGGATTAAGTGTATGGTGGCTTGCCTGGTGACTCCGGAACGCTCTTAATCAAATTGGTGGTTCGTAAATACACTTCGTATGTGAGCACCGACAAAAATACTTTCCTTTATGAAGAGTCTTTAGTTTTCAAGATTACGCTCAATATTGAGTGATTTTATTTTTCATTGTAACAGTTATCACTACAACCTACAAGATCCCATTATACTTTAAAAAACTGGATAAGGCCTTTTTGTCAATGTTGGTATCCAGACACTTTTACATTTTCCTTTATAAGGTTCCATTCATGTAATCTAGAACCTAATAGTTCTGCTTTATTCTTCAGGAGATCTACTTCTCTGACAAGATCCTTTAGATAAATTTGTGTAATTTTGTGTGGTTCTTTATACAGATGAGTCGGTACAAAATCGAGATCAGCTGAAGTTGAAGATTTAGATTCAGGAGAATCATCTTAGACACCAAATAACGGTTCATCAAATTCTAAGTATATTCAGATGGAGGGTCAGGAATAAGGTCTTGTGTGTATATACTGTTCGAATAGGACATGACATTGGGGTAATTTATAATCCAATATAAAACGGCGTTATTGACAAACAAAATATGTTGCATAGTTACGGCGCTTACAAACAATTTCGATTATTACTCTTTTTTTAAATGAAATCGTCCCGAACATAATAGATGTCAAATTAAACAATCGTAAATGTCAAAGAATTTTCGAATTAAATAATAGACTAGTAGGACATTAGATGTTGAAAGCACTACGCGTTTATAATTTTTTTTCTACTATTACATAGAGAATAGCATCCCATCTACAAATATATGTACATGGATTGTTGGGTGTCTGCCCACAAATAAACACTACGGCCTTTATAATCAGACAGTTCCCGCTTTAGAGGCGGACAACCCGGACCACTGAATGTGACCAAATATTGATAAATTAATTATTCTCAATTAATATAAATTTTACACTACTTGTTGACTTTTTCCCTAACTAAAACTAAGTACTATACAATTTACATTTGATCTTTATGGTTTGTTATATTTTAAAGCTAGATATTAAAACACCTTTTTAAAAAAAGCATATTTATTTTTGAAATAAAACAAGGCGTATAGTTAAAAGCCGCGCATGACCCTGCATGAACTTGTAGGTATATAGTTACTTGTTTAAAATAGGAACTGCAAGACATAACATGCATGGACATGTTTTCGCGCCTTACTATATAAAGAGTCATCTAAGCGCAATTGTGTTATTATTGCAAATATGTCGGTGCCGGTGATAACATATCCTTGAAGTAAGTTTAAAAATATTAAAAATATTTAAGTTTAGTTCGGGATAGTGACTTTTGTGTGTTTCGTCAATTTCTAAAGGTAAGTACATACTTCTGCAAATACCTGTATTAAGTGGTAAAGATATATTTTCAAAAATATTGTCTACAGTATTTCTTACACATTTTTAAATAGTTTCTGTATGTTTGTTGTGACGGACTTTTATATCACTGGTACGAGGTGCTTCTAAGGATTGTAGTAATTACTAAAATCCTCGGTAAAAGTTGTTTAGCTTTTCAAGATACAAGCGACAAGTTGTTTGAGCATAATAACGGTTACTTTTTAAAAATAGTTAAATTGCTATCTGAATTTGACCCAGTCATGGAGGAACACGTGCGTAGAGTGCTTAAAAAAGAGGAAACCAAAGCTCACTATCTTGGAAAAAACATTCAAAACGAGATAATAGACTTGCTTCACGAAAGTGTAAAATCGCATATTATTGCTGAAATAAAAAAAGAGAAATACTGTTCCATAAAATTAGATTGCACTCCTGACGTTAGTAAGGTGGAGCAAATGACCCTGATAATTAGATATGTTTCCATCAATAAGTCTAATTCTGATTCAAACGATGTCGAAATAAAAATCTACGATGGCTTTTTTAGGTTTCTTACCTGTGGAAAGATCTACAGTAAGACAACTATATGAACTTATAATTGAAGAACTTCATGAAATGGGACTTTATGAGAGGGCAGGGATATGATAACAGGGCTAACATGAGAGGCAACAATGCAGGAGTGCAATCTAGAATTGGGAATTTAAATCCACGAGCATTCTACGTTCCGTATAGTAGCCACTCGCTCAATCTAGTGGTAAATGATCTGTCAAAAACATCCTTGGAAGCAGCAAATTTTTTTAATATGGTCCAAAAAATATATTTATTTTTTTTCATCTACTTTTCGATGGGCAATATTTTTAAAACATGTCCAAAGATTAACATTAAAACCTTTGAGTGGCACTCGATGGGAAAGTAGGATAGAAGCTTTAACACCCTTAAGATTTCAACTTGGGGTAAAATATACAACGCTTTGCTAAGCATTTATGAAAACCAAGACTTCGATATCTCAATAAGAGACGAAGTTTCGGGTTTGCTAAGTTGCATTAAACAATTTAAATTTTTATGTTCAATAGTCATATGGTATAAAATTTTAAACTGTATTAATCCCATAAGCAAGCTTATATGCAAACAAAAGATTTTGATTTGAAAAAAGTACTTGATCTTCTAGAGAACTGCAAAAATGTCTTTAAAAATCTTCGATCAAATAAGTCTTTCAATGAAATTATTGTTGACGTAAGAGAATTGGCTGATGAAATTAACATTGAAGCCAATTTTGAAGCAACAACGCCGTAACACAGCGTAAGAAGAAAAAAAAGCCAACTTTTCATATGAGGCAAGGGACGAACCAATCGATGATCCCAAAGAAAAATACAAAATGGAATTTTTCTTCTATACGATTGATCAAGCATTAAACGCACTAGATAGTCGATTTGAACAACTGAATCACCATAGTAACCATTTTCAATCTCTGGTCCAAGTGATGTTCTTAAAATAATAACAATGCTAAATTTTGCTCCAAATCTCAGTATTGCCTTAAGAGTACTACTGACTATTCCAATATCAGTAGCAAGCGGAGAAAGAGGTTTTTCCAAATTAAAATTAATCAAAACCTTTTTTACGCTCAACTACTACGCAAAATCGACTAAACGACTTGGCCATTTTAGCAACTGAACATGAAATTGCTGGTCAAATAAACTTAAAAGGGATAATAAAAAAATTTGCAGAATTAAAAGAGAAAAAAATTCTCCTAATTATAACTCAAACAAACAATGTATTACTGTGGTTCTATGTATCTACCTTTTGGTTTCTATTTAGGTTTTAGGTATGTGAGAAAAAAATCTAAATCATAAAGCGGTAAAATTGCACCCCTTAAAACTAAGTAATTATTTTTAAAATATAACAACTAGGTGTCTATAGGTATTGCAACTCTATTTTATTTTAATTTATACTGTTTTGTACCTAATGTTAAGTTTTAATACTTGTTTCTTTTTAAATGTACGTTTTTAATGCAAATTAAAACTATCTTTTTTTAAGAAAAAATAACTTTAAAAGGGGCGGCAATTTGTTTTTTGTCCGGGGCGGTGTAAACGCCAGAGCGGTCCTTGTCTGTATATTACTGCTTTACTGAAATAATAACTTATATGTATGAAAATATCAAAAAAATCTGAATCATTTCTTTATGCAAAAAACTTCGTTTTCCGTAAGATCAATAATCATTTGTAAATTTGAACAGGTCTAAAGAAGGTGTGATTTCTTTATCTACATTTATCTCCTTTTGTTGACGTCAGTACTATAATCAGTATGGAAGGAGCAGTATGGCTATGTGGTTTTCGTCACATGAGTATCGTAATTAGGAGTTATATGATAAAGCCAATATTTATGAGATAAGATACAATTTAATGAAGAAGAGGAAGGCTGAGTAAATATTGAACTGTTGTTGAAGTTACTCTCAAAAAGTGTAAAGGAAAAATAATGTAGACGTAAAGATAGTTTAAGGAGTTGTCAATTACATAAAAGTTAAGTTGAACGCTTTGTTACAAATTAGAGGAATGGCGATTTCACAAATAAAAAAAATGTGTAGTGTTGTAAGTTTATCCAAATATTATAATGACTGTTTAAAGTAAAACCATCACAAAAAGATGGAAATCACTAATTGGATCGAATTACTTGTTTACATTATACAAACATGTATTATGAAATACTCCTTAATATAAGATGTATAAAAAATTGAGCAGTATATTTCGACCGAACGTGAGAAAATTTCATGAATAATGGCATATAAAATTACCTTGATTTTCTCCTGCTATTTCTTCTGCACACATAAAATGGATAAAACTCATTATTTTTAGTATTCTCAGATACACCTTTGTCCACAACTATTTCATCAAATTCCGTCGTCATGACAAAGTATATTTTGGTCCTTCTTTTTCTCACGTTTTACAAATATTTTCATTGTTCTAAGTTTAAAATAATCCGTAATAAGAATTCTTTTGTACACATTTAATTTCACATCTACGTTACAAATATACAACTCGCATCGAACAACTTGTTCTGTGTACAATATAAAAAATTTAGCATTAAATAATTTTATCTATCTAAAGATAATGTGGATTAGTAGAGTCCAAATATTTAAAATGAGATACTTGTGTAAATATTACTAAGCACTTATTAAGTTTGCTATATTTTTAGAAACGATCGAAAGAAGAATTATTTGAGGAAAATAGTTATTTATGTACAAACCAAGGGCGTAAAATTACACTGAAAATTAACTACTAATGAAATAATTTAATTAAGCATTCGAAAGGAATTAATTCAGTGGCGGCGTATCAATAGTTTGCTAATGATATCTTTGAGTCATTCATTAATATCCTATTTTTTTGTGAATGGGAATTGGTTTATATATAAAATATATGTTTTATCATTCTATAACATGTTATTAAGAAAATATATTTAATGGTGTTATCATGACTGATAAAAACATTTTAAATTATTAAACCTTTTGCACCATATATGCACGTTATATTGAAAACTGCAAATAATAACACTGACGTAGTTTTCCACGGAACACCAAAACATTAACTGCACTCGACGCGAGTTTCGCCAACCAAGTTGGGATCATCTGAAGATGATTAAAACTAACCTTATGCTAAGAATGTATCCTATTTATACCTAAATTTTTGCAGTGTTTGATACAGAAGTCGCTGATATTGACAACTTTGTTTCTAAATTAAACAGTCGAAAATAGCAGTTAGGACTGTAATCAAAAAAAATGTTGGATAAACTAGACGATTAATTCAAACTGGATTCAAAGAGCATATCGCCCATCTCAAATATGGTAGAACACTAGTGTTACCCAACATGCATTTGAGAACAACCATAAAATATATATTAGCAATTTAAGACTAATTAGGAATGTAACAAATACTAGACAACTGAATGCATTTGAAAGCTTGGAAATTACAAAGAATAAAAAGTAGTATGAATAGTGACAGAGGGCCTATCCCAAATAGCCCGTTTTATTGGGTAGCGGGTCAAGGTTCACCTAACCGTGACAATGGTTTAGGTATAAATAGGATATATTGTTAGCATAAAGATGATGTCAACTTGGTTGGCAAAACGCGCGTCGAGTGTTTTTACGTCACTTTTCAAGATCACCGAGCAAGTATTCTTACAAAATCTGCTGTGTCTTCAGCATAAATCATTATGTCTTCAGACATCTTCAGATTGAAAAGGTCATTTACATGTAAAGTAAATAAGATCGGTCCCAACGCCGTCCCCTGTGGAAACCCATAATATAGTTTTTTATCACTAAAAACTATCGTTCTTGATCTGTTAGATAGCTTTTCATAATACCATATGCAGCCTCCGATTGTTCGAGTTAGAGTAATCCATGGTATTGAACATCGACAAAGATGCATAATGCTTGCTCATTTTCAGCCACAGCTTTATAAATTTTTGCTGTAAGCTCCAATATAGCATCTTGTGTCGATCTAGGTTGCCTAAATCTATGCGATATGTGTTTGTAATTTCTGACACTCATTTTATCACCCGATTTATGCAATGATTTATCATAGCAATTCTAAATCTAGAAGGGAAGATTCTTGAATCCCCGAACTATTTATGATGTACTTAATACGTTCAACTATATATTTTATTGTCTATTGTATTGTAATTGTATCCATTCCTGGAGTTTTCTCTGACTTAAGTTGATTTATAGTGTTTGAAACTCCTGCTTCGTTAGTGTGTGAGAGATATATAGAATTAGAGAGTAAGTTTTAGGCGAATTAACTTTTGTTTCTATTTTTGTTTTATTTTCTAAATTTTGCCCAATTTCGGAAAGATATTTAAAAAGTCTGTTTGCGAGTTTTTTTATCCATTATAATAGTGCCACTTTCATTATTAATGGTTTTTATTTCCAACTTCTGAATATGATTAGGGTTTTGAATGTTGCTAACAAATTTCTACACATTTTGGGAACTATTTTAATTTTTATCTGCTTGTGTATCACAGTAATTCATTTTAGCCCCTAACGTAATACTATGGTTATTTACAACATCAGTTTCATTTTCGAAAAACCGGTCTTGGGTATGTAATATCGATCACCTTGTACCTAATCAATCAGAAAAAAGCCCAACTATATGATTAGTAATCAATAAAGACAGCGAGTAAATCGGACATTCCAGGTCCCTATACATCGTATCGGACATAGGCATACATGGTGAAAAATATACGTTTTCTAAAAACCTTTCAATGCGGCGGTCGATTTCGCTATGCGGGTTGTCAAAACGGCTGCGGTAACCGCTTGTGGCAATGTTCGCTTTCGGCAGTTAATCATAAACGGTGTTTGTTACTATTTTTTTTTTTTTTAAGTTAGTTAGGATTATATTAACCAGAATAAATAAAAATGGTTTATGTTAAGTGAAAACTTTATTTTAAATACAAAAACAAAAAAAAATTGCTATTAAAAATAAAAATGTTTGGTTCAATAGGTTGACAATTGAAAACATTCTGAATATTTTCAATATTCAGCGTCAGAACTGGAGCCATCGTCAGATTCTTGATTGTTATAATTTATAATTAATAAATTTCTTCAGAATCTTCGTCATCACTATTCATTAAGATGTTATATAATTTGTCGTCAGATGATCATTTCTGTTTCTGAGGAGTGAGGGTTAAAATTAGCCATTTTAAGTAAAAAAAAAAACACGAAACCGAATGTACTACGCATTAATTTTGTTTCGTGAACAGTTGACCGGAAGACGTATTCGTTTACCTAATGAAAACAAAATTTCGAATGAGTGCAACCTTACAAACAATGTATTTGAATGACTGGTTGCATGTATTATACAATAGATACGATCGACTCTCAAGAATAGTAATTCTTGATCGACTCTCTCAGTTGAACCTCAACCAATTCTTGTGGATATATCCGCTTTCCGTCAGCTAATTTTTCACTTATAAGAATGTCAGGGGAGAGATAAAGCCAAGATTTTCCAACCCACAGTAGCTGTGAGAGAAGGCAGTGTTATGGTATGGGGATGAATATTTATTGGAGGACGCACCAATCTCTCTAGGAGGTCCGTGACTGGAAATGTATCTCAATGATTTTTTTTAATCATCTCCAGATGATGCCAACTTAGTTAGTGAAACGCGCATCGAGTGCAGTATATGGTGCTTTGGTGTTTTGTGGAAAACTCCATCAGTGAATGCCAATGATGTCGTCGGTAGCAATTTTCAAGTTTCTGTTGGCGAACATTTTATTTTTATTGATGAAAATGTTCGCCTCCATCGTACTCAGAATTGATCACGATCATCTACCACCGCGCTCTACTGACTTAAATCTCATTAAACATGTGTGGCATCTATTGGGTAGGGCATTTCAAAATCATCAACCGGCTTCACAGAATATTAGGTAACTATCAAATATTCTTCTCATTTTATGGGCAGAGATCCAATAAGATGTGTTCAACCACATCATTAAACGCATGTTGAGATGTATACTTGAAGTAATTAGTGTGCAGGGCCAGTTTGCAGGTATTGATGATATGTTTGGTATATTGTTGGTTCCCCATGGCCAAACATTTCTTAAACTAAAATTGCTTTTTCTGATATTTTCATAACCAAATTATTCAAAAATAAGTTGTCAATCCCCCCCACATAATGATTTTTTTTTCAGTTCAATTCTTGCATGGAAATATGAAATATCCTTAACTTTCTGTACACAGTGTATAGTTGGTATGTTGTCTGAGAACTGTTCCCTACAGTTTCTAGTGGAGTCCAATTCACTTTGTGCGGATAACGCTCATGATTAAATATTATTTCGTAGTAATCGGGAACCTAAACCGCACCACTTACGTATTTAGGTTGTTAGCTAGATATAATAACCATTAACCTACCCTTATAAGCGCTCCGGAGTCACCAGGCAACACACCATACACCTAACCCAATTTTTGCCCATGCCCTTGTAAATATAAATTCATGGAAAATCGATAGAACTTCCCACATTTTACAACTTCATTGCCATGTGGACATTATTTTAAAATCAATATTACGTATTATAAGAATGTAATTTTCAATATCCTCATTTCCAGCTAAATACAAAATTACGTTTTTATGAAATGTAATTTTGATTTTAAAATAATCTGTCCACATGACAATGAAGTTATAAAATGTAGGAAGTTCTGTCGTTTTTGTATAAATTTATATTTAGAAGATTTATGGGTAAAAATTGGGTTAGGTGTATGGTGGGTTGCCTAGTGACTCCGGAGCGCTCTTAAATAAATAATTACACAAAATAAATAAAACAAATGAAATAAAGCGAATCAATAAAACAAATGAAACAAACGAAACAAATGAAACGAATGAAACAAATTAAACAAATGAAACAAAAAAAATTAAATCAATAATATAAATAAGATATAATAAATAAATATAACAAACAAACAAACAAGGAAGTAAATAAATAACGATATTTCTTTATTGCCGATTGATTCTACATTTTAGAATTATGTAATAAACCACAAAACAATTGAGAAAGTAAATATTCTCAAGTATTAAGAACATTGCAAGAGAAATCTAAACATGCATTTTAGGTGTAAAAAAACTATATTTACAAGCTGTTGTTTCTTTTGAACATTATAGCACATCCAAATTAGGTTTTTACATATTAGTTTTTCTTTAGATTAATTCAGCTTCAAATAGATTTGGTAGGGTCATAAACATGTTAGGCAATATTTCGTAGTGGTAAATGTATATAATCTAAAAATTTTCTGTATTAATTTTATGATTATGCATAATAGTTAGTATGAACTTAAAGATTCTACATATCTAAAAGTAACGTTTTACTACTTTATCTAACAGCCACACTATCTTGTTAAATTTATTCTATGGCTTGAGTTACGATCGACGCGACGACGGGTTTAGAATTTGTCTGTTTGTCTAGTTTTAAAATACACAATAGATTTAGCAAGAACTGACGGGAAGTCACAGCGGATTTCCATATTTTATCAATGGTACATATCGTGTCATATGATATAGTTTATATACAATTTATAATAAATGTCTGCATTTCTATAGAATGTATAAAACCATATGTGTGCTAATGATGAAATATTGCATTTTTAGTGCTGAGCTGTTGAGTATACATATTTATACTGGACAATATGTCAATAAATCCATCTACTACAAACTCTTTTTTCGTAAAACATATTTTTTCGTTTTACAATAATCATTAAATAATCTTAATATACAAAAAATACGTATAATTTTACTTACGCGTAGATGTAATTCCGTTGTATTAAAATTACTTTATTTTAATTCTCATTTACTACATACAATATGGGTATATTTTTGCAAGGGAGAAAAAAATTAAAACGAAATTTTTCAAAAACGTATGGTCTCCAAAAAAAAAATTCAATCCGAACGCATTCAACACTTCCCAGGTCAAATTCGTAAATACGTCATTGCCATACTTTATTAAATACCCTACAACGTTTAGAAGTAAAATTTACTTGAACTGTCACTCATTTAAGGTTGTATATTCACAAGCCTCACGACCTGCAGCTCTGTCAAGAATTTGTCACTTTCTGTGTGTGAGCATCCAGCCTGACTTGAATGACTCTATCAACTACTTTTCATTCATTTGTGGCAACAAAGTGGCTGATTTGTTGCCCTATGAAGAATGATTTAGGGATAATCATTATGTCCACTATCTTTAAGCATCAGGACGGAAACTGAACACATGAGTTTCAAGGTTGAGTAAATGTTTGTTGAAGTCGCTATCAGTGTAATATTTTAAAAGCCTTATCGCTCTTGTCATTGTTATGAGTCCTCTAGCACTCGAGGTGGAGGAGGAGGAGGATTCTTATATTCTTCTCGAGGAACGTTAGGCGTATTTTATGGGCTATCTTTTCGTGATCTAACTCTCAACGAACCTCGTCTTCATACTTCTCGTTCTTGTTAGGGTAAATATGTTCTCTACATTAACATCGTTCATGGCAGTTAAGCAGAGCATTACCTCGACTCGTGTAGGTAATGCCAATTTCACAATGTACTGGAGGATTTCTTGGCGGTTCAGGGTATAGATCTTTACGCACCAAAAACTGCGCACCATAGATGATTCTCTCAACCAATGTTTCTATATTGTGCCAACACTTTCTCAACTATTTAGTTAATTTACTGCCATCATGGGTTTATAAACTTATTCTTGTGACATATGCTACATTTTTCCTGGATGAGCTGATTTTATGTCCTCCAACAACACATGTTTGTGGTTATCGTGGTGATGTGGTATAAGTTTATCTGGATGACATTATCGAAGGCAACGATCTCATTCCTCAAATCCTACACGGTTTCCAGCAGTGAACCTTGTGCACTTGTTGTTTTTCGCAATAAGTCACTGTTATCTTTTTCCAAGTAACTGCATGAAGCCGTACTTCGGATTTTTTATATTTTACAAAATGCCAATACCAGCCGTTATTTGCTCTGAACGGTGACGAATTGAGGTTCTTTGATTTTCAGAAACATTTCCACTGACTAGCAATATTTTCGTTTGACGAACACTACGAGCATACGATACACATAAATAAGTTATGATGTTAGACGGTCTCATTTTCGTACGCTCACTTTATTCAAATGAGGTTTGCGATAAATGAAGCAAAATAATGAAAATGTAGGATTCTGTTTTACTTTACATCACAACTATTGAAGTAAAATACGTAAACAAGAGCGTATAATAATATATACTTAATAATACCCTAAATAAAAAAGTTTACGGGGGTTTTAAAATAATCTTCTTCAATTTTCTTTTTCTGCTCAGTGTAGCATCAGGCAATTCTTTATTTAGGTGCCACATTCTTATCCTTATTTAGGTGTCGCATTACACCTATACACTGCACATTGTATTTATAAAAAAGCAATAAAAGGACAATGAGAACATAAAAAAAACACAATGTCTAGAATTAAAACAAATATCACCTGACGTTTACTAACCGCGTGATACGTCACACGGCTAGCAAACTTAGCATAGATATGTTATCACCAGCACCGACATATTTGCAATAATTATAACACAATTGCGCTTAGATGACTCTTTATGTAGTAAGAGTAAGTCGCGAAAACATGTCCGTGCATGTTATGTCTTGCAGTTCCTATTTTAAACAAGTAACTATATATCTACAAGTTCATGTAGGGTCATGCGCGGCTTTTAACTATACGTCTTGTTTTATTTCAAAAATAAATATGCTTTCTTTAAAAAGGCGTTTTAATATTTTTCTAGCTTTAGAACATAACAAACCACAAAGATCAAATGTAAATTGCATAGTACTTAGTTTTAGTTAGGGAAAAAATCAACAAGTAGTGTAAAATTTATATTAAATGAGAATAATTAGTTTACCAATATTTGGTTCACATTCAGGGAGTCGAAAATGCCGCCCTCAGGTTCACTGCCCCGGACGGGGGTCCGGGTTGTCCGCCTCTAAAGCGGGCCCTGTTTGTATTTTGTCATTTTTGTCGTAGTTTGCGAATATTTACTAAACACACAACAATAAAAAGTCTAGCTAGACTTTCGTCATGACATGGAGTGCGCCGTGCGCGTGCTCTAAATAAAAGCAAAAAAAAAAAATAATCTTTTGCACTCAATTCATTGCAGTTTTTATTTTCAACTTCAACGTCTCGTGTATTATTATGCAATATTTATATAGAATGAGAGATCGGGACGTAGCGAATTACTCTGATTTCGTTCTCAAAATTAGAGATTCTTTATTACTTTTTTAGCAATTTCAAACACGACACGAGTTTTCTGTTCATATGTTTCATAGAATAATCAATTTGGCGCAGAGGATTACTTAGAATTTTTTTTTAAATAATATAAATGAGAGTGGCTACCCATATAGGATGCCACAAATAAATAACCATAGACAATATACTTTTACTCTTATGATCACTAGTGTATGTGTGTTACATTCACCAATACTTTCAGCCCTCTTCGTATTAATTTTCGATGTTACCGACCTCGCCAAAATAAATAGTACATAATAGTTCTATAATATTATAGTATCGAGTTTGTTTATACTAATACCTACTGATCTACTGAAATAAAAATATTAAATTTATTTGTCTCCTGGAATCTAAATTATAAACTCAATCTAATCT
The DNA here is from genome assembly GCA_029963845.1 of Rhamnusium bicolor. Taxonomy (NCBI): domain Eukaryota; kingdom Metazoa; phylum Arthropoda; class Insecta; order Coleoptera; family Cerambycidae; genus Rhamnusium; species Rhamnusium bicolor. Next base: position 27,133 of record JANEYF010001532.1, on the reverse strand, counting down.
GTTTTCTTATTAATCGATTTTTCAAGTATCCGATTAACCGGCTCTCAGATAACCGATTAATTGGCTTTCGGATAACAGATTAACCAGTTTTCGGATAACCGATTAATTAGTTCTCGGATAACCGATTAACGTTTTTTTTTGATATTCAAATAGTCGGTTATTCGGATAACCGATATCCGAGTAACCGATTATTCGAATATCCAGTTACCTGAATAATCGGTTTTGATCTAGATCTGGATACCCATTTTATTAGAAAACAGTTTTTGAGGAAACCGATTAATCGGATTTAATTTTTCTGGTTTTTGCCAGCAATAATAAATAGTTGGGTTCAATCGCTTTATTTTGGTTTGGGGAATATGTATAAGCTTTTTTGTACACACCTCTCAGAGACACCTTCTTATTCCAATGTAGAGAATTCGTTCTTGAGCTGTGTAACATTAATTACATGACACCCATGCCTTTACTATGAAACGATGAAATGGAAAATAATATCTGATATGCATTCGACTGAAAATTCCGTAGTGTGGGTGGAAATCACTGTGTACTATTTTCTCTATCATGTTCGTGATTATTTAATTTGTAAGGTCTTATTTACATTACTAATTTGCGTTGATTGTTTACACACAAATTAAAGAGAAATTGGATTGAATGTGTACCTATGTTTACATGTTAAACGATACCTCAAGATTCTATTTACAGAGGATCGATTCTAGGAGCCTACGGATACCAACCATGTAGAGTAATTAATGCAGTAAAGTATTTGAGTTAAATGTCACATCGTTGAAGATAATTAAATAGATAATATTAATGCGATTTCAGAGTATTCTGATTTACCGGACAGGATCGCTTAACAGTTATTAAAAATAATGTAAAGATTGATAAATAAATGTCGTTACGAAAAATGTACAATTTATATTTAGTAAGATCATCAATAATAGCATAATAACAAGGTCCTAAAATTTTATTAAAAAAAAACTGGGTAATACAAATCTGTCATTCTTGAAATAAAAGTGAATAAATTTATTCAATAAAATTTATACTTAAAGAAAGATTCAACGTTGGCGCGATTTTAAATTAGAGTTCTGTTTTCAACATGTATTTCCGACATTTTGAATGTTTAGTAAATTTCAGACACTTTAACCCAAAACCGCCGTAACTCAACAGTGAGTAAAATCCTATATTTCTTTTATAATTTACAAATATATACATCTTCTACAACACGTAATTATGAACATCACGGACGGACTGGGAAGGGAAGGGAAAGGCTCAGTGGAACTTGGTTGGTAGGGGCTCGCATATTTCTTCCCATAAATTGTCACAAAAATAAAAGAAATATAAATACATCAAAGAAATTTTAATAAGACAACATTTTTAAAAACAAATTTGATGATTTTTTCAGCTTATCTAAAATGCAATAAAAATCGATTGATTCCAACAGCTGTTCATCAACTCCATGACATAACCATAAATATTTCCAATAACTGCCGAGGAAGAGCTAACCTTAATTTGTTCTTGATCATTTTTAATTCACAAAAGACTCTCTCACATTAAATTTCGGTGCAACTAAGAGTTAATAGGTATTCATAAATATATGCAATAAACAAATTTGTAAATGTTGCTGGCTGAGTATTAAAAAAATACAAAAAAATAAAAGCAACACACATTGATTGTACTATTTCTAACAGCTTTTCTCGAATTCTTCTACCGGTTCTTCACTAACTTCTCGAGATTGTTTCTCCAATGCTTCTGAATCTTCTTCTAAGTCATCCTTATTTTAAAGGTCATAATAATCATGTCGCACTCCGCGCATGAATTTTGACGCAGAATCGAAAGTGTCAGAGCAGGTCGTAGACGCTAGTGTTTGTTATGACTACATCAGGCAATAACTTATTATTACGCGAGACGTGTCCGACATAATTCGTATTAAGTCTGTGGCCCCTTTGTTTTTGCGTCAATAACCAAAATGAAATTCAATATTCCAGACTAATTTTTTTGTAATGAATAATGATTAGAGATTAAAGACACTAAATATTTTTGTTTCGTGTATCGTATTGTGGTTATAATTTTTTATGTCTGAGTTAGGGGAATGGCGCATTCTGGCTCTACAATGTGCTTTGGCTAACGTAAAAATAAAATGATTGAAATCATACTCAAAAAAAAATATTTTGTTACACCAACCCTGTTACAATTCTCAGCTGGTTCCTGCTTAGCGTAAGCAGTTACTGAGCTCTTTTGTGCACAATTCGGTGATAAATGCTTTGCTTTGTCTTTGTATGGTATGTTTCGCCAATATCTGTTGTGTTCATTTTTGACCCAGTCTGATACGGACATCCCTGCTGTGCACTTTGGCACTGCAAATACTGCTTCCGGGTCAAGGAGTACTGTAGCTGATCCTTGTTTGACAAGTTCGTCAACTTTGTCGTTTCCTATAATACCCCACTATTTCCTGGCACTTAGATTAGTTTGACTGTATTCCGTTCTATCAGGAATTTGAGTTCTTCTAGATTTTTCCAAACTAGTCCTGACATCACCTTTGAACATTTAAGTGCCCTTGGTGCCACCTGACTGTCTGAGACAATATGGATCTATTTGTTTGTGTAAGCTCTCCTTAAATTTTCGTAAATAAACCGTAGAATTTTGTGTATTTCGGCCTGAAATACTGCACCACTGTTCTTCCTAAGTTCATAGCTAAGACTTTTCCTTGAGTTTACACTATATATATATATATATATATATATATATATATATATATATATATATATATATATATATATATATATATATATATATATATATATATATATATATATATATATATATATATATATATATATATATATATATATATATATATATATATATATATATATATATATATATATATATATATATATATATATATATATATATATATATATATATATATATATATATATATATATATACATATATATATTATATAAAATATATATATATATATATATATATATATATATATATATATATATATATATATATATATATATATATATATTGTATTTCCATCTATCATGATTTGAAGGTGTAATTCAATGCAGGTCGGGGTATTTGCCCGCTGAGTAGTTGTTTCTCTCGGTACTTGCTGTGATGCAAGTCGCTATCCGCCACAGAGACATCTAGGATGTCGGTCGGATAGTAGCATTCAGACCTTATGAGAAGTTTCATACCTCTCACCACTATTCACTTCACCTTAGTTAGTATATAACTAGCAGGTTGGCCACTATCGTTTGTCTGTTCCATAACCCATGGCATACTGAAGAGAACAAATAAGTTCGAAATCGATCTATGTCTGGTTAGGAATTGACAAATGATATTGGCTTTCCATCTATCATGATTTGAAGGTGTAATTCAATGCAGGTCGGGGTATTTGCCCGCTGTGTAGTTGTTTCCTTCAAATCATATTTAATATATATATATATATATATATATATATATATATATATATATATATATATATATATATATATATATATATATATATATATATATATATATATATATATATATATATATATATATATATATATATATATATATATATATATATATATATATATATATATATATATATATATATATATATATATATATATATATATATATATATATATATATATATATATATATATTTTTTAATTGCTACTTTATTTGGGGAGCTCTCAATCGAGGTATGATCACCTCGAAAGGATTGTGGAAAGGGTATTTTGGAGCAATGTGGTCTGACTACATCTCAAAAATGGATATATACCAGAGATTCTACAGTATTTATTGATGGGAAGTTCGCTGGGGTAGGACAAAAAGAAACTAATTCAGTTCAATCGCTAACGTTTCGACACAAAGATATCCCTTATACTAAAGTACCTGGGGATTGCTCCCAGTACATCTTCTTGTGGAAATGGGAAGTTCATGTTATCCACTAAATAATAATATCCCAATAAATGGCCCAAAATTATCCTAGGCGAGAGAAACATGTTACTTTCTCTTTTCTTCACATACTTACTTTATTCCATTATGTACTCAACGAGATTTCGACTAAAAAATCTTAGAAAATTGCAGTTTTGCCGTATAATGTGGATACGTTTTTAACCTTATTCTGTGGAGGATTGTTTGTGTAAAGAATAAACTAGTTGAATTTTTTGTCAATCCCTAACATAATCCTTATTTTTGAACATTTTTGGATTTTTACATTCTCCCTAGTTACATAATTTGAAATACTAGGCTCGGAATCTCAACATGTAATATTTTTCTCTGAAGATTTTGCGGATAATAAGTTGTTCTGTATAGAGAATCACGGTATTAGTCATTTTCATTTTGTTTTGAATTTGCTAGCGCTCGCGATTACAATAGTTGGTTCAAGTTGAGCCAATAACAGGAAAAGGAGAACCCCTCTCACTCACAACTGAAAAAGATAACAAGGACAACGGTTGTGGTTCCATGCAGAGAAAAAAGATCTTGAAGTTTACACCCAAGAAAGAGGAGTATGTCACTCGAAAATAGAGTTAATTAATAGGTGATAATTATTCATATCAAGTGTTAATGTGCATTTGGTGATTTGGAGTGTTTCCCGAGAAGTCTAGGCTCCGACATCTACAAAAGGTAACCATTTGTTGTAGCCGGTAGTTTGTCAGTTTAATTACCGCATTTATGACTCATCTTCAAATTTTTGGTTTTCTAGGTTGATATCCTTTAAATTTCTTTTAAAAATACTATAAAATTTGTAAAATTATGATATCCACTTTGTTTAAGCGTAAATTGTTGTTTTCAGCATAGAATACTGATCCCATATAGTGGGGTTTTTGAAATGGCGCTTTTCAGGAATATAAGCCAGAATAACTTTTTCTGAAATATTTTTGACTTCTTCATGAGACCGTTCTAAAAAGGTTTTATAAGCTAGTTTATTTAGTAAATTAGGTCACAGTCATTTATTAAATCAGGTAACAAACTCATCTTTAGTATCTAATGGGATACTATTTGATCGAGGGTTTTTTTCGTAATAATAGTCTTTTTTGTAAGATTTTAAATGAAACCAAAATGCGTGTCTAAACGGCGTTCATTTGACTTTATTTAAATAATTACTAACTTGTATTTAATTTATAGGTATTCAGTTCTTGACGTATTTTGGTACTGTCATTGAATACATGCAAAGTAAAACAAAAATATGAAAATACTTAATTTTTCTTTATTTTGTATAAATTTTACAATAATAGTAGACAACATTTTGTTTGCAGTTCGGGTTAAAAGTGTGTTTTTCTACTTTGATTTCATTTTTTTGTATTAGCGCCTGCTGTGAAAATAATAAAAATGTAGGTCAGCTGTAATACCTTTATAAAATATAAACAATTATGCACAATAACAACAAATAAGTACTATTTGCCTGGAGCCTATCAATATTAATTTATGTTTTTGCTATACTTCCTGTAAATCTGGGAAATATAACACTTATTTTATATCTCATATTTTACTCTGGAAGAAAATTAGAAAATAGCTTTATAGTCCATTTCATTTTACCCAATGCTTTATTAGCGGGAAATGAGAATTGTAATAAATATGATTTGTTCCAAATTATTTTTCTTCCGCTTATTACAGTTGCGAACATTTAGAATCATTTTTATTTCGCTTAAAATTTATTAGGCATTGTGAACTGTTAAATTAACATTTAAAGCTAGAAAAATAAAATTATCTCCGAATAGGTATATAATATTTATTAACTATTATGTATGGATAATAAAAAAGAAAACAGTATCTACACAATACGAACGCATGGGCGCCGCTAGAAAATTTTCAAGGGAGAGACAAAAATGATATGCACGTTGTTATGAAATCTTTTAGTGAAAAATATAAAAAATAAAAAGGGAATTCTGAAAAATAAATGTGAACTTTGATCCTTGTTAATAAAATTAAAATACACTTAAAAAAAAGACAATACACCCACATTTTAATTACACTACGTTGAGACATAATGCATAAAATACAAAATAATCTATAAAAACTTTAAAAAGGCCATTCTTGTTACTTATATTAAATCTTTGGAATGAAAATAAAAAAAAATTTCAAAAAAAAAAACAATAACCTTCGGAACATAAAATCTCAAATAATCTTATTTTAAAATACATATAAATATACATTGAGAGCCTTCGTTACAAAAAAATATAAATTAAAACAACTGGAACATATCCCTGTTCTTCAGTGGCAATTTTTCAACATTTTGTTGGTTCCTTAAATGTAAAAAACCGATTGTATGATTTTATCTGCCATATTAGGATGATCCATGGACAAATTTGATTTTCATGTAAATTGCATTGAAACCGGAAGTCGACCATTTTGGCATTACGTCACAAAATTGGAAATTTTATCTCATAACAAGACACCAAATTTGAAAAAAAATCCATTCCCCCAATCAAAAATTACAAGTGTGTCCCTATGGGCTGAGCTACCCGGTACCTATTACATAAACTTAAATTAATTATAAGAAAAAAAGCAACAATAATAAATTATTTATTCTGGACCCAAATTTCTTGACAAATCGTGATTTTATGTTATGGGTAAAGTTTAATTTGATATATACATACCATATATGATATAGAATAAAGTGCACATTTGATATTACAAAAATATAACTATGCTTTTATTAACTTTCCTTTTTCACAGGAAAAGGATTGTAGAATCCAGATATTTATGTTTTATTGTACAACAATAGGAATGGAACAGCTCTTAGCTCAAAATTATCGTATTATTTGTTTACGATACTGAAGTAATTCAATTATGTCCTAAATAGTACATATTGATTTATCGTGAAAACAGAATCATGTGATTATTCTTTTTTTTTTGCTCAGAAGATACATCCATTTGTCACATGGTTTTTGTAAAAATCTGGTAGCTCTCATAGTTTTTGTGAGATTATTTTTCAAGTTCCACACTCATTTTTGATTCCATTGTTTGAACATTTTGTGGAGATAGAGCTATGATAAGTTTTTGAAATCAAATAAGTCATCTAATCAAATTTACTATATATGAAAATGCTTCATTAAGCCGTAAGAGGATGTCATAATTGCTTGAAAAACCCAAACTTTGATGTGATTTTACAGCTGAACAGAGCATTTTCAGCGTCTTAGCTAAATCGACTTTTTTTGATCCCAAAAAATCTGGTATAGACGTGTGTCTATGGAATTTTGGGATACCTTGTGTATAAAATGAAATCGTAAAACGAATTTGAACTGAGAAATAAAGTCAGAATGATTGTAAACGAAATAAAAAACGTGACAAACAGATTTATCTTTTTGGCAAAAAAAGAGATGACCATATTCGATAAAAAATTGGAACCAATTTGTCTAAATGTAAGGGTAGATTTTGCCCTTCCGATACACTAATAATGTTAACATGATCACCAAAAACTGTCATTTCTATGGGAATCTCTTTACACTAAATTTGTTTAAAATCATTCAAAGCATTTTTCATTTATTTAAAAAACATTTTTCTTTCACCTTATGGCCTAACGAAGCAGTAACTTTGGTTAGATAGCCTTATTATCGATGGTAAATTGATTGACATACTTTTTAAAAAAACTTGTATTTTAATGTGATAACATGTTCGAATTTAGTAATCGATCTGTGTATTGTGTATTTAAAAATTTAGTATCGTTTATTTGAAAGTATTGGGAATTTAAGCCTTCACGTTGCTCTCTGCTGGTTATCTTACTTTGATGAAAAAAGTAATGCTCTTTGTTTGATCACATTTTTAAAATAGTTTCTTGGGGTTTTACTACTATTTTTTTTATTTATTCGACAATATGCCGAAGAAAACAGTGCAAAATACGAATTGTTGTGTGTACAATTATCACTTGACAAAAAATGTGGATAGGGCAATCCACGTTTATTATTTTTCCAAGAAAGACGCGGGCGTTGTTTATATTGTTACGTGTTTGCTATCCACACAAACACCCCACATCGTTGATTGAAAGTCCAAATAACAACTACTCACTTCTTTAATATCTAATTAATAATTAACAATAGATTAATGATTGTCTTAACTATAATCACAATTAAACACTTATAAGTCTATATCTACTTTCTTTTTTACTCGTTTACTTTCAACTTAAGACCGACTTCTCAGCCCACAGTGCACCCTATACAAGTATGTGTAAGTTATTCGGGTACACGGATGAATGTGCAACAAAGAACATATTATAGGAAAGCTCTCTTAACTTCGTCCACAAGACAAAGATAGGGCATGCTTGTTTGCGAATTAGAGAGAGTAACAATATTTAGAAGTATTAGGATTTAGAATGGACAGAAGTCAACTTAAATAACAATAGACGGAATAAAAAAATATATATTCAAGCTCTCTGGACAAGTGACTAACTTAAACTAAAACTTTGTATATTTTACATATATATCTTATTCAGCATTGGTACAGTTCTTTTACTGAGAACTTATATGTTTAATAAACACTGCTTTATAAACATTGAAATCTAACACACACACCAATTCCAGTCAGTTCATCATAACTAATAATTTGACCTTCTTCCTTTTTGCTACTTCCAATAAGAAGAGATGTACACTACAACCTGCGACAAGTTACTGCTGGATAGTTAATTTACTATTCCCTTTTATTATAGCTTTGTCTACTAGGGAGTGGCATGTGATATAGGCGGGGTGTCACCCTACTCCTCACTTATTTCTTAACAGTCCTATGTACTCAAAAAATTTACTCATACCGGTATATACATCCATTCACACGGTCTAGAACATTCCTGAACGTTCCCGAATCTTCTCGTACAATTCTAGTCTCATCTTTCCAGTCTACACAGTCCAGTAGCGTAACAATATTATCAAGAGCTGTGGTATCGTGGAGAAATAAATAGAAGGAAATTATGAGAAAAAGCATTATTGGTGGTAAAAGCATTAACTTCAGCCATGCGTGTCCATGCCAGCTTATCTTAAGTTACGTTCCGTATAACAACCGTTTTGTTTTTAAAAACAAGTTTCGAAATTGAACAGACGAACTTTTATTAAAATTATAAATGCGAGTATAACATGTACTGTTAATTTGAATGTATAATCTAGACTGAATATAGAAGTAAGAATAAAATATGATTAAGATAATTACAAAAATGCATTGTCAGGCATTTGATGCTTCTCGCTATCTTCTGCGTGGGCACAGGGCTCACATAACTCCTCCATCCCTAGAGGGAAGTTTTATTCGGGGCGAATAAAACTTTCATTTCCGTTTCTTTGGATTTCTCGATTCTGGGTTTCTTCTCTTGTTTGGTGGACATCTTGCAGGCTTTCCATTTCTATATTTTATACACAATGAATGCCCATAATTAGTGTAACTAGGATGACATATGGTGGAATTGACCACACCATTGTGCTATATGATAGGTCAGCGGGGTCAATAGGCATTAGTTTTTCTTGTTCATGTTGAAGAGTTTGAAGCTGGTCCAGGGAGAACATCCTTGAGGTCCAACTTAATATTTGATATATTGGTTTGAAATTTTGACACTTTGGTTCGGGGCAATAGCAAATATTGGCCCTCCATGGATCCTTTGTCGTTGATATAGTCATATTCGGTGGTCCTGAAAGACCAGCCTGATGAACAGATAATAGTTTAAGAAAAAATAAAAAATAGAGCGAAAAACTCGAGGTGTTCAGTCCTCAAGACAACTTGCTGTGAAGGCTTACAAAATCACTTAAATACAACAATGCATGAGAGGCCATTCCCATCCTTCAATTCAACAGACAAGAAAGCCGAAAAGCTGACACAAACTGATACATAACAATGGCGCACCGAACACATTGAACCTTATGTGACTTGAAAATATTATAACTAGGCAACAATTTTTAGAAATAATGACCAAATCCTTGGAAATTGCGCAACTTATTAAATCACGAAGTGTGCAATGTTATCGGGTGTTATATTTCATATATCCATTATTTGTCAGCCTGCAAAAATCTTAAACAAATAATTATACTATAAAACCTATCTCTAGAAAGCTTAATTACCTCTGGTTGTACTAGCTTTGTTAACTATTGAAACAATTAGTAGAAAGTCTTTTAAAGATGGTGTCTAACAGAGGGGTAAAATCTGGTATATTCATAAATTTATATGAATGTAGCTACCTATCAAGTCGGTTACCAACGTTATACCGAAGTAGGTGTATTACCGAAAAATTAATCGAAGCTACTTAAGTTAGTCATTAACGTCAAACCAACGTTGGTTAATAACTAAAAAGGACCAAACCTATTAAGCCACTAACCAACGTTGGTAAGTGTTCTATAATAAACTTGACCTATTCAGTTAGTCACCAATGTCTACCCCAACGTTGGTAGGTTACTTAAAATTTAACCATACCTAATTTACTCAGTTGTCAACGTCTCATCAACGTTGGATAATGACTTGAAAACATATAAAACCTTATTAAGTCGTTTTCCAACGGCAAATCAACGGTGGTAAATCGTCCAGAGTTAAGCAGTAGGTTTGCGAGGTCGGCGCAATATTTGGTTCGACGTCGTATTACAACTACAAAATTTAAGTTATTACTCGACTACTATTTGTAATAATTCTGACGTCGGAATTAATGAAAAAGTAGTCGATAGTTGGTAACATGTTGCTTGGGTATAAAAGTTCGTTTCAGCTTTTTGTGATTTATTCCCTATAAGGTACTTTTTAGCCTCCCAGATTCGACTGGCCTATTTGATTATATTCAATAGTTTAACTGAAATACTTGGAAGTTCTAAACTATTTTTTTTCCAACAGACACTTTAGACATGAGCTGTAACATTAAAGCTATTACTTTTCTTTGTCTTACTCTTATCCGATTACAAAGGTTCTGTTAACGAGAAAGGCGTTTATTACAGTCTCTATGACACCATTACAACACATCTAACTAATCTCATTTGTTTAACCACGTAAAAAGTAAATTACCAAAACTAGTGGAAAGTATTAAGAATTTAACCCTTCTTATTCGATGTTATCAAACGTACATAACGTACATCCCCAGAAGCTTCTTGACATAATAAATTTCATTTAAATAGAACTTTTTTCCTTTAAGCATAGAATTTGAATTATGACCTGCACATCTGAGCTGTCAATTTACTTTCATAAAATTGCAGTGAGTCACAAGAAACAAAATGTATTTAAAGTTCAATAATTACATTTAGCTTAAATGAACACTCAAGTAACTACTTAAAAAATAGTAAGTAATGTAAATCATTTTTATGTGAATAGTGCATATTATACGTTAGATTAAAAATAAGGCTGATTGCAAATGACACCATGGTTGATTAACTAGGTCCCAGTGGCGGCTCGTGATATTGTCCACAGAGGAGGCTTGAAATTTAAATGGCAACTAAATTTCAATATGATTACAATTTGCACATTTCTCCACCACCCTTGAGGTAGTACAACGGCGCGTTACATTTTTTTGTCGTAGGTTGATCGCGAGAGTAGCCCTACTATCCCACTTTTAATTAAATTATAACTTCTAATAAAAATCAAAAGTTTTGGAAAAAAATTGATAAATAAAAGTGTTTTTCTACAAACAAAAACTTATATTCATTATCCCTGCCAGAGTGTAAAATTATTAATTTTAATAAAAAATAAAATAGTTTTGAAAAAGAAGTTACATAAAAAATATTTTCTAAAAAAATTAACGTAAATAAATATTTCTTCTAAAATAATAACTAACTATATTAATATTTGGTGTAAAGTCTAAATATTTTTATAAATCAGTGGTAATTAGCGATTTTCAGAATTAGCAAAATGGTTGATTACATCATAAAATGAAAATAAATCATTTTTTCTTCAACTCTGACAAAAAACGTTATTCTATTGAAATAAGCGATATATTTGACAGGCAGTCTTGAGCTATTGTGTTTCTAGTAAATGTTCTTATGCGTTTGAGTGCTGAAAACGATCGTTCTACAGAAGCTGCGGTTACCGGAATTGTTGACACTAAAGATAAAAGTTTGTACAGTTCGGAGAGACAGCTTTTTAAATTATTATTATATATAAAAGTAAGCATTTCTTGAGGCGATTTTGAATTTGCTAAAAGTTGCTGGAAAGAATACAACACACATAGTTCATTTCTTAACGAAATATGGTTAAAAATGGATACTGGTCCATTAATTTGTCCATTAGACTGTTAGGAAATGATTTAGAAAACATTATAAAATTATTAGGATTTACTAAATCGAAACATTGCAAAGTATTTAAATCGAAAAATCTAATTTCAATTTGAATTATAATGGTGTCCAAAATTTCTGTAAAAAATCTGTTTGTAATGTATGTCTGTCCTATCAAAGTTATATGTTGTCTTTCTTTTTTTAAACTGTGGCTCATCGTCTAATCCTTCAACATCTTCTAAAAAACCATTATATAAAGTATTGAAATATATTTCGTTATTGCGAAATTCTTTTAATTTATATATATAAGTGAATTAAGTCTATTTTTAGAATATGTTATATCAGTTAATTTATTCTGTAAAATTTGGAAAACAACATCAGTTTGCTCAAAAATCATTTTAAAAGCCTTTAGAGAAAATATGAAGTTTATTCAACAATAATGATTTTAAACCGTAAGCTGCTCTTAAAGTCTGATCGTCATTTAAAAAGTCCTCACTTTCCGAAATAAAATTAAAAACGTCAATGAGGTCACGCAACAATTGTTGGACTGGCTAAGAGGGAAATCACTATATCTGTTCTAAAGATGAGAGAAGCGAAAGACTAGCCGAGGTTGGAAGGGACAAATACTCTCACTCGTCCCAGTAAGGGAAGGAAAAATTTACTCTAAGATCTACACCACCACAGAAGTTTATGCTATCCTAGCGGTATCAGGTAAGGATGAAGAGAGAAATGGTGTGGAACAGATGGTATACATTTGCTCCGACTGACAGGCTGCTCTAAAAGCGGTGTGTTCCCCCGGGACATCAGCTCTCGTTCAGGAGTGCGGAGATGCCTTAGAAGATGTATAAATAAGTAGAACTAGTGTGAGTCCTCTAACATACCGGAGTTCCAGGCAACGAGAAGACCGATGAATCTGCTAGACTTGGAGCCGAGGAGCTCTGCATTGGGACCGAGCCTATATTTTGTATCACAAGACCACATGTCACGACGGCCTTCATTAAGTTGGCCCACGAAACACTGAGGAAGCATTGGAGAACCAACAGGGCATCCAGGCAAATTTGAGATTTTGTGACGGATCCGAACAAGTCGAGATCGGCCTGGTTACTGGGTCGGAGTCGAAATAATCTAAATCTTTTAATCGGAGTTCTGACACAGACTACTGCAGATATAGGAGACATCTATCACTTATAGATATTGAGGAAGACCCTACATTTCCAGGACGCAAGAGTGATGAAGAATTGTCTTACCACTATGGAACAGTGTGAAGCGTTTGGGCGTTTGAGACATAACATCTTCGGTACTGAGACACTTCTAAAGGAGGAGATGAGGTCCCACTCATTGGTTGACATTCTGATTTTCATTAGAAGATCAGAATGATTCTACGAGGAAGCAAGAGAAGTACATGGCCGAAGGAAAAACTAGAAGTTGGTAAAAAGGGCCAACCCATTACCATTACAATTTATTCATTATTATCATTACCATTACCATTAGTATAGTAGTAGTAAAAATATTTAAAAAAGGTACAAAGTACAAATACCATCACGCAACTTGGTCAAGTACCAGTCTAAATATTTTAATTATTATTGTTCTTTAGTACCAGTACAATTATATGTAAAAGTATTTATTTGTTACTGCCAGGTACAATTTATTAGGTACACAGGTCTATCGCACATGAAGAAATTAATGACCATTAAATGAAATGCAACGATGGTTGATGCTCCGAAAAAGTTAAATTTTCTGGCTACACATACTGAACTAGATACTTCATGTATTTATAAAAGATATAATTTGACAATACCTGAGCAATATTAGGCATGATTGTTAATTTTGATTAAGAAATTATAATTGGTTTAAGAATTTGTGGTAGCAATAGGAATGTTAAAATTCGATAGCCTCTGTGCGAATTAGGTGGAAATTTAACATTCGATGCATTCGTAGTTATTTGATGATAATAGCAGAATATTTTGAGAATCTGGAAGTGACATGTGCTATTTATATCCATATTAGTATTTGAGGAGTACTTTAGAATTCATCTTAAGATGTTTTCTAACTGTCCTTTTTTAAAATTTTTTTAAACCAAAAACTCGAAAGAGACTGCAATTTCATTAATTTAAGAACAAATGATGCAGAAATGATTTCTGTAATATTTGATCAAATACTTTGTAAACATTAATAGTATTATAGAATATGATATAATAAGAAACTAATCCAAAAAAATACTCTAGAACTTAGTGATATGGCGGTAGATATATTTTGAGCTAACTCATGTTAACATAACATATCCCCTTTACTTATTATTTTTAAATACATTTATTTATTTATTTAAGATTATTGTATTGTTTAAAAAATATGCTTTGAAATAGGATTACTAGTATGTTACAATTTTGAATTTATGCTCATTATTTATTTCAAAACAAAGAATTTGATTTTAATAATATCATTTCGCCTGAAACTGTAGATTTTAGTCTATTATTACAGAACAAGTAGAATATTATAACAGCAGGTTATTACATACGTTGGTTAGTGTGTTGAGTAAAGTTATGCGGGCCACTGCAACATTATGAAAGTTGGACAGGAGCGTTTTCCATACAAATGCGGAAGGAAATAGCAATAAAATCTACCTATATTTAAATTAGTTTTAACAATGAGGAAATATTTACTTAATTAATGTTTTGTTTAAATGGAAATGTGAACATTAAATATTATTCAAAACACTCTAGTTATCTTTGTATAAAGTTAGTTTTTTAAACTAGAGCCACCAATAGTATTTGTAGTCACTATTAATGTTATTATCAGAATGTCAGGGGGTCTAAATACTAAACGTGATGAATTATTTGTAGGTTTCTTTTACTGAAACCTAGCTTCGAAGCGATACAATTGATGGTGAACTCTTTATTGACAAAGTGCTGGAAGTATTTGTCATTTTTCTAAGAAACATTTTGTAATTAATAATGAAAATAATAATATTTTTCTGATTTTTTATTATTATTGAAATTTTACAAAAAAATGATTGAAAACTACAATGACCTCTCAACAGATGGGTTACATATTCTGTGTATTCCGTACACGCCGTGATTGTGAGAAACACATAAATTCGACTATCCATCGACAGAATATTGCTGGTAGTTACAAAAGAGCAATTTTTTTATGATTTGCATGTCATGTTCTGTGCATGTAGTCTGTCTTGGAACGTAGTCAACAATGCTGAGTTTAGAGGTTTCTTTTACAAAATACGTACCTACCAGGCTTTCCTTTACCTAGTAGCTACACATTGCATAACACATCTACCAAGTGTGTATAAAAATGTTTTGGGGAATATTATAAAGGACTTACAAAATAAAGTTTTGTGGGTGACAGTGGGTGAAACAACTGACTTTCAGTGTAATAAGGTTGTAAATGTTATAGCCGGTAAACGAGTACAACAAACCACAACACACACTGCAGAAGTAATAGTGACACGTGCATATTCCAATATAAGTGTTCAAAATAATAATTTAACAGCCAAGATTGCAGAACGATTATTAGTGGTGACCATGTATGCTAATGCCATGGTAAACTTTATACCGTACATTTAATCCAGTGTTATGGTGACGGAGATTATTCATACGTATTGAAAAATTTCATGAAAGGTTCCCCAATGTACAAGTAACCAAATGGGCGGTCTACAAGCTGGTCAAGAAGTTTCGTGAAACGGGATCCGTATTAGACTTAAAAAAAGTAAAAAAAGTCCTACAATGAAGATGATGCAGTGACTCTACTTGTACTGCAATCTATTAGAGAAAACCCAATACTGTCCTTGAGGAAACGAGCTACGCAACTACAGGTGGTCCAAAAAAGTACTATTCAAGAAATTTTAAAGCAAAATAAGATACGTCCCTACAAACCCCATTATAACCACACATTAGAAGAGGGTGATGATGGCAAAAGGTTGGATTTTTGTTTGTGGATAGGGAGTAAGATTTTAGGTGGTAATAGAGGACTCCATAAACTTATAATGTTCTCGGATGAGTCCACGTTTTCAACGAATGGAGCTGTGGCATCGCAACATGTTCGTTATTGGAGTGATGTTAATCCTATGTTCAGAATACCAACCCGACGTCAATATTTAAAAAAAGTGAATGTTTGGTGCGCTGTTTCCTACTATGGTATAATAGGACCGTATTTCTTTGAGAATACTTGTAATAGAAATTCTTATTTAAATATGTTAAATACTTTTTTTCTGATCATTTGCAACAACTACCAGCAGATTACCGAGGTAACATGTACTTCCAGCAAGATGAATGCCCGGCCCATTTTGCTGGAGAAGTGAAGGAATGGCTTGGTTTGGAATTTGGACAAAAATGGATCGGGCGAAATGGTCCAGTTTTATGGCCCCCAAGAAGTCCCGACCTTACGTTGGCACATACGTATTTGTGGGGACGCCTAAAACAGTTAACTTATACCACTCTACTGCCAAATGATGAGGACATTTTAAAACAATGAATTATACAAGCTGTACAAGCAATATCCCTAGAAGAAGTGAGGAGGAGTTTATGACTATTTTAGAGCCCAATTGGAAAAATGCGTTCTTCGTGGTGGAGCGGTGTTTGAATAATTATTGTTATACCATCAGATTTTGGTCTATTTTTATGAATTATGCCTTAAATTATAATCATGTATTGGTTTCTGTTTATCGTATATATTTTTTTTATACATATGTAATATTTCGTGGTAATTTTAAATAAATAATTATGTATTCTTTGCTGCGTTGTTAACATTGTAAACTGACAAAATTTTTAAAAGTTACTGACAATGACGTTTTGCTTGACACTGTAATACCTAATTTATTTCTGTTATGTTGTTATCTTAGAAAAATGTGATGATTTGAAACAATTTCTTGAATAGTATTTTGCTAAAAAAATTGTAATAAGGGTACTTTACTCTTGTAAAAAATTTGAATTTTTAAATTTTTGGACACCCTGTATAAAATTTTTATTTTTTTTCATCCACAATCGTATTTTTTCAGCAAGCAAATTTTTTTATAAAGAATGACTTTTCCTCGAAAAATGAAATTATTAGTCCGTTTGTCCTCTTGTCTACCATATAGCCGGACATGCTGTATATATATATATATATAAAAAACAAAATTTTGCCCTCAGTATACAGTTCATTGGTTGGATACGTGTAACATTTGTTATAGATAATTTTAAATATCCATTTTTGAATTATCCGAAGTTTGTTTAAATAACAGTTTGACCCCCCCAACCTATGATACTATATTACAAATGGGACTGTACTAAAGAACGATACATTATTTCTAAATACTTCACATAAAAAATTGTTGGAAATATTTGAATATTAATAAGAAACTTCTTAGTTTCTTTACTAAAGTATCTAAATGTTTGTCCCACTTTAGGTAATTATCTATGGTGATCTCGTGATATTTTATGATTGTAGCGAATGTCATTTCCATTCACCATTATTTATTATCAATGTTTCATAATCAGGAAGATTACGAGGGTAGCTGCAAAATGGTAGGTAATGAGTTGTTTTTTACATTTATAGTTAGTAGCTTGTTGTTGAAGAAGTTGATAACTTTTTTCAAAATCTCTTTCTGCTTTAACTTTTAGTGAATCACATATTTTTCATTTAAAGAATATTTCTTTATCATCAGCAAAATTAGTAATGCTACCAGAGATCGGTATGTTAAAAAGATTATTTATATATAAAACGAACAAGATCGGACCCAAAACAGTACTTTGCGGGACCCCGTACGTTACATTTTCTATTTTGCTCATACAATTATCAATATAAACCGACTGTTTTTTTACTGGAGAGATAACTTTTTTAGAGATTATAGGTGGTATCCCGAAAATCAACATTTTCCAGAATATGTTACAAATCTGGATGACTGACGTGTCAAATGCCTTGGCCAGGTCAACAAAGATGCACAGCGATGGTTCACTAGCATCCATAGCCTCATATGTTTTTGCTGTTAGCTCAGCTATAGCATCTTGTGTCGACCTGGCCTCCATAAACCGATACTGCTTTTCTGATGGTATATTATACTTTTTTAAATATCTACATATTCTAATTTTTATTATCTTTTTCATAAATCTGTGATAGATTAGATATTAGAGATATTGACCTATAATTTGAAACCTTTTGCTTGTCACCAGACTAATACAATGGCTTAATGACGGCTAAATTAAATTGTTCTGGAAAAATGTTAGTGTCCAGTGATTTATTTATGAGGTATGTTAGGGCTCAGTAACATAGTCAGAAACTTCTTTTTAGGGTTTCAGATTTCATCCCATCCAGTCCTGACGCCTTTTTAAGTTTTAAATTACCTATAATCTCTTTGACTTCCTGTTCATCAATAGGTGAAAGATAAATTGAGTTGACCAATTTGGTTTCTGGCAAATTTACGGTTTTGTATGTTTTATTTTTTCTGCAAGGTTTTTTCCTACATTACTAAAGTAATGGTTAAATTCATTTGCGATTTCTGTTTTATCTAATTGTAAAACTAGTTCATTATTTCTATTCATTATACTACTAATATAAACATTTTATGACTTTGTCCTTTAATGTTTTTAACGCATTTCCACATATGTTGTGGGCAATTTTTATTTATTTGTGATTTGAAATAATTTGTTTTTGTGGTGTTAATAAGTTCATTTAGTGTATTTCTATTTTTACGATATTCTGTCAATAAAGTAGTATTTTCTAGGACTTTTTTTGTATTTTTTTGTGTAACTTGTTTTTTGTATTAACAAATTTAATTAGTTCCTCTAGTTATCCATAGGCACAGAATCAGCTGTGCCATAGGTTTCTTTTGATTTCGTTTCTTTTTATTATTATTTTTTTGTATATGAACATTCGTCAATATATTTTTGCATATTTGTTATGAAAATATTAACAGCTAAGTCAACATCCGTAGATTTATACATCTCTTCCATTTTTCCGTATGTAATTTTCTCTTAACTTATTGTAATTAATATATGTTTGATAAAAAACGCTACTGTTACTGTCATTTTTTTTAGGTAACGACAAAGACTACTGAATTATAATGACATTATGGTCTGTTATACGGGGCTCTGTATTATTGGGGTAAATTTGTCATATGCTGTACGAGTTTTAAGAAATATATGGTCAATGCACGATCTGCAATTCCCTCCACTCTATTAAAAACATTTATAGTAGATATGTAACCATTTTCACCAAGTATATTTAGATATTCTTGACCATAATCACTGTTACTATCAAGAATGTCAATATTAATTAAAAAAAAAATTTTTTGGGCGGAAAAAAAAGGGGGGCGTTTTTTTTCGGGAGTGGGGCCCCTTTTCCCCAAAAAAGGTCCCGACACTACGTCTATCTCCCACGATAAAGGTAAATTCTATATCATATTTGTATCTTGTTAAAAAGTTACTTAATACACCAAGTACTTTTAAGAATCGAATACCGACTGACTCATGCATTCGAATATTTCCATTTCATAAAGGTTCAATAGGTTGCAAATCTAGTGCGAACTTAGTAATTTAGTAGTATATTCAGATTCAGGGTTTTAGCCAGCCCAGTTTTTCTGTAAGTATACGTATATAAAAGGCATTTTTATTATCAAAAATTCTGTGCAACGTTGAATAGCGGAGCCTGTAGTTGATCTTCATTCGACAAAATTGAAATAAAAAGACGAGGAAGACCTACTTTAAATTTAAACATAAAACAATCCACTTCCAGTAAAAATTGAACTTTTAATAGACCATTTAATTGAGACATTTATAATAAACATACGTGGATTTGTGGTTGTGATGTGAAAAATGCGCTTCTTTTGCTAAACGAAAACTAATTGTTGAAACATATGATCACAGAGGTAAATGATGGTACAGCAGTCATGAGCTGGTCATCTAACGAGGTGCAATCAATTATTAATTAATGTTAGTTAGTTTACACTATGCCACTGTCTTATAATATAAAAAAAATGTTAAATAAACCTCTGCACCAAAAGTATGTCAAAAGTTGGTTTTTTTTTTTAAAAATTTTGTTCCTATCCAAAAATGTCTCACACCTAAAAAATATTAATCTGAAAAACGAAACGTAAATGTCAAACATTTTAGACAATCAATTAATAGTTGACATATTCTGTATATATCTTTCCATAGAAATATATAAATAGAAAATTGTCATATTTGACACTGTTAAAAAAGACAATTTTTATCAAAGAAATTTTACTCGTTTTGAGAACAGAATCAGAGAGTTTTTCGAAATGTCGTCTTGAAAATTAAGTTTAATTTTTAGATTAATATTTATTAGACGTGAAACATTTCTAAACAGGCAAAATACCTTTTTATCAAAAACCAAGCTCTGACTAATCCTTTTTTGGTGCAGAGGTTTATTTAACAAACATTTTTATCAATATTATAGGTCGGTGGTTTAATACCCAAAGAAGGCGAGAAGAAACATTGGTTCATATTATTAAATAAGATAAGTACTCTCGTGCAAATATAAATGTTTTTCTAGAAAACATTCATAGTTAGTAAGTTTTAACCTATGTATGTAATCTAACTAATTATAATAACTGGTACCTCTAAAAATTGCAACCCTCACATTTCTACAGCACGAGCCACCACTGTAAACAATATAAACAAACAAAAATTAAATGCTTACTTCTCTCTTACTCCGTGAAACCCTCACCTCAACTCTAATTATCGGGTTGTAAATTTGGAATTTTTAATTAAATTGCAAATAAGTTTAACACGTTTGAGTTTTACACTTCACTGGTCAATGTTCAATGAATATTCAATAATCGACACTTTGAATTTTTATCTGGTTATGTCAGGCATTCATCGTTTTTTTATGGAAATTTATTATTGGATTATGTGATCTCTTTCCGCGACACCTAATTAATACAGCCATCTAGATAAATATTTCAAGGTAATAAATTATTTATTGTTGCTCTTACGACCCTTATAAAAGTTTTTACTGCAGTTGAAAGTACATCATTTTAATGTCAATCAATTTTATTAAATTACTTACAAACTAGAAGGTAACTCTTTGAGCTATAAAAAGTTAGATGTTTATATCATTTTTGACTTGTTCTTTTATACCTAATATATCAGATGCACAAATTCATGTTTTATAATGTCTCATATATATATATATATATATATATATATATATATATATATATATATGTGTGTATATATATATATATATATATATATATATATATATATATTATATATATATATATATATATATGTATATATATATATATATATATATATATATATATATATATATATATATATATATATATATATATATATATATATATATATATATATATATATATATATATATATATATATATATATATATATATATATATATATATATATATATATATATATATATATATATATATATATATATATATATATATATATATATATATATATAAGTGAATGATTTTCCTGTAATTCAATTAAATTAAGTTTTTTTTTGGGTAAAAACAAATCATTAATTGACAATTTTTATTTTAATTAACTAAATGTAGAGAACATGTTTGCCCTCGCCGGACATCTGGTCAGTTGCCGACCCAGCATCCCCGTGTATGAGGGTAGCGGCAATTGTTGGGTCGGGCAGAGCGGGGCCGGTTCGGGCTTAGAACTAATATTTAATAAAAATACAACTCCTGAGAATATATAAAAAACATTTTCTATTGTATAATATAAACATAAATTTAGAAACCGGCAACGTATGCAAAAGCATACGCAGCTGGCGTAAAACTTTAAAACAATGCAAAAGAAAAGTGTATAAATATAAATAAAATTGGTAAATAAAATTTTTTAATTTTGATGATACTATGGTGAGCCAAGCTGCTGCTTTAAAAGCCCACCTAAACAATACTGAACTCAAGCGTGAATGTCTAGCTCCCCTTATTTTAACTTACATCAATAGATATTTTGTGTATTATAATAATGTGCCGTACTTCATTGGTTTGTTTATAATTTGGAAACATTTTTGTGGGGAATTCCGATTATAAAAAACGAACAAACTGAAAAGAAGAAAAATAAGAAAAAATTTGAATTTTGGGGCCCCATTTATATTATGGGCGTAGCCTGCCAATTTTAAGGAGAGGCCACTTTAAAATTTACTGCCGAAATATTGGTAGCCTTTAATATGGTAATTTGTTTAATTCCAAATGGCGCGTTATACTCCTTATCTGTGTAATGTTGGCGGTTAGTGGACAATCCGAGAGTTCGAATTCATAAAATTTTTGCGAAATATTTCTGGTAAGGGTATAAGCTGGCGCAGCATATAGTATGGCCGGTCTCACTATCATTGTGTAAATTAATTTCTTAATGTCCCTGTTTAGCCTGCCATTAGGGGGTATAGACTTCTAGACAACGAATAGACTTTACGTACAGTATCGTTAATGTGTTTGCCGAACTATAGTCCTTTATCCAAAGTTAAACCTAAATATTTCACGTCCTGTTTCGTCTCAATTTGGTTACCCCCATCGAAATAGGCGTAATTAATTTGATTTATTCTTTTTGTAGTGAACACTATAGCTTCCGACTTGGCGACGTTCATCTTCACCTTCCACTTGGCGTAGTATTCCAACGCCCTTACCATATGCGCTTTTATCAACTATCCAGCGGCCTGGGCATGGTGACTGTAGCAGTATATGGTGATATCATCGGCATACTTCGCAAGCTTGGTGTTCAGGAACTGCGGAAAGTCGGAAATGTATATGTTGTATAAGTTTGGCGCGAAAACCGACCCCTCGCGGTACGCCTGCTCTGATATCCCTCTGTGTTGATAGTGTTTTGTTCACTCTTATTCGCAGCATTCTGCCATGCATCTAAGAGTGTATCAGTTGCATTGGTAGCTCGGAAAGTGGTACCGATGCAGTTTATATATGATGCCGGGTAACCAGAGAGCATCGAAAGCCTTCACAATATCTAAGGGCACCATGGCAGTGCTGTTGTCAAGATTATACTGTCGCTTGACATCATTGACGATCTGCTGTGTCGTGCTGCGTCCACTCTTTGAAACTGAACTGACAATCTTCCTCGATTTCAAGATCGTTCTGAGCGATGTTTAGCCGCTTCAGACGACCTTTTCAACTAGCTTAATCGCCGACAGCAGAGATATCGGGTGGTAACTAGAAGCTGTTTTCACATTTTGGCTTTAAGATGGGACACACCACCCGCACCCTTCCACTGGCTAGGCCAGTGTTGCAGATGCAGAATGCAATTCGTGATGTGCGTAAGTGTGGACAATACCCTTTCGCGGCATATTCTTGAGTAACCTATCATCGGTACCATCCGCTCCCGGCGCTTTTTTTGTTTGTGAGTGTCCTGATAAATTGTTTTATTTCCGTGGGCGTGTCATGGTTTTTAAAATTTGTCTCGTCATAGGAATTTGGACTCTATAGCCCAATATTTGTGAAATTTCATTTTCTATGTGGTCATGATCGAGATTATTAGGTAATTTTGATTGTGCACATTTTTAAATTGGATGCTAAATTATTGGCTTTTTATGTCTCTTATGTGTGTCGCTTGATGGCCGTTTTCGTTGGTCAAGTCTAACCTTTAAGCATTGAGCTAGAAATTCGACCGAATTAAATTGTAAAATATATATGTAGTTATATGAATTTATTAAAACACTATCACAAAACAAAAATTTTATTGCGTAAAAATTATTGTATTTAATCACTCTAAGATTGAATCTTATGTTAAGAGTCTATATCAGATGCACGTGAAATATAGTCTCGTTTTACCACCCCGCGCAGGCCACGGTGCATATATACAGCCAAACCGAAATTATCGCGGCGAATGTCGAAGGTGGCCGATGTTCTAGTTACAGAACGGCATAGTGGAACATTTCAGATCGGGAGATGTTGAATTATCAGAGGCGGAGTACTAGAGGTTTCGTACGACATAAACCGACGAAAAAGTTGTATTGCGTCAAGCTTATAAGCTAAGCAGTAGCTAACCTTACCTTTCATGCGTCCTTATCCTGCAATTAATATGTAAAAACAATAAAAAAACCCGAAATTATTTTATTTACTTTGTTTAAAAATAGCTAAAGAACTAAACAACAAAACAATTAAATCGTTAATCTACAAAAAAAATTTCCGTTTTACCGTTTCTTATTAATGCATAGTATTATTTTAAAATATGAAAGATTATGATGATGTTACATATATTGCTGAATTCAGAAAGAATTTTTTTAAATTAAGCCGAATGTACAGGATATATCATTTAGAATAAAAAAAATTAAGGCAATTTCCGGTCAAACCGGAAGTAAAAGATATGTATGTGACGCGCATATTTAATCAGTATTCGGAATGTCATATGTCCATTTCCGCATATTAATGCGGGGTGTAATTTTTTTATTTTTCAGTTTTTCAGCGTTTCTTTTTTATTTGACATTCAATTGTTTTTAATTTTCGGATTCCTTGGAAAAAAGCACATAAGTATAATTTTGAAGTTTTTTCCTATGTTAAAAATACAGCAGAAAAATCGAGTAAGGTGCACTTAAAATGATCACCCTGTACATGAGGTTACTGCGCTTAAAATAAATCAAAAATAAAAATTATCATATTCACCTTTCATTGAGCCTTTCATTCTCCATATCAATATTTAGAGACGGCAAAATGGGAAAACTTTAATTTATATTAGTCTCTGTCTACAGAAATTACCGGAAATAAAAGAAAATTATTACTTTTATTAATTTACGAAAAAATTCAATTTTCACTAGTACTTACTTTTTATATTATCTCTTTTGGGCTAATGTTCGATTTTTCGGTTTTCTGCTAGGGTATTTACGCTTATGATATGTTTTTATTTTTCCCATTGTTCTTTCACTGCACTAATAATCACTTTCAATAACACGTCTACTTAGGTGTACACTTGATTTAAAAAAAAACTGGTACAACTCTTGTAAACGAAAATCTTAATAGTTTAGTTGTGTGCATCTGTCTGTAAATAGGGCTGGCCAGGCATCTCGAGAGGGGGTGGAGAAGAAGTGATTTACCCCGCACCTGGGTGTTTTGGAGGACATCGGTTTTCTCTGTGTTTTTAAACTTATTAAACCTTTCTCTTTTATTTTATTCAAATGGAATTTTAAAAAATAATTAGAAAATAACTTTTTCAAAACATTTTCAAGCCTGCCATATTATTGTTTAAAAAAATTATATTTGTTACGGATAATTCTACTAATGGTTGTAATTAAAATACTAACTGAATAATGATAATTCTATTTTTTAAAATAAGAACACAAAAATACCGCGAGATTAAAAAAAATGTAAACAATGCAAACTGAACATAAAAATATAATAAAAAAATAAAATAAATGAACTTCAATTACGTAATACAGAATTAACTAATATTTTGTCATTGCTCCATTAGCGTCTAAAACTGCCTGAAGTCTTGCAGGCATGGACAAAATCAGATTTCTTGCAAGGTCTACTTCTTGCGACAAGTTCTCCCAAGCGTCTTCAATTATCCCTTCCAATTCTTGGGCATTATTTGGATGGTTATTTAATTTTCTTATATGTTTCACCATTAGTCCCCATAAATTTTCGATTGGATTTAAATCCGGACTTTTAGATGGCCACAGTAACAACTCTATGTTTTTTATTAAGAAACCATTGCCTGACACGATGGGCCTATGTATGGAGCAGTTGTCTTGTTGGAAAATAAAATTATTTTCCGGAAACACCTCTATTACTGACGGCAACATAATATTGTCTAATATTTCAATATATTTAATGGAATTAAGATGACCACCACTGTTCCAACATACATCTAACCCATTTAGGCTCATCCAAGCCCAGACATTGACTGAAAACCTTCCTAATATTTGTGGATCGAAAGTATATTTTTCGTCGTATCTAGTGGAAGGAGACCTATATACGCGAACATGTCCGTCGTTACAGGATTTAAAAACCTTTTCGTCAGAAAAGACAACTTGTCCCCAGAAGTTTCGTCATTGATTACATAGTTGAGTGCAAAAATAATCCTACCCTGCTTCTTTTCTTCTGAAAGTTTGTATTTTTTAGCCGCTGAACATCTCTTCAAGTCGCTTTGTAGTTTTATTCTTCTGCAAGCATAGATACCGAAGCAGGAAATTTGTCTCTGAAATTGCATTTACTGCAATCTGAAAAGGGTTTTTCTATTAGGTAATTTATAAGATTTTCATCTTCTTGATTATGGCTCTTTCTGGGCCTACCAATTTTACAGGATACCGTTTGGTTGGTTTCTCATTGTTTTTTAACACTCATTATCGTGGTTTTACTCACATTGTATTTAGCAGCAAGTCTTCTTATGGACCAACCATCTTTAATTTTAGAAACAATTCGAAATTTTTGAATATCTGTTAGATGTCGAACCATTTTTAATAATGACGCCACTGATTAACGTCAAAGTGACATTTGTAAGATTATTAATATCAATCAAAGAACGAATGATTTACATAGCTAAAAGAAAGTGTACCAGTTTTTATTGAAATCAAGTGTACCCACTTTATAACAAATAAGTAAATTTGAGATATCTCTAGAATACACACGCCACTGTTGTTTACGCAAATCGCAACGTGGTTCCTAAGTGCCCGATTCCCCTCCCGCAATCGAGTCCAGTGTATGCAAGTGCATCCGTGTTTCCGAAATATCATGCGAGGTGGCAGCTATTATCGGAATACAGATATGCAGTTTTTAGTTTTCTAATAAATTTATTTTCAACTAATCCAAGAGTTGGGTCACATGGATATAAACGTTACAAACAGTGACTAATGTCGGAATGTTAAATAATTTTGATACAAAATATTTAAAATGGATGCGAAAATTTTTGACAACTCTAAAAAAAAATTACATTCCGACATTTTATACATATTTTTGAAAAATCTTGTAAAAATCGCACTCAAATCGGATAAGTTTTAAACGAGATATTCGAGAATTATGATTTAATAGGGTATATAAG
>JANEYF010001531.1:0-71181 GCA_029963845.1 Rhamnusium bicolor | reverse complement strand
AAATAATCATTTAAAGTGAAAGTACTGCAGTACGAACATGAGATCTAAAACTAGGTCGGTTATCCACTAAACTAGGCTTGTTTTAAGAAATTAACTGGCATCGGTGAGGGGCATGGTGTAACTTACAAAGATTTACTCTACTATATCGTCGTTCTACATCCAAAGAGGTAATATTTGCATATGCATATTATTGTTTTAAGTTACGTGCACGTTCATCAGTGAAGCATTTGTTAATATTATGCAATTTGTAAATATCCGGATTTTTACTTGAAACATCTTTAAATTTCTTGACAAGAACACCAGAAACTATGTTAACCTTCTGAGGTATTCCAAACACACTTAACTTGAAAATTATGTCATTCCAGTAGATATTTTTGCACTCCAGACTATCAAGCATTTTTCACAGACACGGCAGTATATAAACGATCCGGTATATTTTAGGTCCGGAAATTGGGATATGTAGATGCATATTTGGGAAACGAAATGTAAAGAACGTTTCACTTTTGACATTGTATACGCTTGTGAACATATAATCTCTGTCCACACATACGTATTTCAATAGGGTCTGTGTTCAACTGGTCACTGGAAATCTGTTATTAAGCCTAGTTCTGGGCGCACGCCATACGTCTGCCCTCTATCACTGTCTGGTAGACTGCACTTAAATGGATTGACATTAGTTATCACATAAATATATATTTATAGGATTTTCATTATGGATGGTCTTATTAATGGTTTTAAATAAAACAACCAAATTCGCGCACAAGATACAAAATATATATCAACAATTAAATCCAAAAATTTTTACAGTAAAATCTTGGCGCTGTGTGGTAATAAAAAGTTTTTGATTTTTATCATAAACAAATTTTTTTACATTTTTTAAATTTGTACTTAAAATGACTTAAGTTTATTCTTATTAAAAAAAACACTTTTAATAAGATTACACAATATAGACACTCGCTCTTAAAAACTATAAACTAATATAAATACTTAAATCTATTAACAAATTCACATAAAAAAAATTTAACCAAACTTCACAAGTTCATTGTATTCCTGAGAAAAAAATTGTCCAACTTAAACTTTAAAACATGAAACAAAATAAAAAAAATGTTTTATTTTGGGTGGAATAGTCAATAAACATGGAAATAAAAAAAATAAATAAAACAAATGTTGACTCAACTAACAACAGTCACCAAAATATACATTACAAAGGTCTTTAAAATCAATACAAATGATTAAATGGTTTGTATACTTCGTGGTACAAAATCTCCCTTTCCTGAATATCTTCAAAAAGTCCATTACTTAATTATCAATTATATCACAATATTTTTACAATTATCTTTACAACTATGTACACTATAACAGTTCGAAACGAAAGATTTTGAAAAATGCAAAAATAGGATTTTAAAAATCTGAAATTTTTAATTCAGTAAATAGATTTTTTATATCTGAACCAAATTAAAACCCGAATTTTCTAAAAATAAAAAGAAAAGAACTAAAGAAGCTCTGAACAAAATTACTATTAATATTTTAGTATACCACTGTGTGGAATTTGATTGATTATTGACTAAATACAAGTTGATTTTTGAAATTTAAACAGTTTCATATTACACATATGTTATTAAACATACTTAAAAAAATTCTAAATTCTAGATGAAAAGAATATTTTCCATCATTAAAATTTAATGATGAACTCTATTGACTGAATTAGTTACAAATTTTACATTATTATTTATATTTTATAAAAAAAATTTAACACAATCATATTGCACCACAACATTTTTTAAAAAACAATAAAACATGTATAATTTTTTTTTTGAAAATTAACACAAAATTTTAAAAACCCTATACTAATATGCCCAATGCTAGTATTCTTTGCAGATAATCTGGTCTAAGGACTAAATTAAAATGTACCTTTGGTAATCATAGTTTTTAATTTAGCTTCTTACCTTTGTTTATTTAAAACACCTCATGTTCATTTAAAAAATACCGTAGATGTTTAAGTAATGGAGTAACAAATTTTCAGATTTGGTTTGAGAAACTAATAAAATAATTATATGAAGATATAATTAAACCAAGAATATAGTCTTTAGCACATATTTTATTTTGGTGTTACCGGTTTCGATAACTTAGGTTCTCTTCATCAGAAACTGAAAGGCGAAATAAAATTCTTTATTTTTGTCTGATGAAGAGAACCTAACTTCTAGAAACAGGTAATACCAAAATACAGTATACGTGTTAAAGATTATATTCTTGGTTTAATTCATCTTCATATAATTATGATCACAGACATGAATAATTGATTTACTTGAACCTTATGGAATGGCTGACACTTTTTTTAATTTATTCCCCAGATAAGTTAATATGTAATATGTATTCTCGCATGAACTAATATGTAAATTATACTAGCAAATTTCAAATAGGATTTTGTTTATCACAATGGTCAAAAGATAATTTTGTACATCTAGATGCAGTCTTATATATAGTTCTATATAAGTACTTAAACATCGATGCCATAAATGCAACATACACTTTCGCGCATATGTATATTTGCTTGTCTGTCTATGAAAGCATAGTATTGCCACATCATTTATGCTTTTTTTATATGAATATACATAATAAAAAATAATAATAAAAATTCAATGCAAATTTTTCAAAAAATAAAAAGCTAATTGATAATGTTGGCAGTTTTAGTTTTTACAAGTAGAGTATTGTTAAAATTCGAATATTTTAAATTGGGTAAGTAGGTGGGTAGATCTCACTATTTTATTTATAAAATTAAGACCTGGTAATGTAAAAAAATTCATCCTCAAAACTACAACATATTTGATATTTTATAATCTGAATTATCGTTAGTTTATACAATGCTTTAAATTGTAAGCCAACAACAGTGACTTTATACACTAGGAGTAAATATTTTTGATATTTAACATAATAAAAAAAAAAAGTCAAATTATAAAAACCATCCATTAGGTAGATATGGCAAAAAATCTTTTATTTCAGTATTTAAGCTGTGGAATATATTGAAATGTAATTCAAAATTTTGACTATAGACAGTCTCCTTGATATCATCGATGATCTGTAATTTTTTTTGACACCTGATCAATAAAATTATGCACTATAGAATCTTAAATACTTTCTACATTTTTTATATATTTACGAAAACTATCTTATACATGAGAGGTACCCAAATATCAATATGCAAATATGGGTTTTATATGCTTAGGCAGCTTACCCAGTTATATTATTTTTCCAATTTTTTCAAGAAAAAACAAAATTCAGTCATAAAATAAGTATACATAGTTACTTATTACTTTTACATACAAAAATTAAATATTACATCACAGTAATTACAGAATTAAATAAATAAAAGTAACTAAAAAAAATTTCTAGGGCAGCACAAACACAAAAAGAGCGGTAATCTAAACATTTGTCCAGAATTAATTATGATTTTCCTCGAGATTCTCTTGATTTTTTTAAATATTTTTTTATTTGCTGATTTAGATTGCGCTAGGTCTCCTGTTGGATGAGTTCAGATATATGACAAATTTTTTAATGTATGTCAATAGAGTATTTAGTTACTTTTTTTTTATTACATATATTAATTACACAAAAAAATTATTTTAAAATAATGAAACTGAAGAAATAATGTTGTTACTATTTTGTCTCAAAAATAAAATTTACATTCTTGAAAAAGTTGTTAAATTCACATAACTTTGATGTTCTAAACTCTAGAATCTGAACAGAAAATCTAACTTACAAATCGATGTAGTGCAATAACAATGACAATTTAACTGTCCTAGTCAAGATGTTGTAGGATAGTCGAATTATTTAAGGTACAGATACAAATGTGACCTATCATTTCATTTATATTTTGATAAAATATTACAAATTCATCCTTCATATCAATATTATTGAAAGCAGGCCTATGTCAAGTGATAATAATTAGATTTGACAAAAAATATGGCTAATATTTGAAATTTGTCACGCTGGATTTAATTCAGACAATCATCTTTCCGAACATTGGATTGGAAGTAGAGGTTTTTCAAATATATCAGATAGGGAGTTTTTTGATTAATATTTAGTTATGTAAAATTTGTTAGTTTGCAGTTCTTAAAAAATGAGAATATTTTTCATTATTGTCAACAGGGTTTAAAATGTACTCAACTAAATATTTATATTTTTATATAGTTAATGTTCCACGAATAATTTGCTTGGAAAATTATTTTAAAAATAAAAATTACTAGACACTGATGGATAAGAGCTAGGCTATTGCAATTCCTGATTGGTGGCAAACAGAATAAAAATTTTCGGTTATAAGCAAATCACATATTTAAGTTTTGTAAAAAATATATATATTTATGATAAATTTCAAAAACTACCGAAGCTTTATAATTGTTAAACATGTAAAAAAAATACTTCACAAAACTACACATTTAGGTACACAAATATTAAATTAAAATAGGGTTAATTTTTTCTCATTCTTATCTTGTATAATTACAGAAGTAGGTATCTCATACTTTCAAGTTATTTTTTTAAAAAATAATGAATTAGAATCAGTACAGAATGCTGTAAAAGTTTTTTTTATAATAAAAAAAATCTGACAGTTATTCAAATATGTTATACAGATATGTCTATTTACATACTTTTTATTTTTTTTTGTAGAAAAGATATTCTACGTAAAAATATTTGTAATTTTATAACTTTTTTTGTTTTTAATATCATATTTAAATGATAATTTTATTTCATTTTTTTAGCCTCTAGATCCTATTAAACCTACTATATTAACTTGTCAACTTATACAAGCGACTATCTCTTTGATTTTATGAAGCCACCAACTTGGATTATGCAAATAAAAAATATGAAAACCAAAGTCATTTAAAAGTGATACTGAAACAATTCTAAATCAATGATTTATCAATAAAAATTACTTGCAATAAGTATACTCTTCAAATATTTCTGTGACTAATCAGATGGAAAAGTAGGAGATAGCATCACTCGGATAAAAATGTTATATTAATGAAAATATAAAAACTTGTATTGTAATTGCAGTCTTCTTTGTCATGACAAGTTCAATAATTAATCTAGTACTAATACACCAGGCATATTCAAAAATAAATGAAATGAGAGTAACTGTCAAATTACAGCCTAACTTACCACTAATTTAAAACCACTATTATTGTTTTGATTGTTTTTTACGTTTAGTTATGTTTGATTGATAACTACTGTGATTGTTATGGCTAATATTACTATTGTGATTATGATGGGTATTACTTCGATATCTTCCTTTATTATTCCTCCAAGGCATGTTACCTTTTTGTGGTATGTGACGTGGTACATAATTTATATTTGGCGAATTATCACGAGAAGGAGCATCAGATCCCTGAAAATACAATATAATTAATGACTAAAATTTAAACAAACTTAATTAATACAAGCTTCATTTTAAACCATTTTAAGTCTGCAATTAATTACAACTAAATCGAAACGTTTTTCTGTTTTGAAATTATCTAAAAAATTAAATAATTACTAAACCATCGATATACTGATGATTTAAGATAATGGTGTACCTACTCGGTGAGGACCAGGAGCTTTAGCGTCAGTGGTACATCCTAGTTCCAATTTAATTACAACATAAGTCTAATATTTTATTATAACAAATTTATAAAAAAAAGCCAATAACTTTTAACGCTAACTAATCACATCTTCTGGATTAATTGTAATTTGTTGTAAAATATGAATACATAAAACATGAATATAATTAATTACTTACTTCTGAACTCACAGCACTTTCTTCAGCACTAGATGTTGATCCAGTACTTGATGAGCGGGAAGGTTTAAGTCTTATTGTATCTTCCACCCTCTGTCTCTGTTGAATGACTTTATCTCGAACCCTAACTATTCTACCTAATATGGATGAGTATGAACAATTATTGTACACAGACAGAGGGTGGACAACATTAGTTAAAACTGTGTAAGCATATTCAAATGCCCGTTTTACCTGCAAAAGAAAATATGTATCAAGTTTCAAAATAAAATTATGAATTATATGCAACTTTGTCTTTGGACTGAGCTGTTTAAAAATGTATAGCAAAAATAGCAAAATGTTCCTGAAGTGGGTTGGAACCTTTGATGTGAAGATAACACTGACGTAGTTTTCCACAAAACACAATATACTGCATTCAACGTGTTTCACCAACCAAATTGACACAATCTGGAGATGATGACCTTATGCTAACAATGTATCCTATTTTATTTATACCTAAACTGTTGTTACCGTTTAGTGAACCGTACCAATATGGCGGACTATATGGGATTGGATCTCTGTCACTATTCATACTATTTGTACACTTTGTAATTTCCAAACTCTAAAATGCATCCAGCTGTCTAGTAGTTGTTACATTTCTAATTAATCTTAAACTGCTACTATATATTTTTTGATTGTTCTCAAACACATGTTGGTTACACTAAAGTTATCTGTTCAACCATATTTGAAATGAGCCATCAATATGTTCCTTCAATCTAGTTTGAATAGAACATCCAGTTTGTCCAACATACTTTTGATTACAGTCCTTACAGTTAATTTCGTAAATTGCCGACTTTTTGTTTGTTTCAATTGTATTTTGGATTGCCTAAAAGTTGTAATTTATTTCCCGAAGAATAAACCACTGTCATACCTATATCTTTAAAAATCTTACCAATGCCACGAGTGAATCGATACAAATGTTGGATTTTTCTTTCATTTTGATAGGCCGACAAATTTTAAAGTGTCTCTTTAAATTTACGTTTCCTAATTATTTTATCAATTAAACTTACAGAATATCCATTACTCACAACTATATCCTTAATCAATGCCTTTTCTTTTTAAACCTCTCCTTATCGAGGCAAAACTTAATAAGCAATGAACTATGAAATTAACTCATTTTGTGTTGAGCACAATGGTGAGAGTCCTATCTTAAAGTACTAATATATTTTTTCTGTATATGTCAAATTCTAACTTATTCTCAGTATTTCTAATTATTAATACATCTAAAAATGGTAGTCGTCCAGAGTTTACAATTTCATATGCAAATTTAACTAAGGCGTAACGAGTGTTTACTTTAGAAACAAAATTATCAATATCAGCGACTTTTGTATTACACTGCAAAAATATCATTCACATATCTACGTCAAACCCTGGGGAAATGCTCAAATTCTTCTTTTACTTCTGTTTCGAATCTGTTCATGAAGAGACTGGCATTGATTGGTGACATTGCTATTTGTTCATATATGTACAGTAAACGAAGTACATTTGAATTACAAGCATATGGACTTTACAAAAAGCTTTCTATAAGTTAAATAATTTAGAACACGAACAATGGTGCGTCTTTCAGAGGAACATGTTTTTATCAATTAACACCAAATTTATTAAAATATCGCCACAAAATAAAAAACAAAAGATTAATCAGTAGTAGTGTTCCTCAAAAAAGTTCTCACCACTGTACAAAATCATTTCTCACAGTCGCTTTGATAAAGAAATTGAACTCCTTAACAAGGGATTAAATTTTGCATTACCTGCCTCTGACAGCATACCGAGATTGTAGCAAGTGTTAAACGTTCAATTCAATACCTTCCTGATTCCTCTAAATCATAAGCTACTTAAGAATCCCCCGAGAAAGAGTATTGTCCATATCGTCCATTCTGCGTCTGCAACACTGGCCTAGCTACTGAAAGAGTGTGGTGGTATGTCTCCTATCTTAAAGCCGAACAAAAATCCGAAAACGGCTTCTAGTTACCGAACAAAAATCCGAAAACGGCTTCTAGTTACCGTCTATCTTTACTATCGGTGGTATCTAAGCTGGTTGAAAAGGTCGACCTGAAGCGACTAAACACCGCCCAGGACGATCTTGAAATCAACGACGACTTTCAGTTCGGTTTCAAGAAGGGGCGCAGCACGACTTTGCAGATCATCAGGATTGTCAATGATTATAGGTGCGTTTTGTTGGTTTGATTCCGGAAGCAATTGAATTTACTAGAATGACATTTATCAATAAAACGAGTAGATTCAAAAATTGACATTTGGCATATACATCGTATGTCAAACAGCTGTTATTTTATTTATTTTTTAGGTATTATTTTTTTTTTGTAATATATCGAAAACAATGAACAATTTTTTATTCATCTCTGGGGCAATAACTCCTCTAATAGAAATGGAACAAGCACGACATAAGAGAATGCATAAAATAATGAAGCAGGACGAGTTGCACGCTGAATTGTTAGGAATTTTAATCTGCTGCGAGTGAGTGAATAAAACTCCATTAACACAGAGGGACATAAGAGCAGGCGTTCCGCAGAGGTCGATTCTTGCGCCAAAATTATATAACATATACGTGTCTGACTTTCCGAACACCAAGCTTGCGATGTACGCCGACGATACCGCCATGTATTACCACAGCCATCATGCTCAGGCCGCTGGGCACTTGCTAAAGGCCCATATGGTATGGACGTCGGAGTACTACACAAGTGGAAGTTGAAGGTGAACGTCATCAAGTCGGAGGCTATTATTTTCACTAGAAAATTTACGAATAATAGAATTATTGCACCTATTTTGATGGGAAGCAACCAAATTTCGGTAAGCACGTAAACGAGCCAATACGCAAAATCTATTCCCTGTCCAGGAGTCTATACCCCCTGATGGCAGAGAATAGCAGACAAAACAGGGATAATAAAAAAATTGATTTATACAATGATAGTGAGACTGGCCCTAATATATGCTGCGCCGGTCTGGTGTTCTGTGAACGAAACGCCGTTACACAAATTGTAAGTACTAGAAAATAAGACTGAACTTATTGGGTGAAATATAATTAGGCGTGAGCCACAATAGGCCTGCTGATGGCCGCAGTGGAGGGTCTACTGAGACCCACTCACAACAAACCTAACCTAACCTAACTAGAAAATATATGTCTACGCTTCATAAGTAGCTCAACACGATATATCCCCATAAGGGAACTATGAGAACTTTGCAATGACATTGTACCCATAGTGGACCATATCAGAAACATCCTTTTTTAGATTATACAAATTTAAACTCTTTGATAGTCCACTAACCGCCAACATCGCACAATAAGGGAGCATAACGCGCCTTTTCGCATTAAACACAAATTACCATACTAGACGTTACCAATTTCCATGCAACCCATTTAGATAAGCCCCTCCCATAAAAAAGAAGTACACGCCCTTGATATAAATGGGGCATCAAAATTCAACATTTTGTCACCTTTCTCTTCTTTTCTTTTTGTTGTCCAAATTCCCCTAAAAATTTTATTCCAAATTATAAGATTCAGTAAATTGCGACACATTATATACAAAAATATTGTCCACCTAAGCAAAAATAAGCGGAGCTGGACATTCCCGCTCCCTCAATTTGGTATTGTTTTAAGGCGTTTTTTTTACTGTGCCAGTTTGGCTTGTCGAAGCATCCTCAAAATTCTAAATTTATACACACTAATTTACACCATTTTTATATTTTTTTAGCAGTGTTTTAAAGTTCTTTGTCAACGGCGCATGGTTTTGCATGCATCGTTGTATTTTGTTAATGTTTTAATTTTAAACCCAGATCGGCCCCACTCCGCTCGACCTAACAAATGCCCCGTCGCCGCCATACGCGGGGATGCTAGGTCGACAACGGACCGGATGTCCCGCGAGGGTCGTATAATGGGTTTACCAATAAGATCGAGTAGGCTATAAAATGTCATTGCGCCTATGTTTGAAAAGTTATCGTTGTCAAATTTGACAGTGGTATCAAGTAAGTCTTTATATTTAATTATGGAAAGGTACATGACTGAACAACGTTCGGAAATCCTTCGGCTGTACTTTGAAAAATCACGTTCGCTTATAAAGATATTTAGTGCACTATGTAACTTGTACGATTCACATAATCGTCCGAGCAAGGTTACTATTCAACGTATTGTTAAAAAATTCAATGAGACTCGTTCAGTAGCAGATGTGCAAACATCCAGACGTCGTCAAAATGCCCGTTCCATCATGAATATTGCTGTCGTCCGTGAAACGAGAGACCGAATTTGTCAGTTCCCTGTTGTTCACATCAACTGGACTTATCTCAGATGTTAACTTGACGAATTCTGAGAAAAGATCTGGGTTTCATCCATAAGGTGCATATAACGCAAGAGTTGAAACCAAATGATCATGCTTTGCGCAGAAACGTTGCAAACTAAGCTCTAGAGCAAATGGAGGTTGACCATCATTTCCACAAAAAATCATCTTTAGTGACGAGGCCCATTTTTAGTTGAATGGCTTTGTGAATAAACAGAACTGCCGAATTTGGCAAAGGAGAATTTACGGGAGATACAAGAAGTTACAATGCACTGCCATACAGTTCACGAAACAATAAACTTATTGCAAGAAAAGTTTGATGCGTTCATCATCTTCCAAAATGGAGACACCATCTGGTCACCACGATCATACGCTCTGACCCCCTTTGGATTATTTTTGTGAGATTACGTCAAATCGCTGGTCTACACGAATAAGCCACAATGGTTACCCAGCTTTGAAACAACATTATCCGTGTTATTAGTGATATTAAGCCACGTTTATGTGCGAAAGTACTGGAAAGTTTGGTTAGAGGCATACAAGAAACCAATCGAAGTCTTGACGGACATTTGAAGGACATTATATTCAGTGCATAATGTAATTCATTGTTCTTTAAAATAATAAAACAAAATCGACTGAAACGCAACCACAACTTGTTTGCTTTAAATTGGAAATCTATCTGATCTTATTGGTAAACACTTTACATTGTAGTTTCTTTCATTAATAAATTGTTTTGAATTTGATTCCTCTAAAGGATTTGTCAGAGAAGCTTGCAGAAAGCAAATTTCGACAATATTGTCACAAAAATAAATAGAAAGTCAAAACCTACAAATAATAGAAAAATTATCAAATAGACGCGCGAAAAAGTTTGTTTCTACTTAAAAGTTGATAAGGGTAATAAGATTGAGTTGACTATAGGCGACTGGATTCGTGCTATGCTATCAAACATAACCATAACAACATCTCTACAGGGAGAAACAGTTAGCTTTAGAGCCACAAGAAGATACCCGCAAGGTGGGGTTATTCCCCCCTTCTGTAGTCACTTCTTGTGAACGACTTACTGGCTATTCTCACTGTGGGAGGTTGAGGTTATAGCATATGCAGATGATCTAGTCATAAAAGTCAGAGGAAACTCTGAAGGAGTAATATCTAATACCCTTCAAGAGACGTTGGGTGTAGTGGGTAACTGGTGTGACAGAGAACAGATGTCCATAAACCCTCAAAAAACAGAAATAGTACTATTCACCTGGAAAAGGAATTTGGAGGACTTAAGACTGCCTTCCTTAATGGGTGAAACTATTCCATTTGCGGAGGAGGTGAAATATCTAGGAATCACTCTACATAAATCACTTAATTGAAACTCCCAACTGGAAAAGGTACCTAATTCACAAAGCAGAACTGTCCTTATGGACATGTCATTGTATTTGGGGTAAATCCTGGGGCATGGGTTCCAAACAAATTTACTGGATCTACGTCATGGTCATCAGACCAATGATATCAATACTTTGGTATTATAATTTTTATTATACCTTTATGAGTAGATATCGCTTGTCGGGCGATTTTCCAATTTATATTACATTGAGAGTGACACTCATTAATACTCTACTTTTATGTAGACTAATGATTCTGAGATTTCTCGTATATGCTTACTTCGCATTGATGAAAGCAAAAACCAGAAACCGGTCTGCGAATGGTATGCATTAGTGCCTCAAGAGGGACTTCCATTTATGTGGTAAAAATCCTTTACCAGTGAGCAATCGTAATTAAAGTTTAATCACTTATCTTAGTATGATATCTTTAATTAAATAAATTGAGAGGATTTCGATTTTGGTACCTATTTAGATATTATTTCTAGTATTTATTACTATTTTATAAATTAACATTTACCCTCTGTTGGAATACTTTGGTATTATAATTTTTATTATACCTTATATATTATTAAGCTTTTTACATTTAACAGTTGTTTGTTTGTTTTTTCATACATGGGCACCATTTTTGTTTTTTTTCCTTTATTATATTGGTTTGTAAGAGGAAACCAATGCTGTATTTCTGACAGTTGATGGTAAATAAATTATTATTATTATTAGAAATAGTGAAAATAAGTTAGAATTTGACATATACAGAAAAGATACCAACTTCTTAAGGACTCTCACCATTGTGCTTAACACAAAAAGGCGAGTTTTAATTTTCTAGTTCATTGTCTATTAAGCTTCTCCCTCAATAATAAGAGATTTGAAAAACAAAAGGCACAACCATAAAATATATAGTAGAAATTTAACGTTAATTAGAAATGTAACAAATACTAGACAGCTGGATACATTTGAAAGCTTGGAAACTACAGATTGTAAAAATAGTATGAATAGTACTGACAGAGGGCCAACCCCATATAGTCAGCTCTATTGGTTAGTGAGTCACGGTTCATTAAACTGTAATAATAGTGTAGGTATAACTAGGATACACTGTTCGCATAAGGTTAGTTTTAATTATCTCCAGATAATGGTTGGCGAAACGTGCATCGAGTGAAAACTACGTTGGCAAAACATTATCAAACATTTAAAAATTATTTAAACAATCGTTAAAAAATAGGTCAATCTTGTTACACCAGGTAAAAAATAATATGTAGCTTTTTTTTAACACAGATCAAATTCATTCAGTCAGTGTATATTAGAACCTACAGTATGGAGACATGATAAATGGGAAAATAAAATGTGCAAAACAAAGGCACATTACACATGCTAAAAAAAGAATAGAGAATGACAGTAAATAGTGACATTTAGAATTGTAATAATAGGACTATTATGAGTGAAGAGATTACAACTTCACTGTGAATGAAGGAGGAAAACAGGTCACTTCATTACGCGGGATGCATTTGAAATAGAAAGCTGTTCGACCTATGTCATATATTTTTTTTAAGCAAATATGATGATGAAAAACTTGGAGTTCCACAGGGCTCTGTTATTGAGCAATTATTGTTTATAATTTTTATTAATGACCTAACGAATTTTATAACTGATGGCTTGGTTACAATGTTTGTGAATGACAATAACTCTATTAGCAGCATCACCTCAACAGCTTGAAGCTGCTATTCAAAAG
This sequence comes from Rhamnusium bicolor, assembly GCA_029963845.1. NCBI lineage: Eukaryota > Metazoa > Arthropoda > Insecta > Coleoptera > Cerambycidae > Rhamnusium > Rhamnusium bicolor. The sequence continues at coordinate 58,002 of JANEYF010001531.1, read as the reverse complement.
GTTATTAGCGAATTGAGCACTTGGTGTCAACGTAACCGGCTTATTCCTAATAACAGTAAAACCAAATGTATAAATTTTTTATAAGGAGAGGAATTTCTCGTGAATTTCAGAACATTGATAATATTAAGTTATCAGAAACAGTAATGTTCCTATGTAATCGGCTTGATAATAGACTTACCTGGGATGCTCATGTTAGCAGTGTTTGTAAGAAATTAAATAAGATGTATTATGCCTTATTGCAAAAGAAAGATGTCTTAAATGTTTGAGGACTATTAAGTATTTATTATTTCAAGGCATATTCTTATATTTCTCTGAATATTGGGTTGTGGATCATTTTGAGAATTTTTGCAGCACAAAAAAATTATGACTAATCTTTAACCTGAAGAGTAGAGAAAGTTGTAGACAAGTTTGTGCGAGTAACGAAATTCATACTGCACCATTAATACATATTACAAGTGCTTTACATTTGTTAAAAGAAATTCTTCTCAATATAATTGTAACTCTTCTCTTCATGATCACAAAACTAGACATGGTAATCTCTTGCGTATCGGGTCATAATACTACGATGTATAAAAATTCACCAAACTATAACAATATTACACTATATAAGAAATTGCCAAATGAAAAAAAAAGAAACAGTAACATCAAAAAAATAAATTAAAGCCATGTTGGTTAATGGATGCTACTATAGTATTGGTAAATTTTTAAAGGAAACTCTTAACTAAATATATTGTTTATACATTTTATTTATTATTTAATTATTTATTTGTATATGTTCTTTTGACGTTTCATATTCTATTCTATCTGTCTAACGTACAAGCCCACCCTTATATTTTGTTCGAGTTAGAAAAAAATATTTCAAATAAAGTTGTGGTGAATGAAATAAGCTCTTTTAGAACCCCTACAATGAAAATACACAGGTTGTCTCATGAAAGTGGGACAAACCAAACTTGCATTTTTTAAATGGAATACCCTATATTTTTTTACATTTTTGAAATCTGTTTTTTGTGATTTCAAATATATGTATATGTTGTATCTTATATTATTTTTTATTTATGCAAATTTTATTATACTACTAGTATCTGCCTGCTTATCAGGTTAGCCATGAATGAAAAACAATTAATTTGACACGTATGCCTTACAGAATAATTTATTAAAGTCAAAAAGCAAACTGCGTAATAATCGTTAACTACTATCATACTTACTATACCGAATAAAATTTTACCCGTTGAAGAGTTCTTATTTTTTATAAATAGTGACAACATATCGTATCACTTTGACAAAATAAATATTTTCACAAATATGACGCACAAAACCACAGTTTGCTTTTTGTATTTATTAAACAATTATTATGTAAGGCATAAGTGTCAAATTAATTGTTTTTCATCCATGGTTAACCTGATAAGCATGCAGATGCTGGTAGTATAAAATTTGCAATAAATAAAAACAGTAAAATATAAGGTGCAACATATACATATATTTGAATTCACAAAAAACGGATTTCAAAAAAATATAGGGTATTCCATTTAAAAAAATGCAAGTTTGGTTTGTCCCGATTTTATGAGACAATCTGTATAGTTTTTGCAAGGGTTCCAAAAGAGTTCATTTGATTCACTATTACTTTTACTTGAAAAAAATTTTTCTAACTCGAAAAATAAACAAAATATAGGGGGTGGGCCTTCTCATTGGATAACCTTGTATAACAATACATGAATAAAGATTATTATTATTATTTTTATTATTAATGGAAGATGGCTGTTTTTTTTAATCAATGCTAGACAGTCCTCCTGCGGCCTCCGAAACTCATGAGAGGAGTGCCAGTAAATTACCTACAGCCACCACCCACATCCCGCAGGGTTAATGGCTCTATTTCAGAAACATGTGCCCTAAGCAGGAGAACCCAGAATGACTGCCTTCTGCATTTGGCCTGCCAGCCACTCGGCTGTTTTTGACAGGCCTTTATGATCTTCAATTCCAGAGTAGGCTTTATCCCTTCGAGTACACCAATTATTGGGATGACCAAAGTAGCCTGGGTACAGCAGTTGGAGTTCATACCGGAGATCGCGATATTCCTTCAAGGTGGTTTTTCTTGGCAGGGATTAAAAATTAGATGACATATCACCTTGACTGGTCGAAGAGGACTATGTCAGGCTTGTTGGCTTGGATTAGCTTGATAGTCGAGAACGAGTAGTTCCAATAAATGAGACATTTATCATTCTCGACAACGGACTCAATATCTTCGGGGACGTAAGGCAGCACTGGTGACTGGTTTACCTCGTACGAGTGCCTTAGGTGGTAATATAGCACTCGTAACGCCGCGTTATGTCGGTGTATTTAGGCTGAAATCGCATATATGGGTCATGTTGGAAGTAAGTGCATGAGCAATTCCGGCGCCTGATGGCATGTCCTGCAGTTGATAGCGCCAGATTTTTTGGGTAAAAGATGTATCTTGATTTGATATTTTTTACACGTCCCCTAGTTTTTTCTACCCCGCTTGGTGTTTGACGCTTCGCGAGAGACGAGTTGCTTCGCGGCGTTGTAAACGATGTAGTTAATCTGCCAGATGTCTACATCCTCAAGAGAACTTCTCATCGATGACCACATCCATTCTTGCCAGTGATTTTTTTTAATAGCCCTAAATGCTTGAATGCTATCTTGATAGTGTTGCAACACTATCAGATTTAGAGTGTAGTATTGGCGTCTTAATCCGGCTGCTATGCATCGGATTTGTCGGGTAAAGGATTTGCCTGTTGTTATATAATCTATCACACTCTGGATTTGAGAAGCATGTTTGACCGACTGGATTTTGATTTGATATTTTTTACACGCCCCCTAACTTTCTCGACCCTACTTGGTGTTTGACATCTCGCAAGAAACGGGTTGCTTCACGACGTTGTAAACGGCGTAGTTAATCTGCCAGATATCTGCATGCGCTGGAAGTTCCTCATCGATGACCACGTCCATTCTTTCCAGGTCTTATGTCTTTAGGGTAGCCTTAGTATTAAGGCTTATCCTCGTACTTAAGTCTACTTCGGTGTACTCTACGAGATGTTCCCCATTAGCTCCTAGTTGCCGCGGTGGAAGTGCGGCTGGTACTTCTTCTAGCTGATGGGGTGCCCTTATACAACCTGTCCTATGCAAGGATACTTGATCTCTTAGCTGTTGTTGAGAAGGCACAATACTTTGGATCCATTTCACACCAAAGTATGCCATGTATCTGTATTCCCTTTATGCAGATTCACTACTATCGTAGCAGGTGAGCAATTCATCCCGAAGTTCAATTTTCCACTTAAAGCATCCGTGTCCATAGCCATGTACGTCATTGTTGAGACCATCAGGTGATTTTATTTATCTTTAAGCCAGGGAACTTTTGAATATTTTTCTATGAAGATGGCACATGAGAGATATTGTGATGCTTTTGATTATGTAAATTTAAATGACACGTAAAGTTCAAATTCATCTAGATCGGACTTTTTTGGCTACGATGCATTGTTTTTGCATTATCACGATAATTATCGGAAAAGATGAGTCTTTCGAAATGACAACATGGTACTTTAACGTAGTACTTGATATAAACTTATATAATACTGTACGTTGTGACTCTAAAAGTGTGTATCATATTAGTTCGATTTTGCAACTATTTGTATAATTTCAAAATAACGAATGTGCCGTTGATAACTTAGGCAACTAGATAAATTTTCCCAATTTAATGAATTTTTGTTATTTGAACTTTAAGACTGTTTTTCTCGATTTTTTTCAAATAATAACATCGAAAATTTTATACGGTCGGAACCGGAATAAAAACTACTACCAAAATCAATAATAAAAAATACAGGTTATTTAAAAAAAAAAGTCGATGACGTCATAGCTTAAAAAATAAATAACATAAGAAACTGAAAATAGACTGAAAATATTTGCTGAAGTTAAAATCGCTATACCCCTTCGAGATTTTTTAAAAAAATTAATATCAACGAAATTACTGAATTTATGCGTTACTTAATTTCCACACTGTATACAAAATAAGGTTCGCTTTATCCAAAAGTTCGTTATAACCGGGTTTGTTATTTGCAAAGAAAAAAAAACACACTTTCTTATAGAACTTTAGTACTTTTCAGATTGGTTCATTATAACCGAAAGTTTGCTATAACCGGGTTCGTAACAAGCGGACATTACTGTATATCCATCTGGTAAAAATCTTCTCTAACATAAATTCTGTGTGGAATTCCAACTTCAACTATTTCACTAATTTCAATATCATCATCTATCAAGTCATTATTATCAAAAATGTTCATATTTTAAAAAAATCTATAAATTATTCTATTGATACCAAACATTCTAACTGATATGTCAACATGACGCAAGGTTAAATAAACAATACTAACTGAAACTTTAAGCAACAGATTTCTAGAGTTTAAATAAAGGACCACTTTTGAAAACTAAGGGGCTCTTAAAAGTTGGGTGCAATGAAGTAAATTATAAGTAGCACTTTAAATATTGGTGCAAGAGAGCTTTATACATTTTTATTTTACTATTAGAAAATGTTTTGAATTAAGTTTAAATAAGTAAGCCATGGCATAAGTTATTGGCAATGTATAAATTGCTTATCCCTAACTCGTGTCTTTGATTCAACAAACTAGATGACAAAGCTCTCTTGAATTAGTCTTGTTTTTAAATTAATATACAAATCGATCATATTTCTTCTATTAAAATGTTGGCTATAATCTATACTAGTTCATAAACAAAATATAAAAACTAAAATACTTTAATTCTGTTTTCGCAAAAATTATAAAATATTATGTATGAATAAAACAACTATTTTTTATAAATTTTATAAAAATAATGCTTTAAATGTCATAAGATATTTATCTATCATCTATCATTAAAAAAAAAAAAACCTAAGTTATCTTTATTACAATCTTTGCTTTACTACAATTGTTAGAGATTTTTAGTATTAGGTGGAAACAAAAGTTTGTGCCATTTTAGTATTTTATCATTAATACAAACAAATCCAAGTCAATTAAAATTTTATCAGGAAGTATCAATGTTTTGAATTGGGTTTAAATAAGTAAGCCATGGCATGGCATAAGTTGTTGACAAAGTATAAATTACTTATCCCTAACTCATGTCTTTGATTCAACAAACTAAATGACAAAGCTCTCTTGAATTAGTCTTGTTTTTAAATTAATATACAATTTGATCATATTTCTTCTATTAAAATTTTGGCTATAATCTATACGACTAGTTCATAAACAAAATATAAAATATTATGTATGAATAAAACTATTTTTTTAAAAAAATAATACTTTAAATGTCATAAGATATTTATATATTCATCTATCATTAAAAAAGAAAGTTATCTTTACTATAATCTTTACTTTACTACCATCTTTACCTTACTACAATTGTTAGAGATTTTTAGTATTAGGTCAAAACAAAAGTTTGTGCCATTTTATCATTAATACAAACAAATCTAAGTCAATTAAAATTTTATCAGGAAGTATCAGAAAGCTCAATCAAAATACTTTTCAATGATTTTAATGAAAACAAGGTTTGCGTTGCAAAATTATAAAATATTATGTATGAATAAATCAACTATTTTTATAAAATTTTATAAAAATAATGCTTTAAATGTTATAAATAAAGATATTTATCTATTCACCATTAAAAAAAAAAAAACTAATTTATCTATACTTTAACTTTACTACAATTGTTGGAGATTTTTAGCACCTATTAGGTCAAAACAAAAGTTTGTGCCATTTTAGTACTTTATCATTAATACAACAGCGGCGGCTGGTGAAATTTAGGCTGTCGTATCTTAGTATTGGGACATGAAACCCAATCGATACTTTAAGGCGTAACTATCAAGACTAAAGTTTTGCAGAAAAAAAAATTGCGTTTGAAATTTGCGAAAAAAAAGTTGGAAAAATTGTGAGTTTCAAAGGTTATTTTTTTATACGATTTGAAAAATATTTACGAAACATTTTTTTTTCCAGAATCAGGTGGAAAATATACAGACAGATTTCAAATTTCATAAAAAAATATTGGTTTTCTATGATATTTGAAATCTGTCGTTATATTTTCCACCTGAATCTGAAAAAAAATGTTTCGCAAATATTTTACAAATCGTTTTAAAAATAACCTTGGAGGCTCACAATTTATCCAACTTTTTTTTTGCAAAAATTAAAATCGCAATTTTTTTTCTGCAAAACTTCTTCATTTAGTCTTGATAGTTACGCTTTAAAGAATCGCTTGGGTGCCATGCTCCAACACTAAGATATGATAGCCTAAATTTTACCAGTCGCCACTGTAATACAAACAAATCTTAATCAATTAAAATTCAATAAAAGGTATCAGAAAGCTCATTCAAAATACTTTTCAGTGATTTTTATAAAAACTAGGTCTGTATTGCATTTTTTTAATTTAAAAAAAATTGTGCAAAATCGACGAGTTTATAAAGGTTTATGGGTTTTCAAAGTTAAACTTCAAAATTCATTTTTCTACAAAAAATAAACCAATAGTGGACTTTTTTATACAGGGTGGCAGTTTTTTTGGATGAAAACTAATAAATAATCGAAAATTGTCATAAATTTTCGTCGAATAATGAACTTATTTTGAGATACAGGACGTTAAATTTTCACTATCGAAAAAGTTTTTATTTAAAATCTGAAGATGGAAAGGATATATGATTTTCGATTTTTGCACATCGGTCTTTAGGATTAAACTTCCTCAAATCCTGAAATAAAAAAAAAATGAGAGCACAGTGGCATAAATATGAGGGTACTTCACCATTATTTGAAATAAAAATTATTATGCACATTACCATTTCAAACAAATAATTTATTTTTTGCATTCTACATTAAATTTAAGAGGAAAAAAATGATTTTGTAACAAACCGTTCACAAGATATAGTTAATTAAATGTTTTTTGTAAAATTCTACTTCTTCTCTTTACTCGATCATGCTTGCCATGAGGAATAACAAAGTTAATATAAAATAAACGAAATGTGAAACTTTGACATGTAATAATAATTTTTAAAGTGAAAGTACATTATTTAAGGTGTTCAAATACTCTTTGAATAGTTTGAGGATGTTCCTCCAACTATAAGAATTAATAGCTTGTTCGAATTAGACGGTGCTCCGCCAAATTACAGCAGGATAATTCGAAATTGTCTGAATTAAAATTATCCTCAAAGGTAGATTGAGCGAGGATGACCTATTCAATGGGCCTTTTTGTTCACAGGACTTACTCCACTGGATGGGGTTATTAGAAGAAAATGGTGTACGCAGTTCCAATAAATGCATATTTGACATTTTTCAAATGTTCTAAAGGCTGATAGACAACAATTAAGAAGGGTAGCTACAGAAAGAAATTCCTCATCTTTGCCGAGAATGTATTGCAGTTAACAGTTCCTATTTCGGGCATTTATCGCACTAATAAGTTGAATTTGTTCTTGTAATTTGTATTTAATGATGATTAAAATTAGTTTAAGCAAACTCATAAGATACTTAATTTTGGCATGAACAAAACAATCTAGAATAAAATGTTAAAAATTTGCTAGATAATGAATAATAAAAGCCTTACTTTTGTGTTGATTTGTTTAACAGCAGATCGCAAAGTAACTTTGTTATTCCTCATGGCAAGCGTGATTGAGCAGAGGATATAAGTAGAATTTTACAAAAAAAATATTTATCTAAAAATAACTTCTCAATGGTTTGTCCTAGAAAATCTTACAAGAACTTTTTTCCTTCTAAATTTAAGGCGAAGTTTGCACTCTCATGTCGAGGTAGTGTTCAAACAATAAATTAAATGCATATCGGCAAAGCAGCAATCACTGCAACATTTTGTTCGGTACCATCCCCCACTATTTTCGATTCACTTCGGCAAAGAAAAAAACGTACATTATTCATTACAATATTTCACAGACATTGTTTATAGTGTATTTTATTACATCTATGTAATACGTATAGCATTCTTATTCCAAGAGAATTAATGTTGTTAGTTTCATTCTTTCACAGAACTAGTCCACAGTTAGAATAATGAAAATTTAAAATATTTAGAGCCTGCCCTGTCCTCAAACTGTCAACAGCAACTATTGATAAATATCTGAACTAAGTTTTAATATGTCATACTTTTCAAAATACTATTTTATTGGTTTTGTGAAAACATTTATTTTCTTTCTCTTTATGGGACTTTACTCAGAATATACAGAAATAATATAGAATGGTACTTGCAGGTACATTTTACAATAATAAATATTATGAGTAATTTTAAATTTGTCAAGATGTTTTTAAGAAACTTAAAAAATAAAAAATGGGAATTCTGAACAGAGTTCTTGGCACTGAAAACGTCGCTTGTATAGAATGCAAAAATAAATTATTTCTCGAAATGCACGTGCACAATAAATTTTACTTATTTATTTACACCACTGTGCTTCAGTTGTTTTTTTTATTTCAGGGTTTGATGGAGTTTAATCCTAAATACCAATGTGCCACACTCGAAAAGGATACCTCTTTTCAATCTTCAGAAATTAAATAAAAACTTTTTTAATAGTGAAAATTTAACACCCTGTATCTCAAAATAAGTCCATTATTCATATAAAATTTATAAGACAATTTTCAATTATTTCAACGTTTTTTACCTGCTTCTGAAGTTTTCGCCCTAAAAACTAACTCACCCTGTATATCCAAACTTCAATTTTAAAAGCCCATCAGATTTATAGAATGAATTTTCATGGAATCTTCTCTAATTTAAGCAGAATTTTGCGCATTTCCACTTTAAATTGATTATTGTGTATTACAAAATAATTGTAAGGTAATTATTTAACAAAACAAGTCGATTGTGATAAAAAAAAAGATAAACAATGAAAAACTCGTATTAGGTCTAAAACAAAAATACATTAAATAATGCTTACTTGTAATACACCATAACTACTTCTACCAATATCATTAGATGGTTGGAGGGGATCTTCTATGCACAACATGCTAGGCCTATGTCCATCGATCATTTCTTTCTGCATTTCTTCTTTATTAATATATCTTCCTCCATCTCGTATCCTAATCCCTGTATTAATATAATTGAACTTCCTACCATAAAGTTCAAAGAATTCAATTAATAATACACCTAAATTAGCATTGCACTTTCTAATAGCGTCCTGTCTAGGGTGCAATTGTAAAAAACTAATACACATTAAAATCAGACTATAACTTGAGATACCACCCGTAAACACTTCATTTAGGTCTCTTTCTAATAGGAACTGTTTCAGAACATACACTAATTTAGATAACACTGGAAATTTGTCTATAAATGTCTTTATAAGATCAGCAGATTTAACACCATTACACATATTAAATGAAATGTCTACTTTTATATCGGTTTTTTTATCTATTAACTTTACTATTGGAACTGACGCTTTATCTAAAACTTTTATACTGTTTTCAACTGCGATATCTTTATCTAAAAATTCTTGCTCCAGTGTGCGAAGAGGTAAATTTGTCCATTTGCCTAAAAAAACATTTAATTTTAGAAGGTTAAGAGCCCTTAATAATAATTTATTTATTTAGTTATACTGTTCAATGGGTAATATACCCTATTACAGAACACAAATATAGAAATACAAAACATCATTATCATATAAAATATGGAGCAAAAAAAAAGAAAGAAAACAAATTGGAATTAATCAATAATCACGGCAACAGTATAGGCAAAAATTTGACTATATCAAACTGACAGAATTGTAATTAGACACATATACAATAATAAATGAAACAAATTTTAAAATATTGTATTTAAATTAATGAAAAACAAAATAAAATCGATATTCAAAACTATTATTTTTATATCACTAAGGCTGCAATTAAAAATATTGAAGTTACTACACAAGTTATTTAAATTACTGCAGTTACTGAATAAAAGTAAATTTTTTAATATATTGGTATATGGAGTGAGTAAATAGAATACTTGGGCTTATTGAAAGATCACCCTGGGAATAAGCAAATTTAATTCGCTAATTATTTCAGGTGCATAAAAATAATTGTATAACACTTTAAATAAAGTGAGAGAAAGTATACCCGCCTGTCCTTAAGACTCGATATTTCTCAAGCAGATCATTCTGCAGAAAACCAACAATAGCTAAATATGAATCATCTAATTTAAACCAAAGTAAATTCATTTAAGAAACCTACGTTGAACCCCTTCTTTCTAAGTTATTTTTATGCACATCATAACCGGGACACCAATTAAGTGATGAATACATGAGTTGATCTGACAAATGATTGATATAGCATTTTCAATGCAAAAGTCAGTAAAATCATGAACGTACAAACGTATGATTTTAAAAGCTTCAACGACAATGGCATTGATGTGATTGACAGTTGATGATAATTTACTGTCAAAACACTGTCAATAATAATTTATTCATCTACGAGATCCTTCTACATGATATAGTAAGTCCAATAAGAAGGAACACAATCATACATAAAATTAACATCATGTACAAATAAGTTACATTTGAATAATACAATAAAATATTCATTTAAGCAATAGGAACCTCATTTTCTTAGCATAGATTTAATTTTAGTTTTAAATTCTTTGTTGCCAAGTACTTTGTATACATTTTGTGATTTATTAAATACCTTTATAACCAAGTATTTGGGACTTTTTCGCATAAATATGAACGATGACTGGGGATTTCTACAGTACATAAATTTCTTGTGTTGTAACCATGATTAAAATTCAGTGAATTTAAATTATTAAGCTTAGATTATTGACCAAGAGTTCAATATATTTCATAATTCAATCACTTGGAATAACTATATTATTTTTTAAGGCGGTGGTTTCAACCCGTTTCTTTTTCCAGAATATGTTATTTCATTATATTATTTTCACGCTATCAGTGATAGATGAACTATTATTTATTATATTATAAATAAAACGCCAAAATGACGGACATGGATAGAGGGAATATCCGACAGACTTTTTATCAATGAACATCTTACACTTACCATCTAATAAGTTATTATATAAAGAAGTTCGAGAAGTGGCCAAAAAAAAAAAAACTATAAATTGGTCTAGACAATAAATGGCAAGGAAAGCATTATCAGCATTTGTAATCTATTTGCTGATTTCTTTCAAAGTGCATTCATTCGACCAATAAATAATAACCTAATTCTATCCAATAAATAACACTGGAAATATTACAATAAATCAGGTGCTTAACATAATAAATGATATAAATCTAAAGAAATGCCCTGGATAATATTTCTCCCATATTTATCAAAAGATGGGCTGTACACCTACTACTTATCTCTATAACCTTAAAACTAGAGCTCGGAATTTAGGTATTGATGAAGTCAAAAAGTAGGATTGGCTGTAGGTCATGTGTCAGCACGTGAGTATGTTCATGCATGTATGACACAATATACCTTCCTTATAATTTTTTTAACGAATTTTGTAATATCCAAAGTTGATAAAGTCAATTTATTATAAACACTCACTTGAAGAGGACTGGAGGTATTGGGATATGTAACTGCTACTGGAAAAATAAGCCTCTGCGTTTGAGACTACGTCAAAAGATCAGTCAAAAGGTGTCTTTTTGACAACTATAGTCTGTACCAGATTAGAATGCAGTGTTGGTAACGATAGGGCTTGCCTCTGATTGGTAAATTTGCAAGCCAAGTTCATGCAGGGTAAAATTAATAAATCAGACAGACTTTTTGCCAGCTCCAGATCAGTAAGTATGTAAAGCAATTCTTTAAAATAATAATTGAATAGAAAATTAAACTTTTATACTCTGTTTAGCAGAGAAACATATCAAGCCTAGTATATATATTAAGTATTAGGTAATAGTAGTATTGTTAACAGGTACATACAAAATTATAAAGGAAGTGACTTTGTAACATGTGTAATGCTTAATTTCCATTCTCTTGAGTCTAACGTCCTGCTACATTTGGTCGCATCGGCGATAATCTAACCTTTTAAACACGTGCGGACGTTGACGAATGTTTTTTATAATTGAAAATACACACATTACAGTAAAATTCTGTATATAAGTAACAATAAATCGGTACCTTTGATTTCTTATGAAAGAGCGCCCCAGGCTGCATTTCCACCGATTCTACGCAATATTGTTTCTAAACAAGTTGTTGATTTTTTTAAATCCATTATTGCCTATTTTCTGTAGTGATATATGGATATAAATGTTCAGTTAATGAAAATTTTTATAGATTTTCTCCCATTTCATTTCTATCCATATATTTCTACATTCTGTTCTACTCGCCTCTTGCTTTAATATTTCAATTTCGCGCCAATTGAAATAACCAATCAAATCATATATTCATGGTCCCATTTCTATACCGCGTAGGATCGGCATAAATGGCATATACCTAATTTCCTACAAATAATAATGTCTAAATAACATACCTGCTTTATTTCACTTGTACACCATTTGATAATAGTCAAACTTCCCCACAATATTTATTATATTATTTTTATGTTAAAAATTTTCTAACACCCAATGCCGGATTAAGGATGATTGGGGCCGGGCGCAAATTTTTCTATGGGGCCCTTATTTTAGATGAAATAATTATTTATGATAAAGCAAAAAGAAAAATTCTCATAAAATTCCTTTTATTAATGTGACCGGTTTCGTGAACAAGTAATTACATCCCATCATCAGACACAGGAAATTTTATAAATAAAAAACCAGGGTAGTCAAATTAAAATTAAAATAGTTTTGCAACATAGTCAAATTATAAGTAAATGGAAGATATAAAATTTTTTGTTAGTATCTAATTAACTTTTAATAAAATTTCTAATATTTAACGTGCTTCATTTAAACACATACATACACTACAATAGTTAAAATCTAATGAAATAATTATTGTTGTTTATAGTAATTTTTAATCAATAATATGGATACATTAGAAATATAATAAAGCGAACTAAAGATATTTAATTTAAATGAACTAAAAACTGAATACTAGATTTAAAAAGGTTTTTCCTTGCTTTATTTGCAGCAAAATCTTTTATAAGCTCTTCAAAGCTCATATTTCGTAATGTCGCTTTCAATAGTCATTAAACTTAACGCATTCAACCTTTCGTCAGTCATACTGGATCGAAGATCATTTTTTTTACCCTTTCCAACTTGGAAAATGCTCTTTCAGCGCTACAATTACTTATTGGTAGTAAGGTGAGGTAAATTCTATATGCGACATATACATTTGGCAAAAAGAGATTCCAACTTATTTCCTTTTATTGTTTCTAATGCCTCTAAAGGGGAAGGTGTTTCAATGCCATCAATAAATTCTTTGAACTGTATCATTTCTTTCCCAAAATTTTCATCTAAATCTGTCTTATCGGCATTAAGAAGATTTCCTGCTGCAGCAGCAATTTCGTCCGAGTTCAGTGACTTTAATAAAAATTCGAATTTTTCTTCTATGGCTGTATAAGCAGATAGCCTATCTTCGAGACAAATGTGAAGTTTATCAATTATCGGTAAGAATTCATTAATTTTGTACTCTTGAGATGCAATTCTACTTCATCTTCACGAGTTTCGTCGCCGGCTAATTTTCATTTTCTTTTTTCGGGAAACTTCACAGTTAAAGTGTTCGTTTACGTATCGTAAGCAATACGATATACAGTCGACCAAAGATGGTAAAAGTGTAAATTAAGCGGCCTCTAATCTAACAACCAATGCTTGCATTAACATCCTAGCTATACGGCTGATGGTTGTATAAAATGGGAAATCTCAAATCGGAGGCAATGTTTGATATTTATAAATATTGTTTTCTGAAGTTATTGTGACTTTATTTAAATTTTCTTCCAAAAATAAAAAAACGATTTTTTTTTCGGGATTTTGTTATACTTTTCCCATTCCTGTTAGAAAAACCATACATTTCCACGGGGCGCGGGGCCCTCGAGTCTTGGGGGCCGGGCGCAGTTGCGCCCTGGTTAATCCGGCATTGCTAACACCTATAAATCGACAGAAAATATCGGCTATTACTGAAGCAGTCATTAAACAAGTACAAGTGATCCATAGTTGTTTATATTTTAGTTGGTGGTAATGTTGAAAATGTCACTAATAGCTTGCTTGTTATTCTGAACTTGTTATTCTAATATTTGACACGAAAATATTACATTGTTCCATATATGGAACAGTATTCGAAAGGGGTTAAGTTTTATGGAAGTTATGCAAAACCAATAAAAATTGGGTCGGCATGCCTTTTAAGCAAATCGTGACCTGTTTTAAATTTCAATAATTTTTATATGAATTTAATGGAATTTTATTTATTTTAAGCATGCCACTAATGCGACTATTCAATTTGGATTAAATGCGTTTTACTAAATATGTGGATATTTCGTTGATCTGTTTAAAATTCGGGTATTTACTGTTCTAGGTCCATAGTGAATTGTTGTGTTACATTGTATTGGTGAATCTCCTGAAAATTATTGATTACCAACGCCTTGTGTTATTAAGTATTTTCACTTCATTAATAACAAAAAGTGGTCTCTCCTTATTAAACAAGATAAGGGTACAATAAACATGGGTGACCAACAAGCTGGTTTATCAAAGCAGAATATTGAAATCATAAAAAATATATGGGGAAAACCTGTTAAAAGTGGACAAAGACTATTGGCTTTTAATATTTATTCGCAACATGTTCAAGAACGAAAATCAAGAAGTGCTAGCATTAAATTAACATCAAAGGTGAAATAATCATATCTTATATTGTATTTTTTTTTGATGGTTGAAGCAACCTATACCCTGCCACCTACGTCTCGTACCTTATATCAAATTATGAAGAAATTAGGATTTCTTTGGGAGAAATGGAGCAGAAATAGTATGCTATAACGAAGTGGTTTTTTTAAAACAGCATTTTCAGTCGTTTTATTTTCACAATCAGCCATATGACATTGGCACACCCTGTATAGCACTAGTAAATATTTTTAGCAAATATTTTGACTTCGTACCATTTTGAAAACTAACAGAAGTTGAATAATAATTTACTTTTTCATTAAACGTTATTCTTTTCATTTTGCAATTTTAATTATTTTACGTTAGCATTTTATTTACGATTTATTATCATGAAGAGTAAAATAATTGTTCCATATAATAAAGATATGCATAATTTACTATGTGAATGTAAAATAATGACTTCTAATTAGTTTTAATAAAATTACGGTTGTTCTGGATATCGTTAATAACAGTTATTTATTTTTTCAATGACCGATAATTATTTAATGCTGTTTAAACAATTTATTGCTGCTAGATTGTTTGTTTATAAATTCTTTGGGTACGCCCCTTAAATGTTTATTCACATTAAACATTTAAAACCGGATCTGTTATAAACAATTGCTTAGCAAATAATTAATTCAAACAAGAATAATTAATTAGTTAAATTAGGGAATTAATTTAGAATGGAAATTGTTTATTATTTTCCATTAAGACTGATTATTTTATTTTTCTAATAAAATATTATTTAGTTTAAAAATTAAATTCATTTTTAAAACTGTACATTTAAAAACATCAATTTATATTGAAAAAAACCGCTAACCTGATTACAAGCAGAGATAGATACATTTTATATGCATTTCGAATCAAATTTGCTGTAGTAGTGGTGAACCACGCTTATTTCTGAGACTCTTGAAAAATGGTATAAATACAGACGTCCTCAACACGAGAAGACAAGACAAGAATTATGATATTCGAAGGATTATCACCTGGCTGTTAAGAGTAAGAATTTTCCGGTTATTTATTTGTATTTATTGACTTTGTTGCATTTCTTATTTAAAATTTAATTTGTACTATTTTTAAAACCATAAAAATTTTGATATTTGCTTTACGTATTTATCGACTTAGTTGGATTTTTGTTTAAAATTTAATTTTTACTATTTTAAACATTTAGTAAAAATCCTGCAAGCTGTTTTCTGCGATTATTTATTGACACAGTTGAATTTTTATTTGAAAATTAATTTTAATTTTAAAGGCTTCAGTAATTAATTTTGATATTTATTTATCTGTAGAAAAATATTTTGGTAGCATAGAGTAAAGTTGAAATTTTAACTTGTTATTTATGTCCGTAATTTTAACTTGGAATCATTTCTGTCTGTTTGTCCAAGAGAGCTTTGTTTTCTTTTGGTTAAATTTTGTTTTTGACTACACTATTAATTTACATTTGCTGATGACTGACTGTTTTAATCCTGGCCGTTGCTAACAATTTGAGACCCCTTACAGTAGTAATAAAGCTAGGATTAACAGTGTGATAATTAGTCTAATTAGTCAATGTTCGAACTCATACACTAGTAAATTAGCAAATTCTCATCTCTCTGAAAACTAACTGTTTAGACCCAGGCTGTTCTAACGATTTGAGACCCCTGCGGTAGCAATAAAGCCAGGATTAACAGTCTGTCATTTAGATTGATATGTTGAACTCAGACGCTAGAAACTTGCAATGCTATAACGATCATTGTTTCGACCCTACTGAAATAACGATTTGAGGCCCCTTGCGGTAGCAAATAAGCTGGGACTAACAGTGTATTATTCAGACCTTGTATCGAACTCAGTAAGGTCATAAACTCCGCTCTTAAAGGCACAGCCGTTCACGTCCTGTAACCCATGATACAAATAAGAAGATAATATTGACACGTCCTAAATTTACCGTTTGGATGACGTATTGTATTGCTTTTTAAAAACATGTAAACAAAAAATACGGAAATATTGGAATGGCAAAATTCAAAAAACACTATTTACCTATGCTTCTATTAACCTGTTTTTAAATTAAAGATACATAAATACGTATTTAGGTAAAATAAAAGATACCAAGTACCTAATACTAAAGAAGGACAAGCTCGGACAAATTTGGAGTGCAGCTACTCAACAAAAATCAATCATTTATAAACATTAGTAGTTTACTAAAAAACGTCAGTTTTGACTAGACACAATTTATGATAGCATGTAAGAATACTAATAACTTTAAAAAAAAACAAAGAAGTTTTGTGCCATATCCCCCAAAAAAAAATTATACGGACATTTTGCCCTCTAGCATAAGGAATTACTAATGATAGACAGAACAAGAACTAAATGGAAATTTTAAAATAAAAGTATTTTTATGAAAGGTATTCAACTGATAGTACACCTTCCAATATCTTTCCAATCTTATTAATTCTATAAAGGTGAATTAAGTAAAGCAATTTATTATTTGAACCCCTAACACACGACCAATTTATTTTTGTTTCTAGTAAATTATAAAAAGAATATTTTCGAAAAATTTATATTTTTATTGAAAGAATACACGTTTATTTTAAATCCACCCCATTATTATCGAAAAACTTTTGAAAATCGCCGAACCCATCGATTTATTTTAGAGGGACAATTTTCACTATACACCCCTTACCCATTTCTGGGGTGTAACTTTTAATAGAGAACTAATGCAAAAACAATACTAAAAAAAACATATAATTTTTGAAGGTAAAAAAATTATTTTCACTAAAACCTTGATATACAGACTTGACACCATAATGACGACATTACATACGTCCTTTATAGAAACAAAGAAAAGACCAATAAGAACGAATTTGTAACAATTTTTAGTGTATACCACTAAATTTTTAACACTTGAACTAAAATAAAAAACCAATAATAAACCAATTCCTGAAAGTAAGCCAATAATACGATTATTTATGCTACTTATTTAATTTTTTAATTTCAATTAAATAAATGTTTATATCCCTTTTTTTGCCGGCAATACATTTTTTTGGCTTTTGCGGATTATTTGGGAATTGTGGTCCATTTTTTTGTTTATTTTGTAAAACGTATTTTACTTACAGCAGAGACCAACAAAAAATGTTGATAATTTAAAAAAGAAAAAGAAAAAGAGAGATTGAATAGGTTACTAAATTTGAAAGAACAGACACAATACAATTAATAAACTCAAAGTATCAACAAAGTCATAACGGCTACTAAAAAAATATAAAAAGAAAAATTTATTTTTCATTACAATTTCTGCCCAGTCGTTTTTAATTTCATAATCGTTCTCAAGGCAAACGAGCAAATTAACATTGAAACTGTCTAGCGTTTAAAACTTCCAAAACCTTGCATTCTTCTTTCGGAAAGTAAAAAACTTTAACCGCAGTAAATCCTTATTGTCAACAGAACAACCAACGACACTTTCAAACTTTGGTAGATACTTAAACTATAAAAGTATTTTTTTAAAGACGTTGGATCAATACTAAAACAAAAAAAATGCCAACTTCAGATACGGTAGCTGCTCTTTTGTTGTCTCCGGCTCTAAAAGCAAACTTAAGTAATTTTGATTTAGAGTAAACCTGGCTTGTAGTTTTTTTTTTCGCTAGTAGTATTTCTATACTTCAGCAATCATTTAACGTACACCGATACAGTCGCCTTTTCAGAAACTCGCTTATTTTTTATATTGATTACTTTGCTAATTGTTAAATTTACAGACAATAAAAAACATTTGGTCAGTGCCTTGTTTTTATTTCTGGTTTACTTTATATAGACCCCTGGATTTTTCCGTCCCCACTCAGTTATCCGAGACCCTATTATTAGCTAATAGGGAAAAGTGCTGTTCCTGCACTCTAAAGAGAAACTGGCGCCCGAGAGAACGGCAAACCGCACACAGTTTTACAGCCGTAGTTTCGAATGTCACAAATGACGTCTTTTTCTTGCCAAAAAAAGCTCGTCACAATGCTAGTGGAAAAATCAGAAATTATTTTATGGCAGTGAGGCTACTTGAATAAAATGGGCCAGTTTTGCAACGAAGGTCGTGTTATTTACTACCTTGGTGGAACTTGTATTAATGCTGAACATACGCAAGCAAAAATTTGGAAAGATAGCATAATAAAAAGCTCACGCCATGCTTTTATTGAAGGTGCATCAGTTGGTTTGAAGATATCCACAGGGGGAGATAAATGCTTCACAGTCATCCACTTTGGAAACGAAAATGGAGTATTGTTCAAATTAAAAAAAACCTGGCGATTACCAGAAGACATGGATGCCACAGTCTTCGAAAGGTGGATTACACAAATTCTACGTTACTGACAACCAGAGCTGTCAATACTTAAAAATACTTGAAATTATACTTCAAGTATTTATTAGTATTTGAAGTACTTTACTTTAAATACTTATTTGAGTAGATATTTGTACTTGTATTTCAATTAATCACATAAAAAAACTTGAATTTTTACTTGATTTTGTCAAGTTACTTTAAGTATTCTTAACAATACTTGAAGTATTACATCATAACTGAAGTAATAAATTGTACTTGAAGTATTCTTGGGCTACTTCAAGAAACATTTTTGTTTTTTCCCCCCCCCCAAAAAAAATCCCCAGAAAAAAAATTTTTTTTACAATTATATTTTGTTTGTCAAAACTTGCATAAACAAGACCATACAAGAAATACTTCGGACTTACTGGAATTACTTAGGGTTTATTTAATTTAGTTCGATGCTGCAACGCCTCGAGGCAAGATGCTTTTAAAAATAATTTCTAAAATTTTATCTTGTGTATAGTGTACAATTAGTAACACAGTGCATTCAGTGATTAGTGATTTACAAAATTAAAAAGGTAGGTAGATAGCATATATAACTACGTCAAACATCACTGGGTAAATTAAGATATATTTGCACGTAAATCAGTAAACCATTTATATCAAATATTACTTTCACATCACGTCACGTTAATGGAAGTAATGTATCAGCAGAGGAGCGTCTTACTGAGGCAAGTGTAAATTTTTTCGGAAATAGAACGGCTATAGAATTGCCAGCAGACGATTTATCCTCTGATGTTTTTAGTTCGGTTAGTTGCTAAAAACCACAAAGAAATATCGCCACCCATTCGGCAGAGAATAATTTGTGATATCGGCGTTCGCTAACACGCTTCATGCACTTTTTTGTTTCGCGGTAGGAACTACGTGTGGTGGTCGCTTTGAGAAAAAGATATTTATAAATTTTTTTAAATTTAAGATGACTATGTTATGTTATATCGGTGGGTTTAAGTATACTTACAGCTCTTGTTTTCTCACATTCTTTGCCATTTCGGTAATCGACATTTTCGTATTCATAATATTCAATGGTTAGGCTAGTGGTTAGGGTTGTTATGCATTAAAGTGCCAAGAATATTAAGCCAGTTTCCGAAGTAACTATAATTATTACATACATTATTTTTTACTTATTTTTGTAAATTAATTGTAGAAAATAAGAAAGAAAAGAAATTAAGCAAAACACAATATTATCATCATTACGATATAGTTACATCTTGCATCCTTTTTCCTCCGAAACAATTAAAAATGATCTCCATTTTAAAGGTTCAGAATAAGATTTTTTGGTGTAGACTTTGCTAATTTAAAACTGATTTCTGATATACCGGATCCATTGCAGGTCGTCGAAACAAAATAACATTTTTAAAATGCGACACTTACATATAATAAATTATTTTCATATTCACTAATTTTCACCATGTGATTTACATGCAAAAGCTTAGCATATAACTAAATATATCAAATTATATTTTTTTACACAACTCTAATCTGAATCTGAAACCATTAAACCATTCATCCATTCCAAAAATAATAATTGTAATTATCGAAAGTTACTGATTTTTACTAAGTTTTTTATGAATTTTTTGTAATACTTCAAATATTTGGCAAAGAGCAACTGCTGCCAGAGGATCTGGACACATTCTCGCCCAATAAAGTTATCAGTTCCATTAAGAGACTGAACTTATTGGGTGAAATATAATTACGTGTGAGCCACAATAGGCCTGCTGATGGCCGCAGTGGAGGGTCTACTGAGACCCACTCACAACAAACCTAACCTAACCTAACCTAATACTTCAAATAGTTTTATGCACTTTAAGTATTCTACATACTTAAATTACGAATTATACTTCAAGTACTGTTGTTTTACTTCAAGTAAATTACTTGGCGATAAATCAAGTAATTTTCAAAGAACACTTGATAATTGAAGTATGTTTTAAGAAAAACTGTACTTGATACTTCAAGTAATTTTTGATATTTGAATACTTGATACTTATACTTCAAGTACTTTCTAAGAGTACTTGTGACAGCTTTGCTTACAATTAAACTGTGTCATTGTGATGCTCCGTATCACTCTGTAAAGATGGAGAAAACACCAACATCCCGAAAAAAGGCAGATATTGCTAATTATTTAGAACAAAAGGGAATTGAGTTAGAAGACAGACTTTTAAAAGTGGAATTGCTAGATTTAGCAAAGAAATATGTTCCAGTATGCTGTTGACTAAATAGTTAAAGAAACCGATCAAAAAGTGTTGCGACTACCTCCATACCATTGTAATCTCAACCCAATTGAATTAGTATGGGCACAGGTTAAAGGATATGTTGCAGCCAAAAATACAACTTTTAAACTGTCCACTGTGAAAACACTGTTTTAAGATAGTTTGGATAACGTTACAGCAGAGAAATAGGCGAAATGCGTGGAAGACGTAACAAAAGAAGAAGAAATATACAGGTTAGATAATCTAGTGGAACAGATGGAATTGAAATTCGTCGCAAATATGGGTTCATCTGATGAAGATCCTCAATTCTCCTTTCTGATTAATATGGTGTTCTCTTGGAATAAGCAGTGATAGTGTAGTAATTTTATGTAAAGCTCTTGTTTAATTTAATAACTAATTTTTGTTACAATATTCAAATATATAATTTTAATCTGGCAACTTTTTATTTAAATAAATATACCCGAAGTGTCACAGACACTGAATAGTGATTACTGTCCTTGATTCCATAACGATAAAAATATTTAAGATTTAAAAAACTTGAAATATTAATTGTCGAACCATGTGTAATGTAAGTAAATGCATAAAATTACGAGGGTTCGTTTTTATTTTTACTGTGATTGATAAAGTAAAAACATCTATGCTGCAATTTGAATTAAAATATTTCAATTTCACTCAAAGCATAAATAACTGCATTCTTATCTGGGATTAAGTATGAGATAAAAAAAATAATAATATATTTCTAACGTTTCCGTAATAAACCCCAAGGAAGAAAAATAAAAATACATAAATGCTTCAAAAATAGTAACATCTTGTCTTGCTCTATGCAAATAACATAAAGATATATCACAAAACCTAGGTGAGTGTACTAGATTTCAGAACAATTTGGACAGATTTGCCAGTTACTGTGACCAAAACAGTCTGTTCTTGAACATAGCAAAATGTTATATAATTTCATTTACAAATAATATTTTAATATTTAAAAATAAATTTTGAAAATATATAATATTATTGATGATGGAAAAAAGAGATACTGGTGTTACATTAAACCAAAAATTAACACATAATACACATATTGAGATGTTTACTAATGTAGCAACAAAAATGCTTGGTTTTATAATATGAAACAGTAGTGTTTTAGAAATAATAGCACAATAATTTCACCATATTATGCATTTGTTCTTAATAAGCTTTGTTTTGCATTAGTATTATGGAATGAATCCTCAATATGCTACACATACTGCCAGAATAAAAATAATTCAAAATTAATTTTTAAAATTTCCCGCATACAAAACAAACAACTCTCTATTCTCTCTTAGATGGTAACTATATAGCTATAAGAAAGAATGTCAATATTTCAAGTCTGGTTGAGAGGAGGATATGAAGCGATATATGTGTAATAGTAAAGATAATGAACCATTTATTTGATTCTCCATCTTTATTGCCAAATATTCATTATAATGTACCTTCAAGAGTTTGCCAATCTCAGGACATGTTTCATATATCAAATAGAAGAACTAATCTCAATAATAATACTCCTTTGTAACTGACATGATGATATGTGTAGAAAGGTTTAAATGTACCCAAAATTGTAGGAATTGTAAGAAAATTAGTTAACATTTGCATTTGTATTTAGAACCATATGCCTATGTAAAGTATACTATGGTATAAAAAAATTGTAAATACAGTATAAATTTTGGTAATTTTTATTCATTAAACAATAGAAAACAAAAATAAATATTCTTCAATTTGTGATTTCAAATAGTAACCGAAAACATAGATTGTAACAAATAGTTAGGATCATAGAGATATGAAGTTTATAGTGCCATCTTTTAATCAATATTCAAATTTCCTAACGAGAAAGATGCAGAAATATATTTGCAGTAGATTGTAATAAACAACTCTGTTTTTACCTTGGGTTATCATGCAGCGATATATGAATGCCACTAACGTATGTTTTTTTTTTAATCACGCCAGAAGATAAACTCATCAATGTTTGTGTAAGCACTGGCCACCCTAATCTGTAAATTTTTCCAAACCCCCCACTGTCTTGTGGTAAGGATATTTAACATGTTCACATTGTAGATCAGCGTTGCCAGTCTAGTACAATTGTACTAAATCTAGTACAGTTTTGTGCGATTTAGTACAACTTTTATAAATCTAGTATGTTTTCTCGTTAAACCCACATACCTAGAAGCGATATGTGGTTAAACTTCATCTGTGTATTATCTTATGTTGTGACTTGTGTATCCACTACTTGTTGATCAATAAAATATATTAAAACCAGTTTCAGTATGAACAGCGGTGAAGCATGCGTTAATGTAATAAGTGTTTTTTCACTAGTTAATTCCTCTACTAGAAAATAGATGATCTAAGGGTCAGTTTCTCTATCTCTTTTTAAATTTATGTGGTACATAGATTCTGCATGGACACAATTGTTGACAATAGTATCCGAGCAAGTCATCCACCAAATAAAATTAATGGGAGATGGAAAAATTAGCTCTAGAAAAAACGAACGCTACCGTGTAGTAGTTTGTATAAGTTATTGCACATAAGATTTTACATAGATGGGGATGATAATAGTGTCAGTAACACAGGATAACCAGCAGAGAACATATAAAGAAAAACCAGTAATGCCGGTGGTTTAGAGATTTTAGCTTATGTTTTTCAAAATGATACTTTGCAATTTACGAATAATTAGGGTTAAAAAATCTAGTATGACACAAGATATTTTTCTAGCAACACTGTCGTAGATACACAGAACCAGTTTTAGATTCCTTCCAAAAGATGGTGACGCGAGCAGGTTTGCCTTGTCCACTCCACTTCATTGACTTGATTCTACCCGGTTTTAAACCCACGTCGTTTTAGGTCAATTAGTTTACATATTGATAAAACATCATCTATACCAACTTAAACTCGATGATGGTTTGTCAATTTATTATCTGATTAATTCATATTTTTAATTATAAATATTGAATTGTTACAAAATGAAAGAAATAACTGACAAATTTATCATATTCAGAGCACTAATATTTACGAAACTGGTCCAAGTGTAATACTTTTACTGCACAATAATGGCAGTGCTAGTTCGCTTTTGCATAAACCAATTTTCTATTTGTTGTAATGAAATATTGGTCTAACTGTAAGTAACTTTCTACTGCATTAGTTTTCATTTAGACGCACCTTCTAAAAACGCAATTATTTCTCGAGATAACCAACATACACAAAATGTCACTTACATTATAGCAATATCCACACATTAAGAGCCCTCGCGCAACAACGGCCAGGTCACGGCCAGAAAATACATGACTGGGAACGTGACTAACTTAACGCGACCAACAAATGTTTACAGTCAATAAGGAAGAAATGATAAACTCATGCTAAACTATGGCTACAGTGAGTTGTAACACGTGACAATGTTCCTGTAGGAATTGTACTGTTCTGGTTACTGTGTAGTAGACTGCTAATGCGCGTCACCCATTACATTCTAGGGCAAATAACGGTAGCACGGCCAGCTCGTCGCGTGTGCGCAGCTCGGATTGTCATTGGCCGTCACTGCCAATGCGCGGTGTGAAATAAAACTCTATATACTCTGTTAGTTAGAGATGTTAAGTATGAGTACTTTTGAGTAATCATGAGTACTGATTACTTTCGGTTTTAGTAATCGGCACTTTGTATTCGTTACTTTGATTACTAATGAGTAATAATTCTAAAATATATAGTAATCACCTAATCTGTTTACAATAATATGAATAATATTATAATTTATAATACAAATATAATCTAACCTCAATTTCTCTTAAAGAAATCGTTATCGTTAATATTTAAAAGATATTACTTATATTAGCGCCAAGCGTACCGCAATATTACAAGTTCAAGTAGTAATTCTGTAATAATGTGCTTTGATTAACATTACTAGTTATAGGTGCAGGAAGAAGGTATGTAAAACCAGACTAACGGTTTATTTCATTCAGAAATAATTCATATACAAAGAGCTGATCAATGATATAAAATGTGTTTTGTAAATAAACGCATTTTATTTTAAAATAAACAAACATAAAATATAAAAGTAGAAAATACTAGGAACATTATTTATATACAATCTTATGCAGGTAGATAATATAATTATGCTCATTAACTAATAATACACTTAATAGGTAAGTATAGATGAGGAAACCTATATTGTGACGGGACGTGCGGGGCAAAACGCGACATGTGGGCGGGAAATGTATAACACATGAGTCTTTTACACCGCTTACATTAAAGCGAGAACGATGATTGTTGTGTTTGCTGGCACGCGACCAAGGCGGAGTTTAGCTTACATGCTGTGATACTTCAGGGCCGTACTTGATTTTGTTACCGAATCATTCTAGCAGTGCTGATATATTTGTATGTATAATATTATAAGATAAATTATAATTATTTAATATCTTTTTATTTGCTGGCGTGTTTTTGAAAATACTTTAAGGTTATCGTGATGAAGTGAGTTGTGTAATAGTGTAATATAAGTAATAATTATTTTATATCTGTTCATTTGCTGGCGTGTTTTTGAAAATAATTTAAGAAGGTATTTGATGTAAAAATGTTTCGACCGTGGGAGTCCGCTACGATTGCATCTTATTGTGTTTGTGAAAATGAAAGTGATAGTGATTACAGTGATAAAGAAAATCAAAGTTCATTAGTATTTTCAGTAAGAAAAAATCGGATACATTTGAACGAGTTTTACAACAATCTTTCGAGTTGCAAATTTTTTTAATGGAACATGATCTCTATTATGAGGAAAATTATAATAAAGCACAACTGTTGGAAGTCTTGCAAACAAAAAATTATGAGAAGAAGTATATTATAGATAATGTAGCGGAGAGATATGGCCACAAAGTGTTGAGATTACCGCCATATTTATGTATTTTCAACCGGATTGAATTAATTTGGTGTAAATTGAAGAAAAATGTCAAAAAAGGAAATATTCTTCCGAAATTCAATAAAAAAAGTAGTAGAGTTAATTCAAAATGAAGTGTTAAAAATTAACAAGGAAGATTGGGAAAAAAGAATTAGGAAAGTAATTACAATTGAGGATGATTATTTAAAAATTGCCAAATTTCATATAAATAGTGGAAATAAATTTATTATAAATTTGAACGAGTATAGAAGTTCATCTGAAAACAAAGTAGAGGGTGAGAAGGGCGAGGATTCAGCGAAAGAAGCAATGTGAGGAGAGGTAAAGTGAAGTGATGTGAAGTGAAGAAGTGAATCAACTGCATTATTTAATTCCGTTTTTGTGCTTTCGTAGTTCAGTGCTTGAGAAACATTCTTTTTTCAGGATGTTATTATTTATTAATATTATTTTTTTTTCATTGTGATAAAAATATGTCTGTTTTTATTGTAGTAATAACTTTACTATTTGAATTTATTTTTCGTTGTTTTACTGAGAAAAATATTTGTTTCTGTTACTATTTTGAGAGTATATTTTTTTGTTTTATTTTGTTTTTCAAGGTTTCTGGTTACCTTTTAAATAATCTCTTTATTCTATACTAATATTCCATACCCATCCTTTCCTGGCAAGAAATGCTCATACCTCCTCGCGGTTCTTGCTGGGTAGTAACAATTTATATTAAGTGAACTTGAATTCTGTAACTGCTGTATGTGTAGCCAATACGTTAAATTCAATACTTTTATTTCAAGTTAATACTTTTTTGTACATTGTTAAACTGTTGCTAGCTAAACTGAGCACAAAAACCTACATTAAAAAAAGTAAACGAGCAAACAATACAATTAAATCCGGCTCTTCGATCCTTAGCGTCTTACCCCGGACGTCCCGTCACAATATAAGTTTCCTCAACTATACATCAGTCTTTTATAGGAAAAATGTTTTCTAATAAACTAATACATATATAAAAAGATGGGATAGAAAATGTATAAAAATATTGAGTAACAATACATGTTTTAGGACATATTTTTTTAGGTTAGCTAAAATATTAAAATAACAATATCTATATATCTTTAAGCATAGATGAACAGTCAATGGTGGTAACAATGAACAATATTTATGGTGTCTTTGTTTAAATTAAAGTATGATTTTAGTGCAAAAATATTTTTATTTTTTTTGCATTCTGGCCCTTTAAACGACTCCTTCTTTGACCAGCCTTTGAAAAAATTCTTTTGTATGGTACAGAGGTTGTTACTACACTTTTCGTGCCAACTATGACATATAGGGATATATAATTTTTACTGTAGATCTCCACTACTCGAAAGGATTTTCTTTTCGACTGATCAATTCTTCTGCCAAATAAGATTTAACTTCAATAATTGACAAAGCCCGAGGATTTATTTCTTTATGGGACTTAGTTAATTTATCAAAATCTGCCCATATTAAATCCTCATCATCATCGTCTTACACGTGTGAACTTTGATTTTCCTCCTGTATATCAGAAGCTTGCCTGATTTTCTATACTTATTAAATAAGCCACATCCTTTTCTAATTTTTCTTTGGACATACTAATGGCACTTTCAGATGTAAAAGCTTTAGTTTTAAATGGAGGATCTAATAAAGTACAGTGCAACATCAAATAGTCTTGATAACAGACAAATTTTTTAGCAAGTCATTTAAATAGTGATCTGACAGTAATTCACCTCCTACAGTAACTATAGAAGCCTTTATTAATTACCAACTTTAAACCTCTAATAATAACTATCAATTTTGATAAAGTAACATTTTTTTCTGCATTCATTTCTGACTTTATTTGATCAAACGGTTTTAATATTGCACAGTTCTTTTAAGGTATACCACTCTTCCTCTAACAAAGAATCTACTGGGTTATGCAATAATCCCGTAGTTGAAGTTGTACAAGTCTTTCAAACATGTAGTATGTGGAATTCCATCTTGTGACTACATCTATTTTTAATTTTAGAGGAGTTGTAGCTTCATGAATTTGATTTTGAACAAAAAAAATTTATTATTAGTTTTGGTACTTCTATGGAAATATTCTACTATAGATTTCGCTTTTTTCGCAAAGGAGCAGGTTCAGGAAGATTAAGACTGCTCTGTACAATTATATTTAGTGTATGGGCGATGCAACCAATATGCCCCCAACCAGTTAGTCTTATTGCACCAACTATATTCACGGCCTTGTCAGTTTTTACAGTTAATATTTTTTTCAGTGATGTTCCACTCAGTAGTAACTCTATACAAGTCATCACGTAAATTTTGAGATGTAACTGGGTTCGTACGTTGAACATTTAAAAAAAATGCAACATCCAGTTATCTGTAACAAAGTGAACTGTATATGTGATAGAACTCGTGCTGTTAATTGCAGTCCATGCATCTGTTGTCAAAGATACTGATTTTGTTTTTGATAAAAGCGAGTTGCTTTTCAACAACGATGTTGAATTTTTGGGGTAGAAAGGATGTAGTAAATGTAGATCTACTAGGAATATTATATGACGGTTCAAGGGCCATAATTAGTTCTCTGAAGCTTTTGTCTTGAAAATAGATAAAGGCTGCAAACCATTAACCATAATATTAAGTATAAGGTTGTTTATTTTCTCTTGTCTTGGTAAAGATATAGGTCGAATAACGTGACTCACTATTATGACTGTATTTTTGCTTTTTTTTTGGAATTACCTTGGGGGCTACAGTACTTGTACATCAACTCTTTCCGTTGACGATGAAGATGGTATTGCTGTAAAAGTTGAGGGACGACTTGTTTCTGTAAAAATTACCAGTTTGTAAAATTAATTAAATATTTAACTGCACAATTTAGAAAAGACAATACCTTCGGTATGTGATCGTGTAGAAGACGATTCTGCATAAGACACTGTTTCTTTCTGAATAAAAGTATGGTGTTTAGTATCTAAATGTTTTTTCAGGTTTGATGTAGAACCTCCTTTATAAGAATACACAGAACTACATATGTTGCATTTTGCAGATTGCGATGACATTAGTGTAAAATGAAGCCAAACTGCGCTTCTTTTTGATGCTTTTCCCTCCATAATAAATTAACACTAAAAATAATATATAAATTCAAAAGTAATTAATGTGAACTAGTTATTAATTATTAATCAAATATATAAATATTTTACTCTTACCAGTATTATATTTTTTTTGTTAAAAAAATTAATAACTAAAATAGGACACACACTATACACACATAAACAATAGAACACAATATATCGTAGTCGGCGCTTTTTTGGGGAATTACACAGTCATCATTCAATTATTTAGCCCAAGAAATGTAAAGAATTACATGAATGTATTTGAAAATCATAAATTAAAATAAGGTTGGGTTCAGCTATTCATTACTAGAGGTCAATACTGAAGGTAAAATTGTTAATTTTTTATTAAAAAAGTATTAGGTACCTATATTTACAAATAATTTGATTATCTGTGTACTAATTTTTTAACAATTATATCCATATAAAAACTGGTAAATTAAATATGTTAGCCAAATGTAAAATAAAATATAAAAAGAAAGATAGATTAATTCAAATAAGTCAACTACTATGGATTCAAATGTATTGAACCCTCACTTTAAATGCCTACAAAAAAAAACTAGACGACCGAATTAGCCAATTTCTTCACATATCAATACACATACTGTTTACTATAGTGTGCCAAAATTTTACGAAAATAGGTTTTACAGTTTTTGAAATACTGAATGATAATGTAAAAGATGTACCGAATTTCGGTATTATTTTCTATATAACGGTATTTGCGAATTAACTTCTCAAAAACTAACTGACAAAACTCCTTGAAATTTTCACGAGTTATAAAATGGACCTTTCTGTAGACTTGTCGTCCTTTGCAAAAAGAAACGACTTTTAGTTGTTCAGTTATTAAAAAAAAAAATTGCTAATTGATATTTTCATTATTATTAATAATATAATTAAAATATTTTCACATAAGATAACAGTTATAGTTTATACGAGCACAATTGAAATCGTATAAAAACTAAAAAGCCTGCAAAAACAGTCGGCATCTCTTTATTGTACATATACAATAATATATAGAATAAAGAGATGCCGACTGTTTTTGCTGGCTTTAGTTTTTATACGATTTCAATTGTGCTCGTATAAACTATACACAACAAATAGCGATTCTATGAATAAATTACAGTTTTATCAAAAATTAACGAAATACCACAAGAAAAACATAATTGGAGTAGGAGAAACTCCTGACCCTTTTCGCTTATTTACTTATTTTTTCAAATATCTTGGATTTTCCGTTGAGATCTTTTATACATTGATTCTCCAGACATTGAAACCTATTTGTTGTAAAAATATTTTACTTATAAATTGCTTCGTTTAAGATACACAGTGATGCCACAAAATATTTTTTTTATTTTTTTTTATTTTTTTCACAGTGTGAAAATAAACATGTTTTTATCTATACTCCAAATTTCGTTCGGAATATCTTAGTCATTTATGAAGTTATACGTAATTAAACATTAATGTGTCCAGAGATCGTGAAAAAAAGGGTATCGTTTTTAGATATAATAATGCAAAACTTGGTAAGTGTAAAAAATAAAATGTTAAAACTATTACAGAATATGAACATATGTCCAAGCAACTCAAAGTGAAGGCTCAATACATTTGAATCACATAGTAGTCAAGTTTGCAGTTTATGAATTCCAATAAAAGTACTCGTTTTGTGTAAATATATATGAATTTATTTTAATGACTATTAGTATGAATATGAGTTATTTGATTACTTCATGGATACATCTACTCATTGAGTAGATATATCCATGAAGTAATCAAACAGCCACTAATAACAAATACTTTTTCTGGCGACTAATCGTAACTTCGGATCCGACCAAGTAACGAGTACTCATGTAACAAATTGATACTTTTTCGACATCTCTACTGTTAGTCGTCAAGACCTGACCACTAGTGCGCGGAGGTTCTAAGGTGATTAGATTGGCAATAACCTGGAAATTGAGTTTTAACCGGCAGTAATAAAATTTCAATAATTGTAATATAGTTCAGTCGAAAAGCTTTGGTAGTAAATATAACCTCACTCAAAACTCAAGACTGAAGCAATTTACATTAACAAATGTTAAGCCAAATATTTGTTTACTGACGACAAGATATAATATGAATTTGATAGTTCACTAATTTAATCAGAATATACAACCGTAGTACCAAGTTTGGTGGTAAAAAGTTAAAACCA
Source organism: Rhamnusium bicolor (assembly GCA_029963845.1). Taxonomy (NCBI): domain Eukaryota; kingdom Metazoa; phylum Arthropoda; class Insecta; order Coleoptera; family Cerambycidae; genus Rhamnusium; species Rhamnusium bicolor. The sequence goes on along the minus strand of JANEYF010001531.1, from coordinate 26,569 downwards.
ACTATCACCAGGTTATAATTATATTCTAGTTGATTCACAATGGCTTTAATTAATTATAACCTGGTTGTACAGTTGATTCACCTTATTGATAAAAGCAAGTTATTATTTTAAAACAACTGTATTTATAATTACCTATGACAACCAGATCTATATCACTAGTGGGTAAGTAAAGGCCTGTACGGTATGAACCAAAAATTTCAACCTTTGCCTCAGACCACTTTGAGACAATAATTTTCTCTATTCTGGCTACAACTTCTGCACGGATCTTATCTTCAGCATGAGTTGGACTCATATAACGATAAAAGTGTTCAATTTCTTGATGCAGTCTGAAATAAAAATATCTCGATTAACAGAAAAAAAGTTAGTTAAATTTAAAAAAAATTATACTGTCGTTACAAAGAAGATTAATTCTACCAAAAAAGTCCCGATGAATTATTTTAACTTTTTGGGCATAAAATTAAAAAACAAAGTATTTATTACAACTACATTAGTTACCTTCAAGATTTTTTTAAAAATAAATAAACAAATAAATATTGGGTACAGGATATTGTATCTCAACTCAGTGCTATGTCCCTACAATTTAGTTAAATATACATAATTTGAAACTTAATCTGTCCATTCAAAACTACATTTGTTTGAACTTTAGAACATTGATCTTTTATAATGAAAAATTACTGTCTTCGTGCACACCTGAGCTGTGTGCCGTCAGTTTGCACGCCACCTGGAGGAAAACGCACATACATCAACATCAAGTGAGTGATATTTCACCGACTTCTTGTTAAAAAAGGTAAGAATGTCTAACATCAAAATTTCAATTTTAATGACAGATAAATATAGGCAATAAGCATCATGCATGTGTCCCGTACATGTACTGTACGGTACGTAACAAATGGGATTCATATTTTTCTTATGGTAGTTTGGTTTAGTTCTTTTGTTAGATTACATTAATAACTCGACTTAGAGACCTATTTATGAAATCGTTCCTTTCTATTTTAATTAAAATGTTTTTATACTGTTTTTGTTACAAGTGTAACATATGTACATTAAAAATGGTAAATATTTTAATTAAAAGCCTACATGTTACAATTTAAGTATAATAAATTATACACTTTAAGATCTGAAAAAAAATAGACTTTAGTTATTGAAGTATCTGCATTTTGTTTAGTTTACAAGTGAAACAACACGAATATATAAGATTATGGTTTTTATATAATCCAACTGTCTGGCAGATTTCATAGGTACAGTTTGAGGACATCAATGCAGTTGTAGAACACATGCACACGATAACTGGAATCCAGAACATGCTTAATTAGAAAACGGATGTGAAAGACTTACCACTAACTAAATATTTGTAACAATTTGTAAAAGTCAAATTTAATCGAGTTTAATAAATTTTCATAATTTCCAGTTTCATATAAATTTCAGGGAACTTTCTTGCAAAAGTTTCACTTTGCTTTGGAAAGTGAAATTAATTTTCTCATCCCTGGTATGAACAAAAAATTCAAGATATATCTAATTTTTTACGTATTTTTAGTAAAATATTATAATTTTGTGTGTTTAAAATTTAAGTAATTATGTGAAAATTTTAAGATGTGACGTGCAAATTATCGTTAATTGATGTGGCGGTATTATTATCCATTAAACAGATTTCTGACCGTTTAAATCATAGTGTGGCTCCTATGTTGCGATATTGAAAAAGGTGGTTTGAAGAAAAACCAAGCAACTTTTTATAATACTATAAATTATTACCATGAGATATCATTTCCCAAAATCTGTATTAAAATAAATTCCAAAGTTCCAAATTATCTCATATATTTAAACCCAGAGCTAGCCTTACTAAAAAAAGAATTAGAATCTCTAAATAATATGATCAAAATAAATGTACAAAGTAATGAGGTAGTAAAACAAGAATTTAAGCAAAGGAAATATGAGTATGAACAAATGTTAATAAAACTGAAAAAAGGGAAAAAATCAAATAAAGAAATAATGGAATCGCAAAATAAACAAAAAATAATATGGAATATTATAAATCAAAACTTAGGAAATAATAAAAAACAAACTAATGTAACTTCAATATCTCCAAATAATTTTGATGAATTTTTTGTACAAGTAGCTGAAAATCTACTAGAAATAATTCCTACGTCAAAATTAACTCATACAGAATACCTAAATAAAATGTCACAGAATAAACTATCAACAGACTTATATCCTGCCTCAGAAACAGAGGTAAGGAACACCATAAAATCTCTAAAAAAATCAAAGGCTACGGACTTGTATAATCAGTCTATGTATATGTATGAGGAAAATCTTATTCCACTAACGGCTCAGATAACATATATTATAAATCTTATATTAAAGATAGGTATTTTCCCAGATAAATTAAAAATGATTAAAGTACTGTCTATTTTTAAATCAGGTGATATTGAGGACCCTACAAATTATAGACCTATAGCATTACTTCCGATATTGGCTAAATTAATAGAAAAAATTATTGCTACAAGAATTACCAAGTTTTTTGAAAATAACAGACTATTTAACAATTCTCAGTTTGGTTTTAGAAAGGGTAAAAATACATCTAACGCTATTCTTCAATTGGTCAATTATATAGGAGATAGTTTTGAAATTAAATCACCAACACTAGTAATGTTTTTGGACCTAAGTAAGGCCTTTCACTGTGTATCTGTGACCATTGTATTAGAGAAACTAGCTTTCTATGGTTTTCATGGAGTAACTCTTCAATTAATATCGTCCTACCTATCTGGAAGGCAACAGTGTGTATCTGGCAAAGACCAAATGAGCAATTTATTACCTATAGAGCATGACGTTCCACAGGGTAGTGTATTAGGCCCATTATTATTTCTAATATATGTCAATGATCTACCGGAAGCCTTACCACTTTTTACTGTTTTATTTGCCGATGACATTACTTTTGCAAAACAGATTAATGATAATAGTGAGGAAACCATTAAGGCTGAAACAGAGGTAGTAAAAAATTCATTTGACTGTTTTAATGCCAATGTTATGCATTAACAAAAACAAAACTAATTCAATGGTATTCTCCACTAAACCAGCTGCGCCTGAAAGTATTAAATTCTTAGGTCTAACTCTAGACAACCAACTTTCATGGCATTCACACATTGACATTCTATCTAAACTAAACTAAATTGTCAAAAAAAATACATGCCATAAGGCAAATTAAAATTAAAGTCAGTCTACAGTCAGCAATTGTCCCATACCATGCCTTATTTCATAGCCTAATGACATATGGTCTAATAAACTGGAGTACCTCAAATCATGTCCAACAAGTTTTCATTATTCAGAAGAGGGCAATTAGAGCCTTAGCAGGAATAAGTCAGTTAGACAGTTGCAAAGCATGGTTTATAGAATACAAAATAATGATACTGCCATCATGCATAATATATTGTAATCTGGTTCACATAAAAGAGCACCTGCAGGAATATTCCAGAAATTGCCACAACCATAATTACCTCACTGTACTAGAAACGATATACAGATACCACAGCAACGACTAACTTATACAAAAAGAAACAATTTTGGGATAATATTTTCTTCCACTAACTTTAAGAGAGGAACCTTTAAGCTTATTTAAAAAAAAATTGAAAACTCATCTTTTAACCAAGGCCTACTGTAGCACCACAGAAGTTAATTACATGGATCATTAACATATTACACCGAATATTATACTGTTTAATTTAGGTACCTACTGACTAGGTTTAATATTTTTAATGTCATGTTTATACATCCACATCTTATTTATTAAGATTCCTTGTTTTGTCTGTTTTTACTTTATTGTAGTGACTAAGTTAAGATGTTATTGTACACACATACACATATATTGTGATTGTCATATATACATTTATATGTACATTTTATTTTATTCTATTTTATACATTGTATATATTTCTGACATGTCAAAGCACTACGATGCATTTAATGACCAATAAAATCTATCTATCAATGCAGTAAGAACGATTTTTTTGTGTCACCCCCTGGTATTGTCCATATGAATTCTTGAGGTTTGCTGGTACAATTAGAACAAAGAGATTATTTGTCTTATTATAATAAATATGTCACTGCTAATAGTCAATCTGCCACAGGTTTTCGACACAACTACCTTACGATGTGCTTAAATGGAATTGTTAAAAAATAAATATCACTTCAGAAATAAATTAAAATATTAGAGTGTAATTTAAGAGACTTCATTTTATTAGATTTACCCATTTTCATAATCAACTTTAAATTTAAAGTTCTTTAAAATTTTGACGTTTGGATTTAAAATACAATGTATTTAAAATGACTTTAGTTAAAATGAGACTTAAGATTTATTATGAAAATGGACCTAAATTTAGTAGAACATTTTGGTTTTAGTTTAAATTCAAGATTTTTACAATTTTATTATGGCCAATGTATTAGTGCCATCTGATAAGTGGTCCTGAAGAGAAACTGTAGGTAGCTATATTAGCTGTCAAAGGACTCGGTTTCACACATAATGACATTTTGGGTTACATTCATTTCCATGCCTACCCTGAATGCACCTCATCGGGCTCTCAAGCTACAATGGTGTAACAAATGATCAAACTGAGTGAATTAATGGTATCACATAGCATTCAGAGATAAATACCGTTTTTGTTTATGGGACCCATGTGGTCGAATAAGAGTGAGGTGCTTAAACACGTGAAGAATGTCATAATTTAGATTTTAGCCTTGAAAGCTATACCTCCTTTAAATAAGAGTTGACTGACTGTTTCGAATGCTATTAAATATATTGCACCTAATTTTTATTCCTGGTAATCTAAATGCGAGTCTTGTCGAGGGTTACATTAGAAATGTGTTGCGTTGCACTTCATATGAACATGTCTGAGATATGATCGGGACAAGACCTGATATTTTACCTTGGAATGAACATCACTAATCTTACTTCAAGCATGTTAAGAGTTAATCAATGGCAGAGAAATCATGGACTCATTGTTTTTATTTATGCTGCATCCTAATTTTAATCATTAGTATACTTCAGTTTAAAAAATTATTTATAATACACCACAGGTGTAATTCTATAAATCCCATAGTTGGTTTCTAAAATAAGTGCTGAAATTTAATGACAAACATCATTTATTGGCCTTTATAAATTACAATAAATATCCTAATACATTATTTTTATGCCATATTTAGAGATAATTGTAAAATCATATGATTGTTAAGACAGAATCACTTTCATCGAAATACAAAAGTTTTGAGATGTACATGAGGTAGCTAAATAATGTGATGGGTATTCCAAAACGGAATTAATCTAAAGTTGATAACATGTTAAGATACTTAATAAATAAATAATGGAGTTTTTTGTTAAAATTATCTAAAGAATATGGATACACTAATTTTCTGCTTCTGAAATTTTTAAAATGCAGAAGTGTAAGGGGCTTACATTTTGAAAAGAAGGGGACACACAAACATTCCTCTGATATTGCCATCTATCGGAGTTGTCAGTTTAACTCAGAGGCACACAAGACATTGATTAGTGGCGACTAACACAGCAACTCTTAGCCAACTATGCACAATAAAAAATAAATTAACTCGTGTTCAGATCATAGACACAATTTGTCAAAATTTATACTAACCATAATAATTGTTATATCTAAATCCCTGGCTACTAGTAAAATATAGCATGCTTTCCATAAGTTGTTCCAGTTCTTTGGATATCAATATGGAGGAGAACCATTAAGATGAATCAGTTGCACACTAGGACTGCAACCAGTTACAATTGAAAATGAATTTCACAAATGTTCGGGAGCAGACATATTTACTAAATTAATGAGTTATCTACTCCTTGTAAATAATGTATGTATTAACACTCACTAACATTAAATTTATTTTACATTTTCCAACTGTTCTGATATTATCAAGGATATTAGATTACAATTCTCAGTTTCATAATTCCTCAAGTGTGCCTTTAAAGTAACTTTAATAAGGCCGTTTATTTATGATATAAATGAATGAATTGTAAAAATGTTCAGACAAATCATATTAATGACACCTTAAATTAGTTTTAGGTAAAAAGTGAAAATGTCATAGCAACGAAAAATACATTTTATATGTTTCATTAAATAACAGGCTAAAAAATTAGTTCTTAATATAGCATTTAAAAAACGGGTGAAACTTGATATACATACATCAATGTTCAGTTAATGAAGCTAACAAGCGTATCATGCCAAACATATAATGAACTTCGCGGTGTACTCATCAAAGAATTTAAAAACTCATCCAATACTACAGCATAAATTTATTAAGATGTCTTCAACTGCACTTAAAGTGATACTGGATAGCTACAACAGTAACCTTGTTAGTAGGTAATAAGTTAGGAATAATTATATTCACAGTCTTCACAATTCTTTTACATAAATTTAATGTTCACTGACTTTAAGCAGAAATCTTAATATTTAGGTTGTTAAAATTTTTATAATTAAGGCGGCCATTTATAACCTAACACATAGATGGAAAAAATAATAATAGAAAAAAAGTATACCCATATTTAAACAAAAACTAATAGAGTGACGAAAAAAGCGGTACTTTGATAAAAAAAAATTATTAAGAAATTTTATTATTAGTTATGTTATATTCAGAATCAAAAATTAAATGTCAAAGCCGACATCGTGAAGGACATCTCATGACAGTCGCTGAAGTTAAATTTAAAGAATTGCAAGAGCGAAATTTTTTGGTTAGAGCACGTTTTCTTTTTTTGAAAAATTATTTACTTACCCCAAAACTCCCATCTGATAAGAAAATTTAGGTGGTCTCCACGGACATCCTCCGTAATCAGATACAGATTTGCGATTTGTAGACATGGTGTTGGGACGATTATCTTTTCGTCTTCGCTGAGCGAAATTGTTGCTTTTATCAGTTTTTCCATTCATAATTGCGATATTGTGTGTATTAAAACCGTTTGTAATGGAGTCTACTTCACTGTCACCTTCTTTTAAATTCATATTATCTAGTTCTTGTTGAGTTTGCCAAATTCGAAGCCATACAATTTTGGCAGGCCCCTCTTGCTCCGATTGGAACCAAGATATGGTAGGATCCATTCAAATAATTCAAAATCTTACTATAATATCACAACCATTGGGTTACTTTTATTTATTGCATTAATTTATTTAAACCACACACGCTAAAGTCACACCTTGTGCATATCACACGACTATGAAAAAAACTGACAGGTTAAACTTCACCCGCTAGATAGCGATACAAATTCTTGTTTTAAAATTGACATCCCGCGAAATTTAAATTGTTGATATAATTTTGTTTAAAATAAGTTAATTTTAATTTAAATTTTGCTAGATACTTAGAAACAAACTAACAACTAATCGTAAACGTACATGATATATAAACTAGTGATTTCTTCAGTGTTAGTTACAATATAAAAAATACACATATTTTACAATTTTTACTACTTTTACTTATCCTTTTTCAAAAAAATCTGATATATTATTTCTTCGTATTTATGCATTTCTAGAAAAAAATAATAAAATAATTATTGGGTATTACAAAAGCATTCTTTCAAACCTAACATGATAATAATAATCAATATCTATAGAATTTTATATCTTATACTGTCATTCTTATCTGAATGTGCTATTATAACAGTTTTAGGCCTATAATTAACCAAAAACAACACTTCCAATACATTTTATCATAGAAACTATTAAAACAACTACTCAATCTAGGAGCAAGAGCTGCATTGAATTAAATAACAGTGTTCTTAGTATTAGAAAAAAAAAAATTGAGATTGAAAAAATATTAACACCAAAAGGAAAATTTCCAGTCAAGAAATGATTTCTTCCAGTTATAATACAAAAAAAAGAATTCAGAAGAATGAGTAGTTGTTTTTGATTTATTATATGCCTAATACAACTTTTATACTAGCACATTCAGATAAGAATGACAGTATAAAATATAAAAGTGTATAGGTATTGATTATTATTATCATGTTAGGTTTGAAAGAGTGCTTTTGTAATACCCAATAATTATTTTACTATTTTTCTGTTATCCTTTTTCGAGAGAAACTTTATCCGAGTTATAAAATTTTCTTGTTTTATTTATTTTGGCGACAATAATTCGTATAAAACGGACCCAACAAAGTGTAAAACTAAGTTCATTCATTCGCAATTTACGCAATGGGAAATGCTATTTTAATGACAAATAATATTTGTTCATGCATCATCAATACATCAGTCATCATTAATAACCCTGGAGGCCGTTCGAAATTACCCTAATATTTGCGGCAAATAGGTATGTATACAAAATGCACACTAGCCGCGAGGTCCGACTCTTGTACGGACTCCCGCACTAGCCGTTCGAAAAGTTGGTATAATTTTGAACTGGGTAAATATTTGTAGTATTTTAATTGCACCGATTGTCAGTTCAATTGATCACATTTGATCTGGTTAGAAGTGACCAGCATGAATCGCAAATAAAACGTGCAGTAGCACACGTTTATTTCATATGTCTGTTTTATCGGTTTTACACAGGTTCTTATAAATAATTTTGAAAAAAATGGAAGCAGGTGATCCAGAAACCAACTTTGGCATTTTTCTTTTCTAAGACCTCGATTATTTTTATGTTATAAAATACAATAATTGCAAAAACGATATTTTTAGATGAAAAATATGCAAATTGAATGTTACATGCAAAAATCTGATTACACGGTCAACCGTTTGCCGCTTTCCTGACCCCACTCAGAGAACAAGATCTGACCCCATTACATTACTGATCTAAAGATCACGTGATTGTTTCATCCAGTGTGGAGCAGTATTAGTAAGGAGAGAACTGACTTGCTCACTTTTGATTTCAGATCAGTTGTAAATAAAATATGTAAATAGCTGACCCTGAGAGTATAACTTTATACTCTCAGGGGGTCGATTCTCAAATGTCACTTTGGCCAATGTCGCAGGCGACAATACCATTTGTCTAGTGAAATAAATAGTACGCTATTCTGGAACGTCATAGTAGACAATTTTTTAGTAGAGATAAAGACGAGTGGGTCAAACCATTCGACATTCAATGTGATCGACATTTTATTTTTTTGTGGTAGAGAGGGATTCGTGAATGATTAATACTTCTTTACGTAACCTATGTGTTGTGTTATTCGAGTGCCCATGCTACAAAAAACGAAAAAAAGTAGGGTAATTTATTTGTTTCCAGATCTAAAAATGGATGAAACGTTTCCATTTGCTTGACCTTCTAGTAAATTTTTGTCTAGCTATGTTAGGCTATGTTGTTTTTTTGAGCATCTTTAAATTAAAAATGTGGAGAAAATTTTCCTGACAATAAAATTTCGTACTCTGTACTTTTTAATAGGTCCACCAATGTGTTTTTTTGTTGCTGTGAACAATAATGTAATTTTTTATCCATCGTTAATATGATTGATACTGTGTCAAAACAAAGAATATTTACGTTTATTTAAACGTAAATATTCTTTGGTCAAAAGTCAAAAGAACCACAGAACAAAATACTGGAGAAGATAGCAATATTTATAATGCAATGTTGCCGTCCGTTAGTCATCGACAATATGTCTACTGCTAATGTCTACTAAAACTTTCATGTCGAACAGCTCTCGAGAATACGTTCCACAGAAGTTACTCGACATCAATAATCGACAATTTGTCTCATGCGACAACTTCTTTCGTCATTTGAGAATCGACCCCACAGAGCTGACCTGATGAGGGCTACCGCGCTTGAATTCAACACGAGAGGCGCTAGTGTAGGGTAGCTCCATGTCACTGAATGTTAATGGTTACTATGGCTTTTTAACATGAGTTTTTAGTAATAGTTATAAAAATTAGCTGAAAACATTTAAAACAATGATGGCAGAAGGGGAAAATAGTAATTTACTTGCTCAGTGGGGAAATTATTGTACCTATCAGAGGTGTTTTGTCATTAAAGTTAGGTTATATCAAGCATGAGCATGATGAAAACGACGAATGTGCATGATTATTACTTACAATTTTCTGTAGTAGACTCCTCTAGTAACGCATAATCGTCAGGAACATTTTAATGTTCCTTACAAACACACCAATGTTTTGAAGGAGTAAAGTTATCCCTACAAATCGCTACCAACCATTGTTTTAGGCGAGTTTTGTCTCTCGGAAGCATATGTCCGCTACTTGTTTCCGAACTCATTTTGCACAACACTGAGACATAATTAACAATTTTTTTTATTTACTGGTGTACAAAATAATTATAGTAAAACCCTATAAACTTGATCCGCGCCTAAGGGTACATTTACAACCAATTCAATACGGGCACAATTTGCTTGTGGATTGTAAATTGGGTTTTAAGTATATCTGGTTGAATGTATTTGTTTACAATAAAATTTTAAGTCGGCACGACCTCGAATTGCACTTCAGGTTTGAATTGGATGCTTGCAAAAGCAAATACTCAATTCATTACAAATTGCGCATGCGTAATACGACATAAATTTATTGTTTATACTTAAAGTCGGTTTGTGATTTGAAATTGGAAGATTAGATCATTTAGTATTAGAAAATACAATGTTTTTAGAAGTTATGTTAAATAATTGTAATTATTTAATCAAATTTAATTTGCACATATGTAATATTAAAAAACATCAACAGATGGCAGCTTCTAACTCATTATAAATGACCTATATTTTATCTCGGCACAATTCACAATCCATTAGTAAATTGTGCCTGTAAATTGGTTGTAAACAATGACTTCAGAAAGTCATTGGTTGTAAATGTACCTTAACAATATCTTTTGATAGGACCTTACTCGTCAGTGGCACCAACTGGTGTGTTTAAAAACGGTAGCCCCATAGAAAAATATAATATTAAATATATATAGAATAAACTTGGTCAAAGAGATTTTTATGTTCTCTTTGGCTTGGTATATGCCATAGATTTAATAGGTAAAGATACCAACCAAGACTTCTAATGAGGGTTTCTGTTGCTACATAAAACACATGCCTTTTTGATTATCTCTTTCTACTGTTTGTTAATCGTTATGGTTATGATGTTATCGCTCTCGAAGCACCAGCTTTACGCATGCGTAATATTACCAGATTCGTATGTCCTTACTCGTTTGTTTTATTTTATAAATTATATAACCTATGATTTATAACATAACCAATCTTAAGTGCATGTGTTATACCGATTTATCCTTATTTTGTACGTGTATTACTGAGTGACTAGAATAATTTACCATGTTTTTTTTATTATTGTGTTTTATTATTGTTATATAAGTTTGAAGACTGTGGGGAAAAAGTATTATTTGTAATATTCCTCAAACAAGAGATAGCCCACATTCCTTTCATAAGTAAGTGAAATCGCTACTAAATTTTAAATAAAACTTACTTCAATCAACGTTATATAGAATTATGTAAATTTTCATGTGTGTATCATATTACGATGTTAAAATTGAAATGACATCAAGCCGTGAAATATGTACCTTCACTTATTTATTTTTAGGTTCCTACTGACGAAAATCGTTGATGTGCATGGATTAAAGCATGTAAAATGGAAGAAAACGTTGTATGACCTTCTTTGATATGTTCAAAACATTTTAGAGAAGACGACTGATTCTTCGATTACATCTCGCAGAACATTACTTCCAAATGTAATTCCATCATCAAGTTGTAATTACTTTAAAATCATGACTACAAATCCACTGGAAGTTAACATCATGCAAAATGTTGAAAAATTTCCACTAATGGATGTTTCGAACACAACTTTGCCAAGAACTATTGTCTCAAGAGAAGTAGAAATAACCGCCGGATCATCTAAAGAAAATATAAATTTCATTGATTATGACCCTTCCGTAGATTTAAAAAATTATAAACACTTTATTACTTGTCAGTGGCGGTTCGTAGGTCAAGAGATAGGGAGGTCAATTAGAAAAGTTTACTGTATTACCTACCTTTTAAAGTGATTTAAATTCCAAGTCGATCCTCCGGTCTTTTTGAGATGCAAAGTGGTCAATTACTTTTTCATTAAAGTCTTTTAACTTCTCTATTAATGCCCTTTCTATGGTAAGCATAGCTAAAGAAGATAACCTTTCCTGACTCATAGTATTTCTTAAAAATGTCTTTATTCTTTTTAAGGTGGAAAAACAACGTTCACTTTCGACGGTAGTCATAGGGAGAGTATACAAGATTTTTAACAGTTTGACACTCAGAAAAAAGTATTGCACAAATTATTGTTAATAAAAAGCTGTAACAAAGCAACTGCACCTTCACTATTGGAAAAATCTTCTCGGCTATATAATACTTCTAATTCAGTTTTAAGTTTCAAATGATTTATGACTGGATACTCCGTTTTAACTAATTTAAACATATCTTGAGGAAAGCTTTTTTTATAATCTTTAAATCGATCTGCGTGAAATAACTGAGACACTGCTAAATGATTACTGAAGCCAAACCTGTTTTTGATCTCAGATGTAATTATATTACAAACTTCTAAAGAAATTCTCCTTTTTGATTCTTCCGTTTTACATCTCTGGGCAGACTGCATGGATGTCTCCTCCAAATAGTTATTCAAAATTTTATTTCTGATGTCTTAAATTTTACTATTTAAAACGCCAATACACTTATTTACTGTTTTGACATCGATATTACATTTTTGTAATTGATTGAACAATATATCACAATGAAGCATAACTAAATGAAAAAATTTAACCAGTAAAGAAAATGTTCATTTTGTAAGTAGTTTTTTAAACCAATAGCTTGGTTTAGAGTGTTGTTTTCTGATTCATTATCAATGATTTTTTCTAAACAATCTAATAATTCTGTTCAATAGGTATAAACAGTCTCTATGCACTTTGTATTAAAATTCCATCATGTTGGAGCAGCTTTGGGTAATATCACCTTAACAACATTATCTAACATGGCTGTTCTTTTTGGCGATTATCCAAAGAATGAAGAAAAGCTATGTAAATTAGCAAAAAAAATTGTTATGCTTTTATCCTGACGTGATGCTTTTTGTAAAATTAAATTGAGTTGATGAGCGTAACAATGAATAAAATTTGCTGAAGGATGACTTTTTTTAATTTTAGCTTGTACACCTCCAAAAGCACCACTCATTACTGATGCTCCATCGTAACTTTGTGCTATCAATTTTTCAGGACTTTCATTAATTTTCAGACATTCTAACTCTTTTAAAATTACATCTGTCAAATGCTGCGATGTCGTTCCTTGAGGCTGAATAAATTTCCAAAATCTTTCACATACAACACCGTCTAAAACGTATCTAAACACAAAAACTACTTGTACTTTTATTTTTTAAATATTTCAAGTCAGTTACACCTATTTTGGACCATATAGGATCAGGATAATCACTAAATAACCAGGCATGGGAAACAAAAAAATGCATTTTTTACCTCGCATCCGCAAATCCACTCGGATAAATCGTACATTGAATTTAGAAAATACCTATTAACTTCTTTTTGATGTTTGCTTTATCGTCATATTAGGTTTTGGACGGCCACCACCTTTGAATTTCACTCGGTCTTCATAATCCAACTTCTGTCTATCTTTCAGTTTTAATATATTTTGTACAACACTCATATTTAATAGTAAACACCAAAAACACTGTTTTACTTAATTTCACGACAAGTAGAGATTTACTAATAAAACGTTCACAAATAAAAACATTAAAAACAACGCGACAGAATTTACCGAACAACTCGTACCTAGTTAGCATTAAGACTGCTCTACTGACCTTCGTGCGTTACCGTTTCCGTCAAATGTGTCCCCGCCAGTATTTTTTGTCTCTTTTGCTTTCTGATGATTCGCGCATAAGTCTTACATTTTAATTCGTTGTAAATTCGGTCCGTAGCTAGCTTTGAGGACAAGTTGTGGATTGACCCAAGATTTTTAAATTCTATAAATGAATAATGTAATGAATATGAATGTAGAGGCTCGGTGCTCGGGGAGGATACGAAATCCTGCATTCTAGATATTTGAATAGTATTGTGCATAGAATGAACTAGAAACTTTAATATATTTTTTTAAGAATATATATATATATATATATATATATATATATATATATATATATATATATATATATATATATATATATATATATATATATATATATATATATATATATATATATATATATATATATAATGTATATATAATATATTTTTAAACTTCAGAAAATGAATAGCTCTATTTTTTTATTTGTAAGTGGGAGGTCATTGACCAAATGACCCTATAGAAGAACCGCCAGTGCTTGAGACATCTCTGCTTTTATCATGATGAAGTGACCTGGAAGTCTGGCAAAATCAAGGAAAAATGATTTAATGAAAAAAAGACTGGCCATCCTTAGGAAGTTTGAACAGAAAACAGAAAATAATATGTGAAAATCATTCCAGACTTATGAAAAACAAGATTTTGGCCCAAAAGCTAAATATTTGGTATTAATAACAATAACACAAGATAATATATTAGTTGGGTAACCCACTCATAACAATTTTAGATAAAAAAACATAATGGGAAATTTCTGAGGAAATTAAGTCTTTTGAAATAAAGAGAAGGCGAATGAATAAAAAATTAATTAAACTTAAATACTATTTTTTCTGAAACTGCAACCATCATAATGTTATTTATATTTTCGGACTATTCAGTACCGACAGTCCAATTTTCTAGTCATTAGTTGTTTTGGGTATTACAATAAGAATAACTGCTTCTACTGCAGTTTAAATCTATGATAAGCATAAAAATAATTTGAATGATTTTGTTCAAAAGTTACCCCTTTTAAAATCTGAATCACACACCTATGTTTCTATCCCCTCCGCCAGCAGATCATTATTTATCAATGCCGGCAACCGCGCTTGAATTCACCACGAGAGGCGCTAGTATAGGATAGCTCCATGTCACTGAACGTTAATGTTTACTATGGCTTTTTAACCCGAGTTTTTAGTAATAGTTATAAAAATTAGCTGAAAACATTTAATACAATGATGGCAGAAGGGGAAAGTAGTAATTTACTTGCTCAGTGGGGAAATTATTGTACCTATGAGAGGTGTCTTATGTCATTAAAGTTAGGTTATATCAAGAATGAGCATGATGAAAACAACGAATGTGCATGATTATTACTTACGATTTCCTGTAGTAGACTCCTTTCGTAACGCATAATCGTCAGGATTAAAATGCTCCTTACAAACACACGAATGTTTCGAAGGAGTAAGTTATCCCTACCAATCGCTACCAACCACTGTTTTAGGCGAGTTTTATCTCTCGGAAGCATATGTCCACCTTTTATTTCCGAACAAAATGGAACTGCAGAACACTGAGGCATAATTAACAAGTTTTTTATTTACTGGTGTACGAAATAATTATAATAAAACCCTATAAACTTTTCCCGCGCTTAACAATAACTTTTAACAGGACCTTACTCGGCCAGTGGCGCCAACTGTTGAGCTTAAAAACATTAGCCTTCAATCTTTAAGCAAATCTATGTTTCTTTAGGCAAGCTTTATTTGCTTTAATGATCGAAGGTATATGATGCGAAAAGCATTAACTTCAGCTATGCGTGCCTATTTCAATCCAGAGGATTATAATACAAAACGTATATAACGTTATAATAGTAACGTTTTTAGGTTAGGCACTTCCACAAATTAGCAATTGAATTTACTTACCAACTGTTGATTAATGTAATGATATGTTTTTATATATAGAAACAACAAACCCAAGAATAAACAGTTATTACACGTCTGATCGCAGCGCCAGAGATACGCCGCGGCAGTGTTGCCAGAGATACCATTTTCATGGTATTTATACTAGTGATGGGCACCATCCAATGATTTGAGCTATGGAATAATTACTGAATGAATGAATCCAACTATCGAATAAATTCATTCAATTAAAAATTTTCAAGAAAACATCATCTGAATGATATTGTTAACTTGCTAATTAACGCTGCTGAGTTTCACCTCTCATAAAAAATGGATCTTTAGAATCAGAACCCACATAGCCTTGTATCAGTTACATGTCATCATCAGTTGGCAGTTGCGTTTTGCTTATTTTGTTTACACTATTTTTCATGTCACATAATAAAATGTATCTCTTATCTATGAATAAAAAATCTTCTCTGTCTATGCATGTTCATAAGCTCCATTCTTATTAAATCCAACATTTTTAAATTCATTCATTAGTCAACTATCGAATTATTTGAATAAGTACCAACTATCGAATTATTCGACAGTTCCCATCACGAATTTATACCATTATTTTCCCTTCTATACCTGCACTTTTTTTAAGTATTAAATATACCATTATTTAAAAAAGTGTACCATTTTATACCATTAGCAAAAGTTAACAAAAAAAAATAAATTTAGGTCAAAAGTCAGTCCCTCCATTAAAAAAGAGCAAAACTAAATTAAATTTTATACCGTGTACGTAGATCTTTATAAAACGGAGCCTCGCGCAAACAGCGCTAGTTGTGCATGCCCAAATAAATAAGTCTTTTTGCTGTTTTCTGTCTGTTTCTGTTGTAACGGTAAGACCCGTTTTTTTTCAATGCTCAGCTAAATTAACCTTCAATTAGTGATTTTTCGGCCAATAGAGATTTTTTTGAAAAGTACCATGAAATGAAATTTATGGTCTCTGTACCACGTGAAAATCTCACACATTTGGCAACACAGCGCTGCGGTGATTTTAGTTCCGAATAATCAAATTTAAAAGTGAATTAATAGGTACCAACAATAATTTTTACTTCATGTTTTTCTAGAAAAGGAATAGAGGGCAGATAATCCGGTAAACACAAAAATTAGAATGGTGCTATTTGTTTAAAAATTTATTGTTTTGTTTGTCCGTGGAATAATAAAATTTATAGATATTTGTAAAATGAATTGTTGTATTTTTTTCATGTGTATTATCAATATATTACAGTTTTAATAATGTAATCTAAACAAGAACATTATGTGATGCAAATATTGCGATATACACGGTGTTTCATAGGGAAAAGTAGATAGATATAGCTCTGGATGTGGGACACCTAGGTGGTTTTAAATAACCCATCGTTAATGGATCTAACAACCTTTCATTACCAAGATACAGGGCGTTTTATCGATTTTGCTAATTTTTATCTGGCCACAGCATACACTCTATAAAAATTTGATGTTCAATATGTATGTTTTACTTACTTTATCGAAACGATTAACCAGTGAAAATACAGGTCCGGCTTCATAAAAAAATGTCAGTTCCGTATATTCCAAAAACAACACTATAACAAAATTTTGAAAATCTTAGATATTTGATAACGGCTTAAAAAAAACTTAATAGTATACTTTCTACATTTCTGCCATTAATTCAACAAGTTTTATTTTTTAACACAAATTCCATGAGGAAAAAATTAAAAACTGTTTTTACCATCAAATTAACAATTGCCGTTTTAATTGCTCAAAGGCGAGTAAACATTTGAGCAACTAAAATGGCCAAACAAGTACTTTAGTATCATAAAAGTATTTGAAAAAGAAATTATAGGTCTGACCTTCAACCAAAATACTATTTTTCTCAATTTTTATTTCAAACACCCTACACAAAGTAATTTTAAAAATAATATTAAATATTCGCTTAATGGGAAAAGAAGCATTCAGTATGAATAAATAACTTTATTCTCTTTGAGTTTCACCTAAACCCATGTACCAATGGATTACAGAAATTAAGTGTAGGAAAATGGAAATGGTTCCTGTTTATATGTTAGGCTTGAGACCAAAGGATATTGGGCCGAATCCTGGCCAAGTCATGATGTATAGTGGCGTTTTTAAAATACTGAGGCGGTAGCATGTTTGGATAGAATGTTGTTGTGTGGCAGAACAAGGCTAGTCACTGTCTATCTCTCCTGAGTTCGAGTCACAGCTGCAGCATCTGGCAATTGTGGGAGGGAATGGTTGTTATGTGTGTATGTCTGTTTTAGTAATGTGCATCACTCTGTCAGGACATTAATATAAATACAACATTAAGAAATAAATAAATAAAACCATGGCTTTAGCCGAAACGTAAACACAATAAAGTTATTTGTTCATATTGTACGATTCTTTCCCCATTTATTGAGCGAATATATAATACTGTTTTTAAAACTACATTATGCAGGGTGTTTGAAATGAAGATTAAGGAAAATAATATTTTAGATATTGTATTTGTGTATATATTATGTATTACTATTGTACTTATTTGTTATATGTACGTGTACATAGGGAAAGAAAAAAAATTATCATTTATTATTATTATTAATATTTTAGTTTAAGTTCGGACCTGTAATTTCTTATCGAAATACTTTTATAACACTAAAGCAACATGATAAGAAAGTTTTAGAGTTTTATTGCTCAAAGTTAATTAATCTTATTAATTTGACAGTAAAAAAGATTTTTAAATTGTACCTCCTGGAATTTCCTATAAAATTCAATTTGTTTTAAAAAATCAAACCTGTAGAATTAAATTAAATTAAGTTTGAACAGAAAACAGAAAATAATATGTGAAAATCATTCCAGACTTATGAAAAACAAGATTTTGGCCCAAAAGCTAAATATTTGGTATTAATAACAATAACACAAGATAATATATTAGTTGGGTAACCCACTCATAACAATTTTAGATAAAAAAACATAATGGGAAATTTCTGAGGAAATTAAGTCTTTTGAAATAAAGAAGGCGAATGAATAAAAAATTAATTAAACTTAAATACTATTTTTTCTGAAACTGCAACCATCATAATGTTATTTATATTTTCGGACTATTCAGTACCGACAGTCCAATTTTCTAGTCATTAGTTGTTTTGGGTATTACAATAAGAATAACTGCTTCTACTGCAGTTTAAATCTATGATAAGCATAAAAATAATTTGAATGATTTTGTTCAAAAGTTACCCCTTTTTAAAATCTGAATCACACACCTATGTTTCTATCCCCTCCGCCAGCAGATCATTATTTATCAATGCCGGCAACCGCGCTTGAATTCACCACGAGAGGCGCTAGTATAGGATAGCTCCATGTCACTGAACGTTAATGTTTACTATGGCTTTTAACCCGAGTTTTTAGTAATAGTTATAAAAATTAGCTGAAAACATTTAATACAATGATGGCAGAAGGGAAAGTAGTAATTTACTTGCTCAGTGGGGAAATTATTGTACCTATGAGAGGTGTCTTATGTCATTAAAGTTAGGTTATATCAAGAATGAGCATGATGAAAACAACGAATGTGCATGATTATTACTTACGATTTCCTGTAGTAGACTCCTTTCGTAACGCATAATCGTCAGGATTAAAATGCTCCTTACAAACACACGAATGTTTCGAAGGAGTAAGTTATCCCTACCAATCGCTACCAACCACTGTTTTAGGCGAGTTTTATCTCTCGGAAGCATATGTCCACCTTTTATTTCCGAACAAAATGGAACTGCAGAACACTGAGGCATAATTAACAAGTTTTTTATTTACTGGTGTACGAAATAATTATAATAAAACCCTATAAACTTTTCCCGCGCTTAACAATAACTTTTAACAGGACCTTACTCGGCCAGTGGCGCCAGCTGTTGAGCTTAAAAACATTAGCCTTCATTCTTTAAGCAAATCTATGTTTCTTTAGGCAAGCTTTATTTGCTTTAATGATCGAAGGTATATGATGCGAAAGCATTAACTTCAGCTATGCGTGCCTATTTCAATCCAGAGGATTATAATACAAAACGTATATAACGTTATAATAGTAACGTTTTTGGTTAGGCACTTCCACAAATTAGCAATTGAATTTACTTACCAACTGTTGATTAATGTAATGATATGTTTTTATATATAGAAACAACAAACCCAAGAATAAACAGTTATTACACGTCTGATCGCAGCGCCAGAGATACGCCGCGGCAGTGTTGCCAGAGATACCATTTTCATGGTATTTATACTAGTGATGGGCACCATCCAATGATTTGAGCTATGGAATAATTACTGAATGAATGAATCCAACTATCGAATAAATTCATTCAATTAAAAATTTTTCAAGAAAACATCATCTGAATGATATTGTTAACTTGCTAATTAACGCTGCTGAGTTTCACCTCTCATAAAAAATGGATCTTTAGAATCAGAACCCACATAGCCTTGTATCAGTTACATGTCATCATCAGTTGGCAGTTGCGTTTTGCTTATTTTGTTTACACTATTTTTCATGTCACATAATAAAATGTATCTCTTATCTATGAATAAAAAATCTTCTCTGTCTATGCATGTTCATAAGCTCCATTCTTATTAAATCCAACATTTTTAAATTCATTCATTAGTCAACTATCGAATTATTTGAATAAGTACCAACTATCGAATTATTCGACAGTTCCCATCACGAATTTATACCATTATTTTCCCTTCTATACCTGCACTTTTTTTAAGTATTAAATATACCATTATTTAAAAAAGTGTACCATTTTATACCATTAGCAAAAGTTAACAAAAAAAAATAAATTTAGGTCAAAAGTCAGTCCCTCCATTAAAAAAAGAGCAAAACTAAATTAAATTTTATACCGTGTACGTAGATCTTTATAAAACGGAGCCTCGCGCAAACAGCGCTAGTTGTGCATGCCCAAATAAATAAGTCTTTTGCTGTTTTCTGTCTGTTTCTGTTGTAACGGTAAGACCCGTTTTTTCAATGCTCAGCTAAATTAACCTTCAATTAGTGATTTTTCGGCCAATAGAGATTTTTTTGAAAAGTACCATGAAATGAAATTTATGGTCTCTGTACCACGTGAAAATCTCACACATTTGGCAACACAGCGCTGCGGTGATTTTAGTTCCGAATAATCAAATTTAAAAGTGAATTAATAGGTACCAACAATAATTTTTACTTCATGTTTTTCTAGAAAAGGAATAGAGGGCAGATAATCCGGTAAACACAAAAATTAGAATGGTGCTATTTGTTTAAAAATTTATTGTTTTGTTTGTCCGTGGAATAATAAAATTTATAGATATTTGTAAAATGAATTGTTGTATTTTTTCATGTGTATTATCAATATATTACAGTTTTAATAATGTAATCTAAACAAGAACATTATGTGATGCAAATATTGCGATATACACGGTGTTTCATAGGGAAAAGTAGATAGATATAGCTCTGGATGTGGGACACCTAGGTGGTTTTAAATAACCCATCGTTAATGGATCTAACAACCTTTCATTACCAAGATACAGGGCGTTTTATCGATTTTGCTAATTTTTATCTGGCCACAGCATGCACTCTATAAAAATTTGATGTTCAATATGTATGTTTTACTTACTTTATCGAAACGACTAACCAGTGAAAATACAGGTCCGGCTTCATAAAAAAAATGTCAGTTCCGTATATTCCAAAAACAACACTATAACAAAATTTTGAAAATCTTAGATATTTGATAACGGCTTAAAAAAACTTAATAGTATACTTTCTACATTTCTGCCATTAATTCAACAAGTTTTATTTTTTAACACAAATTCCATGAGGAAAAAATTAAAAACTGTTTTTACCATCAAATTAACAATTGCCGTTTTAATTGCTCAAAGGCGAGTAAACATTTGAGCAACTAAAATGGCCAAACAAGGTGCTTTAGTATCATAAAAGTATTTGAAAAAGAAATTATAGGTCTGACCTTCAACCAAAATACTATTTTTCTCAATTTTTATTTCAAACACCCTACACAAAGTAATTTTAAAAATAATATTAAATATTCGCTTAATGGGAAAAGAAGCATTCAGTATGAATAAATAACTTTATTCTCTTTGAGTTTCACCTAAACCCATGTACCAATGGATTACAGAAATTAAGTGTAGGAAAATGGAAATGGTTCCTGTTTATATGTTAGGCTTGAGACCAAAGGATATTGGGCCGAATCCTGGCCAAGTCATGATGTATAGTGGCGTTTTTAAAATACTGAGACGGTAGCATGTTTGGATAGAATGTTGTTGTGTGGCAGAACAAGGCTAGTCACTGTCTATCTCTCCTGAGTTCGAGTCACAGCTGCAGCATCTGGCAATTGTGGGAGGGAATGGTTGTTATGTGTGTATGTCTGTTTTAGTAATGTGCATCACTCTGTCAGGACATTAATATAAATACAACATTAAGAAATAAATAAATAAAACCATGGCTTTAGCCGAAACGTAAACACAATAAAGTTATTTGTTCATATTGTACGATTCTTTCCCCATTTATTGAGCGAATATATAATACTGTTTTTAAAACTACATTATGCAGGGTGTTTGAAATGAAGATTAAGGGAAAATAATATTTTAGATATTGTATTTGTGTATATATTATGTATTACTATTGTACTTATTTGTTATATGTACGTGTACATAGGGAAAGAAAAAAATTATCATTTATTATTATTATTAATATTTTAGTTTAAGTTCGGACCTGTAATTTCTTATCGAAATACTTTTATAACACTAAAGCAACATGATAAGAAAGTTTTAGAGTTTTATTGCTCAAAGTTAATTAATCTTATTAATTTGACAGTAAAAAGATTTTTAAATTGTACCTCCTGGAATTTCCTATAAAATTCAATTTGTTTTAAAAAATCAAACCTGTAGAATTAAATTAAATTAAGTTTGAACAGAAAACAGAAAATAATATGTGAAAATCATTCCAGACTTATGAAAAACAAGATTTTGGCCCAAAAGCTAAATATTTGGTATTAATAACAATAACACAAGATAATATATTAGTTGGGTAACCCACTCATAACAATTTTAGATAAAAAAACATAATGGGAAATTTCTGAGGAAATTAAGTCTTTTGAAATAAAGAGAAGGCGAATGAATAAAAAATTAATTAAACTTAAATACTATTTTTTCTGAAACTGCAACCATCATAATGTTATTTATATTTTCGGACTATTCAGTACCGACAGTCCAATTTTCTAGTCATTAGTTGTTTTGGGTATTACAATAAGAATAACTGCTTCTACTGCAGTTTAAATCTATGATAAGCATAAAAAATAATTTGAATGATTTTGTTCAAAAGTTACCCCTTTTAAAATCTGAATCACACACCTATGTTTCTATCCCCTCCGCCAGCAGATCATTATTTATCAATGCCGGCAACCGCGCTTGAATTCACCACGAGAGGCGCTAGTATAGGATAGCTCCATGTCACTGAACGTTAATGTTTACTATGGCTTTTTAACCCGAGTTTTTAGTAATAGTTATAAAAATTAGCTGAAAACATTTAATACAATGATGGCAGAAGGGGAAAGTAGTAATTTACTTGCTCAGTGGGGAAATTATTGTACCTATGAGAGGTGTCTTATGTCATTAAAGTTAGGTTATATCAAGAATGAGCATGATGAAAACAACGAATGTGCATGATTATTACTTACGATTTCCTGTAGTAGACTCCTTTCGTAACGCATAATCGTCAGGATTAAAATGCTCCTTACAAACACACGAATGTTTCGAAGGAGTAAGTTATCCCTACCAATCGCTACCAACCACTGTTTTAGGCGAGTTTTATCTCTCGGAAGCATATGTCCACCTTTTATTTCCGAACAAAATGGAACTGCAGAACACTGAGGCATAATTAACAAGTTTTTTATTTACTGGTGTACGAAATAATTATAATAAAACCCTATAAACTTTTCCCGCGCTTAACAATAACTTTTAACAGGACCTTACTCGGCCAGTGGCGCCAACTGTTGAGCTTAAAAACATTAGCCTTCATTCTTTAAGCAAATCTATGTTTCTTTAGGCAAGCTTTATTTGCTTTAATGATCGAAGGTATATGATGCGAAGCATTAACTTCAGCTATGCGTGCCTATTTCAATCCAGAGGATTATAATACAAAACGTATATAACGTTATAATAGTAACGTTTTTAGGTTAGGCACTTCCACAAATTAGCAATTGAATTTACTTACCAACTGTTGATTAATGTAATGATATGTTTTTATATATAGAAACAACAAACCCAAGAATAAACAGTTATTACACGTCTGATCGCAGCGCCAGAGATACGCCGCGGCAGTGTTGCCAGAGATACCATTTTCATGGTATTTATACTAGTGATGGGCACCATCCAATGATTTGAGCTATGGAATAATTACTGAATGAATGAATCCAACTATCGAATAAATTCATTCAATTAAAAATTTTCAAGAAAACATCATCTGAATGATATTGTTAACTTGCTAATTAACGCTGCTGAGTTTCACCTCTCATAAAAAATGGATCTTTAGAATCAGAACCCACATAGCCTTGTATCAGTTACATGTCATCATCAGTTGGCAGTTGCGTTTTGCTTATTTTGTTTACACTATTTTTCATGTCACATAATAAAATGTATCTCTTATCTATGAATAAAAAATCTTCTCTGTCTATGCATGTTCATAAGCTCCATTCTTATTAAATCCAACATTTTTAAATTCATTCATTAGTCAACTATCGAATTATTTGAATAAGTACCAACTATCGAATTATTCGACAGTTCCCATCACGAATTTATACCATTATTTTCCCTTCTATACCTGCACTTTTTTTAAGTATTAAATATACCATTATTTAAAAAAAGTGTACCATTTTATACCATTAGCAAAAGTTAACAAAAAAAAATAAATTTAGGTCAAAAGTCAGTCCCTCCATTAAAAAAGAGCAAAACTAAATTAAATTTTATACCGTGTACGTAGATCTTTATAAAACGGAGCCTCGCGCAAACAGCGCTAGTTGTGCATGCCCAAATAAATAAGTCTTTTGCTGTTTTCTGTCTGTTTCTGTTGTAACGGTAAGACCCGTTTTTTCAATGCTCAGCTAAATTAACCTTCAATTAGTGATTTTTCGGCCAATAGAGATTTTTGAAAAGTACCATGAAATGAAATTTATGGTCTCTGTACCACGTGAAAATCTCACACATTTGGCAACACAGCGCTGCGGTGATTTTAGTTCCGAATAATCAAATTTAAAAGTGAATTAATAGGTACCAACAATAATTTTTACTTCATGTTTTTCTAGAAAAGGAATAGAGGGCAGATAATCCGGTAAACACAAAAATTAGAATGGTGCTATTTGTTTAAAAATTTATTGTTTTGTTTGTCCGTGGAATAATAAAATTTATAGATATTTGTAAAATGAATTGTTGTATTTTTTCATGTGTATTATCAATATATTACAGTTTTAATAATGTAATCTAAACAAGAACATTATGTGATGCAAATATTGCGATATACACGGTGTTTCATAGGGAAAAGTAGATAGATATAGCTCTGGATGTGGGACACCTAGGTGGTTTTAAATAACCCATCGTTAATGGATCTAACAACCTTTCATTACCAAGATACAGGGCGTTTTATCGATTTTGCTAATTTTTATCTGGCCACAGCATGCACTCTATAAAATTTGATGTTCAATGTGCATGTTTTACTTACTTTATCGAAACGATTAACCAGTGAAAATACAGGTCCGGCTTCATAAAAAAACTGTCAGTTCCCGTATATTGGGAAAACAACACTACAACAAAATTTTGAAAATCTTAGATATTTGATAAAAGCTTAAAAAAAACTTAATAGTATACTTTCTACATTTCTGCCATTAATTCAACAAGTTTTATTTTTAACACAAATTCCATGAGGAAAAATAAAAACTGTTTTTACCATCAAATTAACAATTGCCGTTTTAATTGCTCAAAGGCGAGTAAACATTTGAGCAACTAAAATGGCCAAACAAAGGTTAACTTTAGTATCATAAAAGTATTTGAAAAAGAAAATTATAGGTCTGACCTTCAGCTAAAATACTATTTTTCTCAATTTTTATTTCAAACACCCTACACAAAGTAATTTTAAAAATAATATTAAATATTCGCTTAATGGGAAAAGAAGCATTCAGTATGAATAAATAACTTTATTCTCTTTGAGTTTCACCTAAACCCATGTACCAATGGATTACAGAAATTAAGTGTAGGAAAATGGAAATGGTTCCTGTTTATATGTTAGGCTTGAGACCAAGGATATTGGGCCGAATCCTGGCCAGAGTCATGATGTATAGTGGCGTTTTTAAAATACTTGTGACGGTAGCATGTTTGGATAGAATGTTGTTGTGTGGCAGAACAAGGCTAGTCACTGTCTATCTCTCCTGAGTTCGAGTCACAGCTGCAGCATCTGGCAATTGTGGGGAGGGAATGGTTGCTATGTGTGTATGTCTGTTTTAGTAATGTGCATCACTCTGTCAGGACATTAATATAAATACAACATTAAGAAATAAATAAATAAAACCATGGCTTTAGCGCGAAACGTAAACACAATAAAGTTATTTGTTCATATTCTACGATTCTTTCCCCATTTATTGAGCGAATATACAATACTGTTTTTAAAACTACATTATACAGGGTGTTTGAAATGAAGATTAAGGAAAATAATATTTTAGATCTTGTATTTGTGTATATATTATGTATTACTATTGTACTTATTTGTTATATGTACGTGTACATAGGGAAAGAAAAAAATTATCATTTATTATTATTATTAATATTTTAGTTTAAGTTCGGACCTGTAATTTCTTATCGAAATACTTTTATAACACTAAAGCAACATGATAAGAAA
>JANEYF010001530.1:115000-175087 GCA_029963845.1 Rhamnusium bicolor | reverse complement strand
TCGCCCTCAAGAAGCTGTCCAGGAAAAGGGTGGCAGCCCTAGTGAATGTCACCAATGGGATCTTGAGGCTCAGATACTTTCCGGACAGGTGGAAGAAGGTCGACGTCATAGTCATCCCGAAACCAGGTAAGGAACTAATCTTTCCCTCCTCTTACAGGCCCATCAGGCTGCTCTCCGCTGTGAGCAAGGTAGCCGAGCGCGTCATCTTGAGAAGAATAGAAGAAGAAACCGAAGAGCTCCAAATCATTCCGGATGAACAGTTCGCGTACAGGACAGGACATAGTACGGAACTCCAAGTACTCAGGATCACCGAGGAAGTCACCAAAGGTTTCAACCAAAGACAGGTCACGGCGGCATTACTCCTGGACGTTGCGAAGGCTTTCGACAGGGTCTGGCACGATGGTTTACTAGCTAAAATGATGAGTATGGGTTATCCCATTGCACTCGTCAAACTAGTTAGATCATACCTGCACGGGAAACAGATGCGAGTGAAGTTCAGGGATAGCGTGTCCACGTATCGACCGATGGAAGCCCTCTGATCTCCCAAGAACCGAAGGCACCGCTATGGCACTCTAGGCGGATGACACGGCCCTCACGGCCAGATCCTGGAGAGCATGAACAGCCACCAGAAGACTCCAAGAGGCAGCCTCTCTTCTGGAAGAATGCTGCATCAAATGGAAAGTCGCAGTCAACGCGGAGAAAAGCCAGACGATTCTCTTCAGGAAAGGACACAAGGAACCCCCCACAGGACACGTTTCCATGTTCGGCGAGGACATCCAATGGCACGATTCCGCCAAGTACCTTGGCGTAATCATGGACAAAGGTCTGACATGGAGACAGAACACCGAAGCCATCGTGGTAAAAGCCAAGCGGACGAGAGCTCTCATCTACCCAATGGTAGGGAACCAGAGTAGGCTCAATCTGAGGAATAAGCTTCTGCTAGTCAAAGCACTCATCAGACCACAGCTGACCTACGCCTCCGTAGCATGGGGATACCAAGCGAAGACATATCTGAAGAAGATCCAAGCCGTGGAAAACGTGGCCATCAGGACAGCGGTGGGCGCACCATGGTACGTTAGAAACGCTGACATCTTCAGGAACCTGGAGTACACGAGCGAAGAAACTGTACACCTTAGCCGAGGAGCATATGAATCCGCTGATCAGGGAGGCCACCTCATATGATCCGGCCGACGCACCGAGGCACAAGAGGTCGAAGGTATAGTTACTGGACAACGGGTAAGTATAACTAATCCTTTCCTTACAGGTGGACCAACCCACGGAAGTGACATGACGCAACCAACCACCTTCCCACAAACCTTGCGGGCACCGGTCAGTGAATCGACCAGTGTCCGTTATCCCCCTGGCTCCGTGAAGGACGAAAGTGCTAAGAAAGCACTTAGGCCTTCACCTCCTAGAGCTGCATAGTTCATCCTCACCTTGTCAGATGATCCAGATGACAATGTGTCAATTGACACTGTGTACTGGCAGTCAATCCCAAGTCACAGAATATCCACACAGTCCCTGACAGACTGATGACTACCCCCGGGGGTGATAAGCTAGCGAAGAAAGAAGACGAAGTCAGAAGAGCGCCAGAAAAGGCCCTAGCCAGCAGGGTTCATCAGCCAGGATCCAGGGAGATTGGCCGAAATCTTCGGCACCGCTCACATTTGTGAGTGGGGCCGTTCGTAAAGTAAGCTAACTCGCCCTGCACGAGGCCGGTCCAGGTCTACAGCGATGACTAGGGTAAAAAAGCAATATTCCTGCCTGGCCCTAGCATCCGAGACCGTAATCAAGCCAAATGGATATTGGCGTAGACGCTGTGGAAACTATCATTGTTGCCTGAAATTATTATTTATAATTTGTCTTAAACTATTTTACTTTAATGTTAATTATTATCGATTTGATTTTGGTAAAAATAAATTTTTTGGAGTGTGCGACTAGCATCTTTTAAAATTGATATATTGAAATACAGAAGCCTTAGCTTTTGCTATTTTACGATGGCTTTGGCCTCTGGATTATTTGCTTCTGTCGACCACTGAAATAAAAATTTTGTAGGGCCTCTCGACTTGCAATAAAATCGATCAGACCGGTTTGTCGTTATTGTTTATGAACTTCTTTATGAGCTTGGGTCATTTTATTGTCTGTAAGTGCGTCGCGGCGCCGGCCGTCGCGCGTATACCGCGGAGCGGTTTTTTTAATGAAAATTAATTTTACTATTTTGGCTTTTAAAAATCGGAGAATTGAGATAAAAAATTGCAGTTTGAAGTTTTGAGTATGGTTTTTTATTCTTTATCTAATTTGCTAAAAAAAGTGATGTGACCTGTAATACTTCGGTCTCGAGCATTTTTTAAATATTTCTAATGACTGAGGGCTTTCTGTATGATCTGGGTGATTTTTTTGGTAATATAATTTTTTCGAGTTTATTAAATTGTTTGTAGAATTTAGGTTCTACATTTCACTTGAGTTACCATCAAATTACTGACTGCGACTACCGAATACAAGTACTGTTTAGGCAGATCTACGCTTGCCCTACCTGTCGTAATATGAAAGACAAATTCAAAAATTAAAAGGTTCCAATCGATCGCGTGTCTTACGATCATTTATGAAAGCCCTATATCATCTTTGCCTTGACATACAATAAGGCTCTTATGTCAGGGTAAGCGATATCTTCGCCTTAACGTCGTTTCAAGAAAATTGAAACAATGTCTTGTTTGTTTCGTCCATTTAATGTTTCAATATTATAGTTAAAATAACCTCTCATCAAGTTGTACCATAATCATCTAAAGTCACCACCGTCTCATATGTTCCCTTTCTAGTACTATTTGTAGTGAGGCGTGCCAAAAAGAGAGTAGAGATGAAGGTGGTGACTTTAAGCTAAAGAGTATTGTACCTTTTGTAAACAAGAGGGCGCATGCACGTTAAAATTGTTTTCAGGTGCATTTAGTGCAAGTCATCTTACTGATAAATTAATTTAGTTTACTGGAATCAACACCACAGCTCTGCCGTTCCCACGTAAACTTAGAACTGTATACTAATGATAATGGTAATAGTGGGGTAGGCTGACGCCTGGCAAGTAGGCCACAGACGGGCCCTTTTTACCAACCCCCAGCTGTCCCCTCAGCCATGTGCTTCTCTTGCTCCCTCATCGAATCTTTTCGACCTTCTGATGAAGGTCAGGATGTCACTCATTGCGAGGGAGCTCATCTCCTTCCTTAGAAGCGCCTCAGAACCGAAGATACTGTGTCTCAGGCGCCCAAACGCTTCACATTGTCCCAGGAAGTGGTAAGATGTTTCTTCATCTCTCCTGCACCTTGGACATGTAGGGTCTTCCTCAATACCTATCAATGATAGATGCCTCCTAAGTCTGCAGTGGCCTGTCAGAACACCGATTAATAGGTTCAGAGTTTTCCGACTCCGTCCCAGCAACCAGGCCGATCTTGATTTGTTCGGCCCCGTCACAAAATCTCGGGTTTGCCTGCAGGCCCTGTTTGTCCTCCAGTGCATCCTCAGTGTCTCGTGGGCCCACTCATTGAGGGCCGTTGTGACCTGCCTTCTTGAAATACCTAACATAGGCTCAGGCACGTGACAGGGTTCCTAGGCTCCGACTCTAGCCAATTCATCGGCCTTCTCGTTGCCTGGAACTCCCATATGTCCCGGGACCCATACCAGTCTCACTTGTTTATGCCTAGCCAGCTCTTCTAGGGCATCCCCACACTCCTGGACGAGAGCTGATCTTGTCCTGGGGGAGCACACCGCTTTTAGAGCAGCCTGGCTATCGGAGCAGATGTATATTATCTGTTCCGCCCCATTCCTAACCTCAGCCCTACCCGCCACCGTTAGAATGGCGTAAACCTCTGCCTGGAAGACCGTGGTGTACGAGGCTAGGGCAAAGCTCTCCTGTACTTCTTTGCCTTCCAGATATATTCTCGCCCCGGAGGACGGTCTAGTGGCCACCCGAGATCCGTCTGTGTAACACACCAGAGAGTCCGGGCGGAATTCTTCCTTCGCTCCACTCCTCCCTACTGGGAAGAGTGAGAGTGTCGTTCCTTTCCAACCTTAGCTGATCTTTCGCTTCTCTCACCTTCAGGACAGAGAGAGGGATTTCCCTCTCCGTCAGTCCAGATTGTATACTAAATCTATGTTTAGAACGATGGAAAGTAGAATAACACCATCTACGTTTTATTGTGATGTTTTCAGTAGATTTTAAGAGCTTTGTAGTACCAACATTTTTCAACGCGGACCAGTTCATGGTAAAATATGGACATTGTATGCCGAAAAAAATAAGTGCGCTGTCAAACTGATGTTTTTAGAAAAAAAATTGTCTTCTTTCATAAATACACAAATTTTAGTAATTTAACTGTCAGCAGAATGGTGTAATTACTTTAACGGTTTTAAATTAAAAGTAGCATAGTTAGAATTATCAAAATCTCCTAAATTCTCATTTTTTTCAGTTTAATTTTGTCAACATCGAAATGGCGGACAGCAGTATGTACGTTCGTCCACGAGCGGTTCTTGAAAAAATGGCGAAGTTATGTAAATCATTTTGAAGAAAATGTTCATTGTATGAACTGCTTATAACATCTGTTAAATTAACCATAACCATTTACATTATCTTAACGGAGATAGTAAAGTGTCATTTAAACCGAATTAAATCCTTGTTCAAAGGACGTTATAATAAAGAAGTATAGATTAATATTTCTATAGAATTAAAGAAAAAAAAAAGAACCAAATTTTTGGAGGGAATTCTATGAAGAAAATGTTCATTGTAAGAACTGCTTATAATATCTGTGGTACTAACCATAACCATTTACTCACAATTTTAATGGAAATAGTAAAATGTGGTTTAAACCGAAATAAATCCTTTATTAACGACCGCGACGTTTCAATAAAGAATTACAGACTCGAGTACAGATTAATCGTTCTATTGATGTTACAATTCACAAATTTTTAGATAAACTTTTTTATGTACGTTGTGTGAACAGTATGTGATGTTATTGATGTTTCATGTTTAGAGAGTATGAATACAAGAATATAAAAATGTAAATAGGACGTATGACCCAATATAGGTAGGATTATAGAGCTGAATGTTGAATAAGTAAAAAAATGGGTCTTGGCAGCTTATTCTAAAGAAAACAAAACAGTTTTTGATTCGAAAGTGGTGTCTGCTTTGTAAAGATTTCTCCGAAACTGTTTTTAACCATCTCCGTGCGGACATTACATGTTAAATAACATGTTCCGCAAACAATGTTGGCAAACAGTGAAAGTTAACATTTGTGTTAGTTAACAATAATGTTAGCGCCGGTATGGACCCGGCCTAAGACCTACATGATATAAAAACCGTTTATGCGAAAAGGTATATAATATTTTATAATTCGTTTCCTACATAAAGTATTTAATTACCTTTGTGACTCTACTCCTTTATAATTGGGAGAGACAACCTATTAATTAAATATCGAGCGGTTACTTTATCCAAAGACGGAAAAGCAGTCATTGCTATTTACAACATATTGTATAGATAAATTAGGTTTCACGTCGATGTTCTTTAAAAATAGAAGCATTGCTCACACTGAGCAATATATCAAACTACGTATGGTTAGCTTCAGGGTTGACTAAAAATTAGGCTGAAGTTGAAGTCAATTTAGTGACTGAATCTATGAAATTATGTATGAGGTTGAAACATCAGCCTCCACAGGCTAAGTAGGTATATATCTATGTCCAAATCCAAAGTTCAAACCGTCAAAAAAAATTTTGATATACCACTAAATTCTGATGGGTACACTAAAGGAAACATGTTGGTGGTCATTATGTGTAAGTGGATAAATACTTTACCGAAAACAATTCTCCAAAACCGATAATTGTGCAGGAATTATTTAAATTTTCTTCTGGTGTAAGGGGTTCTCCAGCCTCATTAATGATTTCACATAGTTGTAACATTTCCTTATTTACTTGAATTGTTGCTTTAAATCCTCTGGATTCAGAAAGAGACCCTTTGGTGGTCTAAAGAAACAAAATGGATGTATTTCATACATTTATAAAGGCGAGTACAGATCTAAGTATGTATGCGAATGATGTGGGTCGAGGACGCAAACGAGCATGCAAGTGCTGGAGTTAAAAGTAAGGTAAACAACGTTCCTCAGTTCATTCGATGCTGAAACTGAAGCCAATCCAGTTATTGTTAGTATACGAGTATCAAAGAATGATAGAGAGATTATTTAGTCTTAGTTGCCACCGCGTGCTCTAGCCAACTACTCTACCGAGATGACTTTGTTCTGCAAGTCAATTATGATTTGCAATCAACAAGCAATATACATTTATGGCTCGTTTTTTTTCTTATATCTTGTGTTACCGCATTATATAAGGCGTTCGTACGTCATCGACCAGCTTAACACGTATACGTGTTAAGATGTGTACCCACCTTCATATTTTCTTATTAACTGACAATAGTTTTACTTACTTTCCATATTCTTCCTTAGATATAGAAGGTCTTGGTAAATTTTCACATTTGTTATCATTGGAGAAAGGATTAACAGCTTGGCCTTGTAAATGTTTCTCTGCAACCTTGTTAAAAAGGGCAACCTTTGATTTATGGGGAGAATCCTAAAATTTCAAGGAAAATACAACTGATATTTTTATAACACGCCGATACAATTTTAAAGGGACCTTCAACTTAAAGGGAGTTTTAAGGTGCGCGTTCACTTATCCGTTCCGGACGCATGGGCCAGACGGTCCGCATCGCATTCTTATTATGGTTTCAAATATAAATCCGTCCACTATCCAGCGGCGATCATGTCGGACCACCGGAATGCTGGTACGTATTCACGAGATACAATCAAAATCCACATGTGCGGCCAACGTCGTTAGTAAATTCGTTCAAATGCACGTATTTTCTAGAAGGATTTTGAACAGTTGTTGATAGTCGTGTGACTTCGGGTTCGTACGGTTTATGTCTTTAACACACATGGCACAGCCATACAGATTGTTGTGGTATTCACTGGATATTTGTTTTTGTGTTTAGTAAGTTTTTGCACAGATTTCTATTTTATAATTATTTTGTATTTACTGAAAATGGACAACGATAAGTTAATCGTATTAGTACAGCAATATTTTGATCTGCCAACTTGACCTTCAACCGTTACGGTCGGTCCGATGCGTTAAAGTGGACGAATTCAATAGAAAAACCCGTTACACGTCGTGAGGCCGATTCGTCCGAAGCAGGTAAGTGGACGCGCACCTTTAGTAAGAAGAAAATGTATTACCAGCAATTCCAGCAAAGTATTAGTAAATACAATAGTTAGCCATTAAACCTAATTTGTTTACTTAAATTTTAGGATTACTGTCTGATATTTATATTTTGTGTGTAAATACACTGTCTTGTAGCTAAAAACTGTCTCCCAGTTAAAGGTCACTTTAAAATGTTAATAATTCCGACCGTTAATTAGTTATACCAATATCAAGTGACATAATCAGTAAATTGTTTGCAAATATTATTGTAACGAATGTGCGGTATCTATATAGGTTTAAAATTTATTTAATTGTTTACATTAATATTTTTATTTTGTTGTTGAAAGCGTATATATTTATACTTTTATTTTCAATTTTGAAGGTGCTTCTTTATACTATTCCAATCTCTGACATTCCAATATTAAAAATAGCATACACACAAATACTTATCATTATTAATTAGCCTCATGTAATGTTATACAGAAAACTCAAAATCACTTTTCTGGTTTTTAACACTTTTGAAAAACTCGATATCAAATATAAATCACTATCACTTTCGATAATGATTATTGCAGCTTAACATTGAATCTGAAAATATTATGCTATAAAATTTGTGATTTGGCGCATGTTTATTTGGATGATCACCAAAATATTTTGCTTGTTTTGTGCAGGTCCGATTTTAGGGTTCGGCTTACTGGTAACCATTTAAAAAAATGTTGCCGTACATCTTTGTTGATTTGTGATTACTATTTAAAATGGAAAGTAGGTCCTCTGGTTGTTATATCTTTATTGGCTTCGATAGCATAACCCAGAAAAATAATGCCATCGCAGAAATACGTTTCGTGTAATTATTTCATACAGATTTTATTAATTTTATTCATTTCAATCATATCCAACAAAATAGTTGTAAACAAGTCGCTTATGCTGATACTATGCACAACTGGTTTGCTGAACATTGAAACGAATAAAATTATTTATGGCACTGACTCTTTAAGAGACTACACATACCTAATTTTACACCGTAGTACATATGGTATGGTCTCAAACTCAAACTTACCCTTAATAGTTAATGATACGAGCTAAAAAAACGCCCATATGAGAAAAAAAACAACACGCCATCAATGCAGCAAAACAATAATTTGACACATACAAAAGACCAGTTATTGGAGTTTGCAATATCGTAAGTGCTAACTAGAATTAGTTTATATAGATGGACAGAACATTCGACTTACTATATTAAGTTGAGACGCACACCTATGAACGCTATGAATCTTTCTTGAGGTGTTTGAAAATCTTGATTCGATTACTCTCGGTGTATTTTAATTTAAGAGATTGCTACTATAAAACCATAATAGTTTTCTATTTCGATATAATTTAAGATTCATGTTAATTACACTAGTTTTCTAAATCATAACAATTACTAGTCGACATATAACACAATAAAATAAGTATTTGAATTAAACTGAATTATCATTAAAGTAACATAAAGTTCACTCGTCATCGGAACTCTTCGAATTACTTTTTGGAATGGGTAAAATTGCTGCTGCTGTTATGAGTGCAATCCTGCAAGATTTCTGGGCAATTCTGAGCCATGCAGTGACACGCACCTATGCAACCCAACCCATTTTCCTTGCATGTGCACACCTTATTGTCCACAATCTGTAATAAGGAGATCTCGAGATCAGTAATAACGAGGGTTAGTTGAATTACGGGTGAAAAAATATGTTACCTTTTTTTGCACCCACAAGAAATTAAAACTATTAGTTTTTCTGCGAATGAAAGTAGTATTGTCAAAACAGGTAAAACATCTCTTTTTTCGTCCAAAAACCCATCAAAAAATTCTGCAACTCTACTTAAATTTAAAAAAGATATGATGTATTCACAAATCGGAATTTCTTAGTAGGTACTGTTTCAAATGTCTTTCACAATAAAAGAAAAACTAAATGATCTGCACTGAACACAAGAACTAGCACGCACAATATTTTCGTTTCGCTCTTACAACACTACTAAACTCTAAACAATGGTCTTACTTCCTCGCACCTTATTTGAGTAAAATGCCACTTGCCTATAATTATTTTAAAAAATTGTTAAATAAACTTCTGCGCTGAAAGGATTAGTCAGACTGGATTTTTGATTAAACGTTTCTGCCTGTCTAAAAAATGCCGCACACAAAATGTTAACCTGAAAATAAAACTTAAATGTCAACTATTTGTAATAAAACTCATTTATTTTACAAAAAAATTTATTGTTGACCTAGGTTGATATAAGTACTTGTGCCTTTTTCAATTTCGAAAGTAAAATATTTGATACATATT
This sequence comes from Rhamnusium bicolor, assembly GCA_029963845.1. Classification (NCBI taxonomy): domain Eukaryota; kingdom Metazoa; phylum Arthropoda; class Insecta; order Coleoptera; family Cerambycidae; genus Rhamnusium; species Rhamnusium bicolor. The sequence goes on along the minus strand of JANEYF010001530.1, from coordinate 165,551 downwards.
ACTCCAAGTTAATTAGTGACAAATAGTAATACGATATAAATGAAACTTTGCAATCATTCAAAAAGAAAATCAAATATATTAAATATATCATAGTAACATCAATTTAAATCAAAATCTACTTGAAGAATGAGTTATTAAAATACTTTTTCTGGTATTGGCTGTATATATTTCCATCAATATGTATAGACCAGAGTATTCTAATTAGTTAGTAGAGCTTCTCTCATTTTCTGAGTGATTTAAGTGTATTTCACGAGGTCTGTATCTGTGGTATTAGCAAGAATTACAAGATTTTCAACCGACCAGCTTATAGTCGACTTACATATTTTCTTTTCTGTTAGTTCTTTGTGTATTTAGCATATTATGAGCAAAAGTTAAAAAGTTGAGTTAAAATATTTTATTTTTTATGTTGATGAGAAAGAGTACTGGCGGAAGTATGTGATTTAAAAAACTCTAGGTCTTACTCTTCTGGTTATTGATATATCACGTTTTAGATTTTCTAAAAGAAAAGCATCTACATTTAAATATTTTTATAGGTAAAAACTAGTAATGATTGTATTCAGAGGTTGCAGATTGCAATTATATACTATTGAAATTTTATGTACAATATTACTTTTGTGTAATCAATAAGAGACACTATATACCCTAAAATAAACATCTTTAATATTTAAAAGTTTGCATACCGACATAAATTTTGTCAAAAATATCATGATTTATAGTTAGATATTAAAAAAAAATTAAATTTAAAGTAAATAATTCCTTCCTATTATCCAATAAGGGGATGATAAAAAAAATCTCTTCCAAGAAAAGCTACATTACATTATACCTTCATAATTTTACATTTAAAATTCGACTCGTAATCTATTTTATACAAATTTGTTTGGGTAACATTGCCTCATATTGTACCGCTCGTAGAAATTCTCTATTGTTTAATTGGAATACTGTGGTCTGGGAGATTAAAAACTGTAACTCATTTTCACAATTTGACACAATTGCCTACCTACTTAAAGAAAAATATTTACAAATAAAAAATATGTACAACGAAAAATTTAAAAAATTACCTTAATCTAGTACTTAAACTAAACGGAATTTGTTTGTTAAAAAATTAATCTATTATTAGTACTTAATAGAATTTCACAATGTTTTGGAAGTACGTGTTACGTGTAGATTTTACGTGGTCCATAAATTAAGTTATTGATACATATTTTATAAATTTTGCTAATTATTGAAATGATTGATTAGATTCTTCATTTTGCATTATTGATTGTCTAGCAGTTTCAATTTTTTCCATTAGGGCCGCCCTGATTTGTTTAATTGGTTGAATTAGGATTATGGGAATATGATCATCTCTTCTCTGAAAATAACAAGAAGTATAAAATATAGTAATGTTAAGAAAATGTGTACGTTAATATTGCAAGTTTTCTTAAGACAAATGTTGATGCTAAAACCATTGTGTTTTAAAGCATTTTTCATACTGATTGGTAAAAGCATATCTTTGACTTTGATTTCTTAAATACAGTATGAAATGAAATTTATAAATTGGGGGAAATTTTCTATTGTAAATATTACTAAATAAAGGTTTGGAATTCTTTTTGGTAATGAAATATATGAAAGTTTTCATTTCATCATTGATCTGGAAAAAAGTGGATCAACATAGTGAATCAATTTTTGTCTAGCATCACGATAAATGAGATGCAACTGCATTCAAAGCATCCTATATGGTCAAGTGATACTGATAATGACAGTGTTCTTGAAGCTTATTTACATTTGAAATTTCTTTGTCTAAGGGCCTTCTCATTTAATTTAAAATATGAATTTAAAAACTATACTTACTTGGAATAAACATTCACCCACAAAATCCACAAATTTGTATTTTCTAGCCCTAAGAAGAACTCCAACAACTTTATCTGAGATTGCGGTGTAAATCTGAAAAAAATAAAAATACTAAGTAGTGCATTACGGTTAATACAATTCAAGTAGTTGAAATGGGGAAGTAAGCCCGAAACCCATATTCACATTATAACCTTCTAGTTAATTTCTTGAATGTTTAGTAACCTGAATATATAGATATTACAACTTAGTGGGAATAGGTCAATCAAAATAGAAAAACAACTTTTTTAATTTAGTCAACGTTTCGCTATATTAATAGCATTCTCAGGACTAGTTAAATTGTGTTTTTCTTCTAGTTAATTACTAATTATTTACCCAGTGGTGGAAAAACTGGCCCTAAATCAAGGCAAGTTAATTTTTTTTTGTTTAATATTCCTTACCCCAAATAGTTCTCCAAAACTGATTACGACTCTGGGATCGTCTGCTTTTTCTTCTGGCGCATATAGAGGTTCACCACATTGGTTAATAATTTCACAGAGTTCTAACATTTCCTTGCTTACTTGAATTGTTGCTTTAAATGCTCTAGTTTCAGAAAGAGATCCCTTTGGAGGTCTGTAAAAATGATTGTATTATATTTGCTCAATATTTTTATTAATTATTTACTCACTTTCCATACTCCTCCTTGGATATAATTGGTCGTGGCAAATTTCCAGCTTGTTGTCCATTTGAGAAAGGATTAATGGCCTGTCCTTTTACATGTTTGTCTGCAACCTGGTTGAATAACGCAACCTTTGACTTAAGAGGAGAATCCTGAAAATAAAATAGAAATTTGTTAAAATTATGACTGTAGTGCTTAAAAATAATTCATGTATTTTTCCTTGTTTCATTCAATAAATCAAGACAATTTTATAAAATAAAAATTAATGTTTTCGTTTTTATAAGCACCAATCGCCAACAACTTTGACATGGATAATAATAACAATGATAAGTTCATAAACAGCCTGTATAATGAAGGTCATTATAAAGTTGTACATCTACGTGTATACCTCTTCTGGGGCACGACTTGGACTCTCCCGATATAAAAAAAAACTGTACACAGATAAATCTGCGTCAGTTACCTCTGGTAAAATAAGGTAGCAGACGGTTTTCTATATTTTTTAGCCATAAATCATCACTAGCTTTTGATAATGACCCATGTTGCCGTTTAACATTGAATCTGGAAATATTTATACCACTGAATGTTTTGCGAATTTGGCGGATGTTTGAACTGGATCATTGCCAATATAATTTGTTTGAATGGTGACGCCTTTTGTTACGTCATATTTATGATATTTTAAAATGTTATTACAAAGTCATGTATCTACTGAAAAGATTTATTGTCTCCTTAAATGGTGCTCCAAAATTTTGTTTGACCACAAAGCGCTCTTCATACCAAATAATCTTAGTAGGCCTCGGAAAGAAACAATTGACTACCGAATAGCGAAAATATGTCTTGTTATTCAAATATAAGTAGTAAATTCACTGAATTTCACTGGAAGTGCTAATTAGGGATTGTTGTGTTGAAAAGGTATGATTATTTTTAGAAAAAAATCAAAATTGAACTTAGCTTCTTTAATTATATGTGTTTATTGTGTTTTTACCAACATTCCCCTTTAATCAAATAAATACCGTTTGACATTTGTTGATGAAATTTGGTACAAAGGCATTTTGAGGGGTCCTGATTAGCGCTATGGTGTCAGACTTTTTATAAATAAAATGGTTAATATAGTTTCTCAAATTTTGGGGGTAGTAGGCCGTGCATGTGTACCTAGAGGATGGCAATATGCTCGAAAAATGAAGTTTGATGCTCTCCACAACAAAAAAAAATGGATTATCTCAAACATTAAAAATTTCATAGACTTGTATCCACCTTAACGTGGCCACACTGTACATGAATATTTTTTTCAAAAGAATATTTATGTGATGATAACTCGTTAGTATTTACTACGAAAAAAACGGTGCATGATTATAACAGATCGCTACCACGTTCTGATTACAACAATTTGGCAGCATTTAAAACAATAAATATTACAATTTGACAACTATTACCTCCACGTGTATCACATCATGAATGCATTTATTTTATTGCGCAAAATTCATTCATCACTAATTCAAGTAAACTAGAACGTTTATTTTTAAGCTTGTTAGCTTTTATTGCCGCTTTCCTTGAAAGCACTCCCCTTGTCATTTAAGTTTATGACAGCCTTTTTGATATGCGGAAATTGCTGTGGAAGAAAAATAAACCTTAAATTAGATGCTTATCATCATTCAAAGTTTCGTGAATAGGTACTGGAATGTATAAAATAACAAATTCGGGATGGATTTAGCTGGACAAAAAACTGCTGATTACTGTTTTATAATGGTGATTGGTGGCAAGTGTGGAAAGCCAGCAATTTTTAATTGAGACTTCAGTATCGTGCCAAAAACTTTTATACAATATGATCTAAATCATGTTCGTGTTGTTAGGTCAGTTCACTGCTCATTATTTTAGAAAATCATTTTAAACTACGTGGAGAATTTGCAAAAATATTAATTGATTGATTATGGACCTGCAGAAAAAACTGTAAAGAAAACTGAAAAATTCAGGAGGCCAAACCCAACTAAGAACTAGTTGATATTCGACGACAACTTGCGTCGTGTGAATGTCTTTATATTTCATCGTGCATTTTTTTTCATTTTTCTTTTACAACCAGTGTGTTCCGATCCGAATACGGATGGTTTTATACAAGATTATCTGATTATTGTATTAAAATTTGAGAAAAAATACGTTAGTGAACAAAATAATGAGGAGGAATATCTAACAGAGAGATATGATAAATTTTAATGTTTGATACGTAGCAACTTTAAAAAATATGTAGTTCAAACCGTTCTTACTAGTGTTAAAAAACTTTTTTAACTTTAACAAAATTCATAAATTTCAACTGATAGATTTCAGACGCTTACTTTCAAAGAAGAACCACTTTACTGGGCTAGACCAATAATAATGTATTTTCCACTCAAAAATTCCCCAAAAAACAGTTAACTTTTTAGAAGATTGCTGAAAAATAATATTAAATACGTTAATTTTAAAATAAAACGATATCAGAACATTGCGCGCCTCACAAAAAAAATCCTTACCAACGAGACGTTTTTCCCCATCCAACAAAAATAATTTAATTTTAAATTTGAAATCATTCCAATATCTATTTTTTTTACAAATCGAAGCGTTTAATGTGTTTCCGGTCAGTATTATGGTAGAATTGCCAAAATGTTAAAAAAACAAACCGAAAAAACAGCTTAACTTAAAATAAAAATAAAAAATGGCAGTCAGTATACCAGGACAAATATTTACATAAGGTTTAAAAATGTCTGTCGATTTGATGCATAAAAACATTATAAATATAGAAAATAACAAATACATCCTAATGTTTGGTCTATTGAAAAGTTTTTCATAAACGTATTTTTTAATATACATACAGGGTGCTTCTGAAAAACGTAGCATGATTAAAGGAGATTCAAGAAAATAAATAAAATTGTCTCGGTCTAGCCTTATCATGGAATTTATACAAAATAATTGCTTTGGTCGGTTACATAGCTTGTTCTAAGTTAGAGTACTTTTACTTCAAATAATTATTAATTTGTTAATGAAAAAATCAACTTGAATGAACAGACGGTTGTTACTTCATAGGGGTACACTTTGTATATAGGTAATTTGAAAAAAACAGATTATTTTGACCCTTAGTTATTCCTGCAGAGATTTAAATTTTTTGACTGAATGCAAATTTAAATTTTTAGAATTAAAGTTTTTGTATCAGTTAATCGGATGTAACATTTTTAAGTCGACACAATTCCTCCTGAATATTTTTTTTTGTTTGACCTTTTTTTATTTGGCCTTCAGGGGAAGTACACTGGTACACTGGTACACCGATTTTTCTAATATTCCATAGGATTCCACCTTGGACGCATCCCCGGATGTTATATGTAAAGTTTAAGATATTTACGCTGAACCATGTCAGAGAAAAACGAATCACAGATCAAAGACACAGACACACAAACGAAATTTGTTACTTTCGTGTCTCAAAACATCCATTTTGGTGTAACCTGGAACTTGATCTCTTTACAACTCCAGTACTTCCTCTATATCGGGTGTAGCAGGATCATGGTACACCCCCCTTTTCTCCTTTAGTTTTGAAGATAATTATTTGAAATTTGGGATCCTATGTACATAATAAGCGGCACTTTTTGACACAAGTGATTTTTTTTCACTTCCGGTTTCGCCAGAAGTGACACTAACTTTCGATTTTAAAATGGAACACCCTGTATATTATTGCATTTTCTAATTCTGCATAATTTTCTGAATCCAACGATGCCAAATAAGTGACATTTCAAACGTCAATATTTTTTATAATATAATTTTTAGTTGTCAATTTAAGTGTGCCATGACGGGTCCGATTTATTCTAAATGACCCGTGTAATGCTAGAAAAATCGAAATCCTGTGAAAAATACTGAATTACGTGATTTATGAGCAAATAAAGTTCTACAAAATAGTTTTTGGGGAAAAACTCAATTTTTTTCAAATGGAACCATATTGGTACCGTGGTACCATTTATTAGCACTATTAATAAGGAATTTATTCATATGTCGTATTAAAATGTGCGATAAATACAAACAAAATTACAGCTATAAGAAAATACAATTTTGTTCTAATTAAATGTTAAGAAGTAACTAACTAAGGTGGCTTTGAAAACAATGAAATATTTAGCTTGTCAAACATTTGCTGGTTTACCGGTGTTTTCATTGTGTCTTTAAAAATTGTTTAAAATTCTTGTTAATTGTGTTCAAAATGCCGCAAATTTATACAAGAGATGGAAAAGTGGACATGTTAATTATTTATGGGGAATGTAGAAAAAATGCCGTAGCGACTAGACACCTTCATACCGAACGATATCTTGACAAACAATGTCCAGCGAGAAATTATTTTAATCGTCTTGAAAATCAATTCCGAAGTGAACCCAACAATGATCCCGAAGAAAATTTCATTCTTGACGAAGGAACGGAAATTAATGTTTTGGCTCGAGTAGAAGTTGATAAGACTGTTTCTTTAAGGCAAATTGGGTTTGAATTGGAAATCAGTCACCAAAGAGTAAGCCGATTTTGCACAAATACCATTATAAATCTTTTAAATACCAATTGCACCAGCACTTGTACGAAAATGATTACGAACGTAGGAATATTGCAATTGGATTTTGCAGAATAACATGCAGCCAAACAATGATTTTTTTGGAATGATTTTATTTTCAGACGAGTCTAGGTTTACAAATTTGGGATTATTTAACCGACAAAATACAAAAGTTCAAGTGCGGTTCGGTTTCAATGTTTGGTTTGGAATAATCGGTAGTAGAATCATTGGTCCAATAATATTTGAAGGACCCCTGACTGGTGCCAGGTTGAGAGTTATGCAAAATGAAATTGAGGACAGTTTAGCTGAATTACCTTTCCATTTACGACAGGGAATGTATTTCCAACAAGATGGCTCTCCTCCCCATAATTCAAGGATAGCAATTGATTACCTTCAACGGAGGGTCGGAGAACACGTAATTTCGACGAATGGTCCTGTGAGGTGGCCTCCAAGGTCACCTGATTTAACATCCCTTGATTTGTTTGTTTGGGATCATTTAAAAAATATTGTCTACGCAACCGCCGTTACAACCCGCGAAGGCCTGGAGTTACGAGTAAGACGCGCTATTAATAGCATAACGGCCGAGCAATTGGCGAACGTTCTTCGAGAAACAGCTATGCAAGTTCAGAAGTGCATTGACGTTAATGGACAGCATTTTGAACAACTGTTGTAATGTTTTGTGTTCATTTTTTGTATTCCAAAGCCACTTTATGTATAACAAGGTAATTAGAACAAAATTATCTTTTCTTATTTTCTTTTTAGCTGTAATTTTGTTTGTATTTATCGCACATTTTAATACGACATATGAATAAATTCCTTATTAATAGTACTAATAAATGGTACCACAGTAACAATATGGTGCCGTAATTTAGTGTTTTTGACGGAATTTCGATTTTTTCTAGCATTGCACGGGTCATTTAGAATAAATTGGAACCGTCATGGCACACTTAAATGGAAAACTAAAAATTATTTTATAAAAAATATTGACATTTGAAATGTTACTTATTTGGTATCGTTGGATTCAGAAAATTATGCAGAATTCAAAAATGCAATAATATACATAGTGTCACTTCCGGCGAAACCAGAAGTGAAAAAAAAATCACTTGTATGTCAAAAAAGTGCTGCTTATTATGTATATAAGAAATCCCAAAATTCAATCAATTATCTTTAAAACTAAAGGAGAAAAGGAGGGTGTACCATGATCATGTTACACCCGGTAGATAGATGGAGAAATAAAAATTGTAACTCAGTTTTAGACATCAATTGTGATTCCCTAGCATGTGATTATTTTTCAGTCGCATTAGATTATTAAATATAGTGGGGCCGGCGCTATAAGATTGAACTTTCTTCTTAAAAAAGTCAGAGTCATAAATAGTTTTATTAATTTTACGTGTTTCAATCCTACGCAACAATTTATCCAACAAAGTAGTTGTAAATAAGTCGCTTATGCGTATACCTATGCACAATTGGTGTGATGACAAATAAAAATGGCATACAAAACTGGAAAGCATACTACACTCATCATAGGGATTACAATGAGAACGACAGGAAAAGTGTACGAAAGTTGAAGAACGAGATAAAGATATCTGTACATATATCGAAGACAAAATCACAAGCAATTTGGACATAAAATTTATTCAGACAATAAATTTTAATTAACGGTAACGTTCCGGTGGCCGATTTCCCATCTTCTGGGCCAAATTATCATATTATTGTAATTTGGGCGCGAGGGTGGTGAAAATTAGTCACCAAAATGCCTGTCGTTAATTTTACGACTGTAATATATAAGGTGTTTCAAAAACATCCGTCAAATTTTAAAGCATGCTTTTTCTGGCGAAAAGTAAGTGGGGAACTTCATATTATACAATTATGTTCTAAACGACTTCGCTTATAAGATAAAGGGTGTTGAAAATGAAAAAAAAACTTTTTCTTGAATCTTAAAAATGCTTAGAGTTAGAATATTGAATTTTGCCACAATATCGTAACGTATAAGTAGACGTTTTTACGTATAATCAGATTTGTTACTTCACCAGTGGCGTGCGTAAGGATTAACATCAATATTTTAATGGAAAAATATGATACGGCACTATTATTTAGTTTGATAATAACTCCATAGACATTACTCAGTAAAACTACATAGAATTATCTCTGTGTTTTTCCATATGAAATACTATTTGAAGAAAAATTTAAAGAAATGTTTTACTGTTTAATTTCTGGCCTCACCCAGATTTTCAAAGAAATTAAAAACGTAAGCAAAGAAAAAATTCATAGTATACTATGAATTAAACAAAATTTATAAGCTGTCTCTGTTAATTATGAGTTATTAAATAAAATTTAAAAATAATTTTTTTGAGTTAAGTAATCATAATAAATTAGACAATAGTTAAATATCAAAAAATGCCATTCATAAAAATTCAGATAAATATAATTTTTATTAAATAGTTGATTGAAGATGAAGATAATTTGTGAAAATCCATTTTGATTTAAAAAATTATAAACACTTTTTATTACTTGTCTAATTTTCACTATATTTGTTATTTTTTTCAACTAGTTTCATCCAATTCGGACATTCTTAAGTAAACTACATTATACACAGATTTTACTTTCATTTAAATATAAACTGAACTGAATAGAAGCATGGGTCACTTTATGGTTGATCATATAATTCAAATTTGTACAGATGTTATGTCTTTAAATGTGGGGGTTTTCTCAAAATAGTAAATTATATTATGGTGTGATTTTTATTAACAGCATTAGGTAATCTGAACAAGTGTAATAACGGAGAATTATTTAAATCTATTTGGTCGTTTAATATGTTGTAATTTTTTTTCCTATTTCATTTATTTATTTCTAGCGCTTCTGATAGATTAAGTGTTTTTACTTTTCCCACAAATATGTAATATTTTAGGTTGATGGTCGTCAGTTATTGTATGACCAGAATCTGTTAGGTGTTTATATAAGTTGGAATGTTGTTTTTGTGTGTGAATATGTTCTCTATATCTTACCCCGAACGTCATACCTGTTTGACCTACATATAAGGCGTTACATTCTGGGCAATCTAATCGATATACACCACATTTTTTTAGAGATATCAAGTTTTTTGTTTTGCATTAAAAAAGATATCTGCCTATATTTTTGTTAGAACTAAATGATGTTTTAATATTAAATTTCAAAAAAATGTTGCTAATTGAATAAGATAGTTGACCTGAATATGGTAATGAATTATATGTTTGAACTTTTTTCTTTTTTCGGTTCAAACATATATGTCATTACCATAATCAGGTCAACTCTCATATTCAGTTAGCAAAATTTTTTTGAAATTTAATATTAAAACATCATTGAGTTTTAACAAAAATATAGGCAGATATCTTTTCAATGCAAAACAAAAAACTGATATCTCTAAAAAATGTGGTGTGTAAGTCAAACAGGTAGATCGTTCGTGGTAAGATATAGAGAACATATTCACACACAAAAAACAACATTCCAACTTTTATAAACACCTAACAGATTCTGGTCATACAACTGACGCCCATCAACCTAAAATATTACATATTTGTGGGAAAAGTAAAAAAACTTCATCTATTAGAAGCGCTAGAAATAAATAAATTAAATAGGAATAAAAATTACAACATATTAAACGACCAAATAGATTTAAATAATTCTCCGTTATTAAACTTGTTCAGATAACCTAATGCTGTTAATAAAAATCACACCATAATATAATTTACTATTTTGAGAAACCTCTACATTTAAAGACTACAAATTTGAATTATATGGTCTACCATAAAGTGGTCCATCCTTCTATTCAGTTCGGTTTATATTTAAATGAAAGTAAAATCTGTATATAATTTAATTTGCTTGAAAATCTCCGAATAGGATGAAACTAGTTGTAAAAAATAACAAATATAGTGAAAAATTAGACAAGTAATAAAAGGTGTTTATAATTTTTTTAAATAATTTTTTTATAAATACAATAACATTATCGATTGTAATGCAAAAATAACCAATAACAAATTATTAGTTATCAATTTACTAGTTTTATTATGCTTTATCATGTTTTATTCAAAATTTCAATTATTGTTGTCTATATAGTAATTACATATTTTTAATTGTCATGTATTTTCCTCATATTATTTTAATCCTAGTAATGCCCATTAGTAATGACAGTTGTGTTAATGGTATAAGAACTCTTCTGTAAATGAATTTTAATTAATTGTAATTAATTGTAGTACCAAAATGCAAATCATAATATTTTAATAAGTTAATTTTTTTCTGTATATATATAACACAAAGAATAAATAGGTATATTTCGTGATTAATTGTAATGTGCTCTGTTTACTATTATTTATTTAGTACAATCGGTTTGTATCTTCATATAATTTGTTTCATAATAGTTTTTCATAAATAAGGCACTAGTTAATAATCAAATTCCATTCTATTCATAAAAATCAAATGAATATGAGTTATATTGTACAACAATCATTTTGTATTATTAATGCAAATTAAAAATGGTCAGTTTGTTAATTTTATAACGCTTTGTTTTGTTTTGTTCCAAATATTAATTGGTAATTTAAATTTTTTAATTATTATTATGTAGAAAATCTTCCTTTCACTATCATGTTTAATCCAAGAACTAGGTAGTTACTGCGCAACTAAATTTCTACGATAAGAATTAATTACAAAGTTAAATATATCATAACAGTTTAAGTTTTATTTATTTTTTATTAATATACAATTGTGAGGCAAAATATGATAGATTTTTGAATTAATTATAATATGCTCCATTTACTATTAGATATTTATGTATTTAGTTCTCTGGTAGTCTTTATTCGATTTGTGTTAGAACTAAATTAAATGATTCATAAAATAGATAAACGTCTTAATTTTTATTTTTTGTTAAAAGTAATATATTAATTAAAACCTTACCACAAAAACACGTCTGTTAACGCAAGCTGACATTTTTACAAATTTTTCGAAAATATAAACTATCACACCACCAACTGTTTAAATTTACTTGTCACTTGCACTACTAATTAATTTTTTCTTATAATTTAGTGTAGATGTATTGTACAGGCCGGTATGGAAATGAATGTAATGAAGGTATTTAGAGACGACGCTTATATTATATCGCCAATGGAATGTGCAAAAATATATAGATAAGTGGACCGACGCTAGGCGTCTTCATACGTCATTCGTTCGGCATATTTTTCAATTTTCTCACAGGCTCCGGTGTTATTCATGCACCAAGCCTTTTACTATTTTTTACGTATATTCGTAATGAACAGAACAAGTTTGTTTCTCTTTAACCTTATGACTCTTAAGAGGATATGGATTGAGAAAAGCTGCATTTAAGACAGTGTACAGTGTGTTTATTTTATTTTGCAACTACTTTAAACGGCCATGGATTTATTATTATTAATGATAAATATATGATTAAGAAACGAGTTTTTACCAAATTTCTTAGTTATTTATGGCATAATCAAAAACGAATTATGTATATATATATATATATATATATATATAAAAAAATATATATATATATATATATATATATATATATATATATATATATATATATATATATATATATATATATATATATATATATATATATATATATATATATATATATATATAAAATTTGTAAGATTTTTGGAATATACCATAACCTCGCTATTTTTAAATGGATTAGTATATTTATTTTTAGCCAATTTTATATCTTTACTTCCGATTACATATATACCATAAGGTCAGTAGTTTTTTATTTTAAAATGAAAAATAGATCATGGTATGAAGAATAATCTGCCTGGATTTTGTTTAATCACAGCAGGCCATGGATGGCTATATCATGGTTTCAGGTGTTTTAATCGACAGTGACGTGTCAGACTTTTAATAGCTGTCCACATTTTTACAAATAATGTTTATTAATAACGGGAGGCGTCAAATGTAGTTGTTATTTTTAGAAAAAAACAAAAGTTCTACTGCAGCATTACGTGAAGCTGGCGGAGATAACCAAATCTTCACATGCCATCGTGGTATGTTTTTCACCAGCTCTTCAGAACATTTGATGTTATTGGTTTCTCCTCCACAAAAGTGTGTATTGATCAATTCAAAAACTGGTAAAAAGACATAAATGACATCCTTATATATTAAAAAGGGTCCAAAAATTAAAAGATACCGGCTATGATAAACTCGTTCAGTTCTGTAGAACGATATTGGAAAGATATGAACGTGGCGACAGTTTCATAAGCAGAATATTGTGGATCGACGAATCTTAATTTTAGACAAGTGGGGGAAGTCAGACACAATACACATTTTTGATCTGATCATAATCCAAGGCAGATTGAGAAAATCTAATACCATCGAAGACAGTCTATAAACGTTTGGTCACAGATCAGGATTCTGTGGTTTGGTGCAGTGTCATATTGAAAGTCATATAAACCCTATAATACATAAAGGCCCTTTATTGGGAGAGATCTTCTCAAGCCTTAAGAAAAAATATTGAAAACGCGATTGAAGTTTGTCTCTGAACGTTTATAGAAATATTAAGAAGAAATGTTTTAAGTGCATACTTTGACTATGTTTGGGACAATTCATTGACCACCAAATAGCCCCGATTTAACTTTGGGCATACATAAAAAATTTAGTTTAAAAAACTTCCTGCTATCTATTGGTGAACTAAGAATTGGAATAGAGAGGGCATTAAATGAGCTCCGACAGAGCCCTAATATTTTGCAGGAACTCCCTGACATTTGTGACTTCGTGGTCGAGTGGTAAGGGCAATTGCCTCTCACCCTGGAGCTTTGGGTTTGATCCCTGGTCAAGGTAGTTAAAAATTTTCCCTATGGGATTGTGTATTAGAAAAGGAAGGTAGACATATCCAGCAATATAATATATAGATAAATTAGTTTTTGGTATATAGTATTTTCCATTTAAAACGTTATCTGATGCCTATAAAAAAGTTTCTTTATTTCCTTTTCACTTTCACTGTTCATCAAGTCATACACGGATTATTATAATTAGGTAAACAAAAAAACAGGCAGATTATTTTTTCATACTATACAGAGTGGGTTAGATTTTATTCGAGAATCTTAAATAATCGATAAAATACACCAAAATAAAATGGATTTGTCATATAAACTTATAGCTAAAAAAATTTCGTTTTCGGGATAGAGGGCGTCGAAGTTTAAATTTATTTTTAGTTTTTTTCATATTTCTCCGGAAATAATTGAAACATTCGGAAGCTGACGTTGCTTAAAAGAGTACACTTCTCACCATAGTTTTCATCTCTCCATTCCAACCTGAAGTGGAGGGTTTTCGAAGATATGCTTCCAAAAAAAAAAAGGAGACACCACTGACTTTCGCTATTTTTCCTTTCTTTTTCGACATTTGCTATCATTAATGCACAAAAAAGATTTCACATAATTTTTTGATAGGATGCAACGTCTTTGAGTTAAACTAATTTCAAAATCATTCAACTTATCATTAGTTGTCAATTGACAAGCATTTAAAAAATTACATGGTCTTGCATTTTTCCATTGACATAATTTCGAATGGAGAGATGAAAACGGTTCGACGTGTATGTAACTTGCACCTTCTGAATTTCATAACAATATCTCAATTATTTTCTAGAAAAATGCGCCCTATATCCTATCTCAAAACTAAGCATTTTTGGCTATAAGTTTATATGACAAATCCATTTTACTTTGACGTATACTATCGATTCTCTAAGTCTCCGGATTAAAATCTGGCTTACACTATATTAACATTCTAATAAGAAAAGGTGTATGTGTGTTATATTTGCAAAATCGAAAAACAATAATTTATAAAACATTTCAAATTTAGTACGTAATATTAATTATTATAAATAAGTTCACACAACATAATACATAAATAACAAATAATTTAGGAGGCTAAAATTACTAAAATTAGCATATTAGTCTATTATTAAAATATCTAGATTAATAATAATCGATTATTGAAATATCTCGATTATTCCTATCACTAATAATTTTCACGAATTTTACACATTGTTTTATATCCCAGATTAGCGGACCATATGCCAAACACCACTCCGCGAAAGTAATTGTACGCTATACGAGATAGTGTTGCTGAGGAACAAATGCTTAGACACGTGAATATTATATACGTCTATCCCGGCTTCCTGCCTCAATACTGGTTGCCGAGCTGGTTGCATATATTATAGGTATAAAAATAAATGTATACATATCAATGATATGTAATTCAATTGTATAAAGGCTCTTTAAAAAATAGGATTTTGTTATATAACTACCGCGCCGGCCCTGAGAAATGGAATATACTTCCTCTGCCTAATAATTATCAATAGAATCTATATCTATTAATTGATGTCTTTTTATTTTCATACCTATTCCTTACTATGTCCTCAGTTTTCGAGGTAAAATCATTAAATTTTAATTGAGTCCTATTTTTTTTATACCTACTCCTCTGTAGGTACATACCCTACTCAGTTTTACAGATAAAATCAGTTATTCGTTTAGGATAAATAATAGTAATTTATGCAATGTTAATTACCCAACAGACAATATGAATTGCCTAGTTTTAATCTCATTTAGAAAATAAAATAAAATTGTTGCGCTTATGGATTTATCTCCTTTGGCACTCTCTTTTAGTAAAGAAAACTATTAGTCTAGTTCACAAGTTAAAAACGGTGTTAATATGTATTAAGCTCGTAAAATATGGGCGATAGCTCATTGGATTCGGAATGACGTCTAGAAAAATGTATAAAAATTGTTTACCAGCACAAAAAAAATTGCAAAAATTAACAAATTAAGATAAAAAAAGGCATTTAGTTTTTCGCAAATAATTCAGAAACTATTAATAATTAAGAAATAAAAAAAAAGCTTCTTTAAGAGGATGAAATTTTCGACAAAGAAGTCCTAACTCCCGGAACTGTACCTCCATTATCAATAATTTTAATTTAATACTGAAAATAGTGCTTCGCGCGACGAGCGCGACGCTGCCGCAGACCTCAGAATCCAACCGTAGCAACAAAAAAAAAATTTTTTTAGTTATAAAATATTAATTAAAAAATTTCAAAAAATTATCGGATCATCTAGACATCCCAAGGAACAATATCCACTTAAAAAAAATTGTTTCATCCATTTTTCATAAAATGCGCTTATTGTTAATTAACAAAATTTTTTTGGAGTTCACGTTTATGTTTATAATCAGATAATTGTTAAACTAAAACCGAAAGTTATAACCGATGCTGGAACATTGTACAAGTAATTAGAAAAATCCATAGATTTTAATGATAGTATTAGTTATTATTTTAGTTAACAAAAAGTAAAAACGAAATAAATATGGTTTCAAAAACAAAAACAGTTTTAAAGCACATCAAACTAAAAAGTGAAAAATAATTATTAATATAAACTGAAAACAGTAATGAACGAAAAATACTAGTATTATCGTGAAAAAAAGCGTGGGTTGCTCGATATACGAAAAATATGGCACAAAGCGCCCCACGCTTTTTTTCACAATAATACTAGTATTTTTCGTTCATTATTGTTTTCAGTTTATATTAATAATTATTTTTCACTTTTTAGTTTGATGTGCTTTAAAAGGGTGTTTTTTAGTTTTTTTTAAACTATATTTATTTTTCACTTTTTAGTTTGATGTGCTATGAAAGCGTGTTTTTTAGTTTTTTTTAAACTATATTTATATTGCTTATTGATGCTGATATTATAACATATTACGATCCAACAGATGCTTCTGAAAAAAATATATTTTTTTTTCAGCCATAGACGGGATTTGAACTCACGCCCGAGGAGTCCGTCGTTTCGCGTCGACTAAGACTTGCGCCTTAGCCTGCTCGGCCAACGAACGAACTGAGAATCACGGAATGTACTAACAGTAATAAACCACTTGCTCTCACGCAGAGGATACGTGAGGAAATTATTTAATTCTGGCAATCCTGATCAGGATAATGATATAAACTTATCAAATTATTGTATTGTTACCGGTTCTTCGTAAGTGTACAAAGTTTCAATTAAATCTGTCCGTTTAAAGTGGGTCAAAATCGAGTCCAAAGAGTCGGTTACAAACAAACAAACCACAAATATACAGGTGAAGCTAATAAAAGCTGGTTAAAAAAAGATGAAAATTTTTTTTATCAATATTTGTTATTATCACTGTTTTTGTATATCAAAATACTATTAGATTTTATAATTTTTTAAATTTTTAGTGGTATTTGTTTAAAGAAATGTTATAAACAAATGGATTAGTTGCATATTTCAGAAAGATTTTTTTTTGCCAAATTATTAGTGGAATGATTTAAAAAAAATTTTTCTTAAAAAATTTTTTTTTTAATCTTTTTTAATTTTTTCATTATTTAAATAATAGATTAACAAAAGATTTTTTTCTAATTTTATCATTTGCAATTTTCTACAAAGTAAAAAAAATGTTTTTTCGCTTAAAATATATTTGTTTATTTAATAAACAATTTGTAATAAACAATGGTCGAATGTATTCATATTTTTTTCATAAAAAAAAATACTAAAAACAACCATAAGTATATTTAACCAGTACAAAAAAAAAATTTCGATTTTTTATAGAATTTTCAATTTTCTACTCTACAGAAATTAAAGTGCCTTCTTCTTTTTGTTAACTTAACCTCGAGATCTTGGCGAAAAAAAATTTTTTTTGTATTGGTTAAATATATGGTTGTTTTTAATATTTTTTTTTATAAAAAAAATATTAATACATTCGACCATTATTTATTACAAATTGTTTATTAAATAAACAAATAAATTTTAAGCGAAAAAAAAAATTTTTTTACTTTGGTAGAAACTTGCAAATGATAAATTTAGAAAAAAAAATCTTCTGTAAATCTTTTATTTAAATAATGAGAGAAGTTAAAAAATGATTATTAACAATAAAGAAAATTTTTTTAAGAATTTTTTTTTTAAATCAATAATTTGGCAAAAAATTTTTTTCTAAAATATGCAACTAATCCATTTGTTTATAACATTTTTTTAAACAAATACCACTAAAAATTTAAAAATTGTAAAATCTAATAGTGTTTTGATATACAAAAACAGTGACAATAACAAATATTGATAAAAAAATTTTTCACCTTTTTTATCGTTTATTAATTTTTTGTTAACGTAAAAGATTAATAACTAATGAACTATAACAATTGAAAATATCGTGATGTGATTATTTCATAAAGTATACTTGTTACAATGTATCCAATGTATCCATCGGTTATAATTTTCACGTCTAGTTTAACAATTATCTGATTATAAACATAAACGTGAACTCCAAAAAAATTTGATAATTAACAATAAGCGCATTTTATGAAAAATGGATGAAAAAAATTTTTTTAAGTGGATATTGTTCCTTGGGATGTCTAGCTGATCCGATAATTTTTTGAAATTTTTTAATTCATATTTTATAGCTAAACAATTTTTTTTTTATTGCTACGGTCAGATTCTGAGGTCTGCGGCAGCGTCGCTTTCGCCTCGCGGAGCACTATCTTCACCTTCGATCATAAACTCGATCGAAGATCTTCACCATTAAATTAAAATTACTAATAATGGAGGTATATAGTTTGTACGAAGTCAATTGAAATCGTATAAAAACTAAAAGCCTGCAAAAACCGTCGGCATCTTTTTATTGTACATGGGCGGAGGTAAATAGAAATGCTTGTCATAAGAAAATGTTATACTTGTTTGAAAATTGTATTAATTTTTTATTATTTTTTGTTTATTAGATAGGCTATTTTTGTTCATTTCGCTAATAAAAATATTTTTAAAATATTATATCAGTTTTAGATATAAAGTCTAAATATTTAAATTTATTGGGTTTAGTTTTAAAGTTAACCCATACTATATTGAAATATGTTATTGCTCTGCAAGGACCAACGAGAAGGTATGAACATATCCTTGCCAGGATGAGGGAATGGGACAGGTTAGATTAGCGAGGGGCAAGGATGTTATATAGTAAAAAAATAGAAATAAAAGTTTCTTCTAAAATAAAAATAAAAATGTAAGTTTCTTAACCAAAGCAAAGAATTAGTACCACAAAAATAAATATTTGTTTAGATAAAACATAAATAAAAACAAAATTAAAGTAACTTAAATTAAAATTTCTTGTCAACTAAATAAAATATATTCCAAGAAATGTAACAATAAAAAAAGTAAACTTCATACCTAATATAATATCTAAATATTTTGTTCTGAAAATATATGTATATTAAAAAAGTTAAAGGCTAAAAGTTGACGCGTCCGAATCTTCACTTTCTGAAGAGGAATCATTACCAGGTTAAATTATAATCGGCGCATCTAGATACACTATATGCCTGTTTAGTTTATTCTCTGATTTTTTCCAAATAATCTACCCGAAGTGCTACTATACGTCGTGATTCCATAATTACCATACGACTGTCAAGTTTTTTATGTTTAAAACCGCATTCTAATAAAACATTTCGTAGTGTATCTAAAGAACTATAATTATAATCAGGATAATCCCTTAATTTTTCTCGAATCATTTTTAACGTAGGAACTATATTTTTTTCCTACATATTATAAATTATACGTACACGTATTACATCTTTGGTAGCATCATCAATATTTTTTAATTTCATATTTTTCCGTTTTCCTATTTGTACCGTGATCTATAACATCTCCTTTTTTAATTACACGATAAATTGTTGATTTTGATATTTTAGTTAATTCGTTAATACGTTCTATTATTTCTTTCTCACATTTTTTCACGATTTTCGCTTTTAAACGTTCATATATATTTAAAATAATGCGTTGACTTTGTACGTGTAAATCTTTATTTTGAAACTCTAAATTTATTTCGTCTTTCTCGACAATAACAGGCTCAACTATTTCGGGATTTTCGGGCGTTATTATATTATCTTCTGTTTCAAATGGTCTCCAGAAAGCCATGGTAAATTAGTAAATACCTAATACAATATCTTAAATACCTTTTATGTAGTAATAAATATTTACCAATATGAACACTAAGTATAAACCGAATCACCTTGATATTATAATATATCTGCACTGCACTGGACAAATGTAATAAATAAATAGGTAACATCCGAGTCCACGTTGACTCCTGACTGATATAAACTCAAACACCCACCGACCAACCGGATTGACGAATATCCTGATTCCAGCCAATCGTCCATCGTCCTTAAAACATAGGCAATGCCGGCACATCTCACAAGTTTCCGTAATTGCGGAGAAACGATTTAATGAGTTTTTTTATACTAGTGGGCCTGTCCGTTTTATTATCTTTAAAACACGTGCAGTCGTAGATGGTTCGTTCAGGCTGATTACATTGCCAGTCTCGGACTCACCTGCACAATTTCAACTACCATTTGATTCTCGATACCATTGCTAAATACATAGGACAAAATATCAAGTTAAGTGCGCACAGTCCTGTGCTTTAACAATGACCAATTTCAATTGACTTCGTATAAACTATACAGTTCCGGGAGTTAGGACTTTTTTATCGGAAATTTCGTCTTCTTTAAGAATCTTTTTTTTAAATTTCTCAATTATTAATGAAAATGAATTATTTGCGAAAAACTAAATGCCTTTTTTTATCTTAATTTGTTAATAACTTTTGCAATTTTTTATGTGCTGGTAAACAATTTTTATACATTTTTCTAGACATCATTCCGAATCCAATGAGCTATCGCCCATATTTTTACGACCTTTATCACTAATTAACACCGTTTTTAACTTGTGAACTAGACTATATAGGCAACATTGACTTTGTCAAGAAATACATGTATACCAAATTCAATACTTTGTTTAATAACTTCTAGACGACAAAAGATAAAAAAATCGAAAGAGACAAACAAGTTCTGAAACAAATCTTAAGCAGCCAATTCTAAAGTGACGTACTACAAAGAAGTTTGATAGCATAAAAGTGACCACTCAAAACATATTACCCTGTATATCATTTTATGTAAAACTCTCATAGCATACATAGTTGATCTCACCAGAATGTACGTGTACCAAATTTTAAATCAATATCTCGAGAAATGTGGAAGATTGAAAATAAAAGCCAAAATGTATCGAAATTTTCAACACCATGTCTTAAAAACGGCAGTTTAAGAGGGCTAATCGAACCAGTGTTTGTAAGGTAATTTTTTCAAAATTTATTTCTTCCATACGGTTTGGTCAAATTACCCAAATTTGGAGGATCAGTAGTTGAAAGTGTACTAGAGGGTACATGTATATCTATTTTAATTAATTTTCACTTTATGTAGGGAAAATTTATACTGTAAATATAAGTGAAATTTGGACGTGATTAGCTCCTGAATTATGATATCAATCGGTAAAATTCGAGGTAAAATTCATACATGTCGTCTAGAATGAATCTTCATAATTATGCTCAGCAAGTTTCAAACTTTTATTCCGTACTATTTGGTTAAAAAGAATTTTCTAAATAAGTATCTTTGTCACTAAAAATGGAGCAAGGAAGTGTTACCTCTATCGGGAATCGCATCTCAATGAAGTCGGTGAAGAAAACGTCCAGTGAAGGTATAGTCAAGAGCAAAATTATTCAGCGGCACATGTATAAAAACTTTCTAGAGAGTGACACAGCTATCCGAAGCTTTTTCCCGACTATGTCCCTTAATACATATATTGATATGAACTCTTCTCTATGAAATCGCTTGAGGATCACCTCAAGCATTTTACATTATTTGTGAAACACCCTGTATATGCAAATGTTAGCCGTTCAATAGAAATTATCAAATCCTCTTAATATTTGATTCACTCGAAAGATCTTTATATGTTTTATAAACAAACCAGATTGGATATACATTTGTTGCATGTTTAGTGTTGATACGTTGGAATTTTTATGTACCTTTAAAAAAAAGTCTCTTTGATTTATATTTAGCATTTTGCCAGTTAGTATTTATAAATAGCTGAAAATTAGTATTTATGTAGGTGGGAACTGATTAAAATTTTAAAGTTTATTTAGGTACTTTTATAAAAAATTTATACCCAAGATTACTATGAATGTAATATTTATTTATATTATTTATTGCAAATAGTTACTTCTTTGTAATAAACAACCTCCTTTTATGTAAACTTGCAAAAATAAATTATTCGTAACTAATACATAGATCTAGTTTTGCATGATTAATTTAGAATAGAAATAGAACTAAATTTTAAAAACTTTTCCCTTTTCAAAATGTACATAGCAAACATTTTTATAAATGCTAATATCTAGATGTAAATTCATGGATGTGATCATTTATTTGCAGGAAATTTAGACAAAAATTGACCGGGAGATTTAAAATTCCTTATTCAGTACTCGATTTGAATTGTTAAAAAAATTATATAAATTGTTCATTTCAAAAAACCAGTTATTTTAACTATCAGTATTTAGTGGCCATAATGTTCTTAAGCTTTTTTGTGACAAACTCCTTTTAAAATTATTGATCTATATCATATGCTAATAATATTTAAAATATTTAACTTCTGTTTGATATTATTTCAAAATAAATGGAGTAATCATTTGCCACTTGCCTTTTTATCTATACAATGTGTACGCATAATTTTTGAAATATCCATTTCCATAGTGTTATTGGACCGAGCCAAAAAGTGAAATTTGCCAAGTCCAAGGGCAAATTAAGCAACAGTGTGTCCAAATTTAGCTATTTTCGCCATGTGCTGCTTTTTTATGTTCAGCATTATTTGACTAGAAAATGTTGTCAGTGTTTATTTTAACCTTCCCACAAATATTTTAAAATGGACTCGACTACTTAGTTAATAATAATATGAATAAAGTGCACAAAAATATTTATTAAGCCTTGTTGGAATATTCTAATAGTTGACGTAGAATTCCGTATATTTTACGATTTTAATGTAGGGATTTCTAAGGGAGATACGGGCTTTTACAAATGTTTTTGGTGAATATAATTTTTTCTGAATAACTCAAAATGCTTATTATTGTTTTCATCTATTTTCATATAAAGAGAAACATACAGTGTGAAATTAAGTAACGCATAAATTCCAATTTAATGAATTTTTGTTATTTGAACTTTTAGGACTGTTTTTTTCAAATAATAACATATTGAAAATTTGGGAAAATTTATCTAGTTTCCGGTGTATCACATTAGTTCGTTTTTTCAACTATTTGTATAATTTCAAAATAAAAACGAATGTGCCGTCGATAACTTTCCGTCAAACTTAGGCAACTAGATAAATTTTCCCAATTTAATGAATTTTTGTTATTTGAACTTTAAGACTGTTTTTTCTCGATTTTTTTCAAATATAACATATTGAAAATTTTATACGGTCGGAACCGGAATAAAAACTACTACCAAAATCAATAATAAAAAATATAGGTTGTCATTTAAAAAGAAAAGTCGATGACGTCATAATTTAAAAAATAAATGACATAAGAAACTGAAAATATACTGAAAATATTTGCTGAAGTTAAAATCGCTATACCCCTTCGAGATTTCTTCAAAAAAATTAATATCAACGGAATTACTGAATTTATGCGTTACTTAATTTCCACACTGTATAAGAGCCACTATAGTCGATGGTATAGCACACACACATGTTATAAGTACAAAATGTTATATTTGAGGTAGAGAAAGATGAAAGTTTAACTTAGTTTCATCAACTAAACTGAAACCCTCATGACAACAGAAAATATTTTAATTACACCCGGCAAGTCCTAAATTTTAATCACAATTTTTACAATTAAAAAAGAAAGTACCTTACCACATTTGGAATTTTCAAAATTTGTGACTACCATATTTGCAACATGGTGTAATATGCGCACTAAAGGCTTAACCTGTTAAACGGAATTAAGATTTCCACAACTAGGGCCGGATTTGACGTAGGCGCCGTTCAAAGCCCAAAATTTTTGCCGCTCCAGTTATTCGTTTAAAAATTTTACATAATTTTACAGAAAAAACTGTATTATTCTTTAAACAAATGCACCTAATTTGTACCCTTGAAATTTTATTTATTTTAACCGTTTACTTATGCACACTGCATAAAATCGTCTCGTCCGTATATCCTAGTTTCTGGCAAATTTTTGTCGCTAACGCACTTCATTTATTTAATTTATAAATGTAGATTAAGTTGGGGACCTGGGTTTCCCCAGTAGGCACATTTCCGCTACAATCAAGTGTGTAATCAACTTATGTCCTAATATTCTGGTTTTAATTGATCTACTAGTTTGTCCTATGTAACATTTGTTAAAGTACCTCAAATTATAATGTTGTTTTATCGTCTAAGATTCCTATAAGTTTTTAAATAGGTGTTTGTATTCAGTAAGTACACGAAAATCTAGAAAATTCCTTAGGCGGCTGAAGACACCATATTGAAAAAATGGCTAAAAGGGGTCGTTATCAATAGGTCTATATCTCAGAAAGTAATCGTCAGACTTTCATTAGTTTTTGTTTACTGCTGCTTAAAACTATACCAAAGAAAAAGGTACTATAATGTTTGCAAACAATTTAAAAGAATGACTTTATGCGTGTGAAATATTATCGATATATGTATGCATTTGTCGTTGTCATTATTTACTAGTGATTGTCTAAAATTATTATTTAATTACCTATCAGTAATTAAAAGTGTCCGATTTCAAAACCAAATGGAGACATTATTTTCAATTTTCCGTAGGAAATTTCCCTGATCAGATTTTTTTATAAATTCTCTCAGGAACATATAAAAAAAAAGAAATTGACAATTCACCTGAATTTTCAAGTTATAATCCTTTTTGAGGAGCGTGTGTTGTAACCATTTTTTCAGTATGGAGATCTAATTTGTAATTTCAATAGAAATCTTTTTCTATGGAATAACGACAGAGGAAACCGAGGAAGTTTTGAACGTTATAAATAATTGTATTAAGCTACCATACAAGTTATCCCCAGATCAAATACAAAGAGTGAACAAGGTTGGTAAAGGAGATAAGAAAGACATACTTGTTACATTTGTATCGATAAGAATACGAGATGCCATATTAAAAAATGCAAAAAATCTTCGTAACACCAAATTTGCGGTAGCGCCTCGACGCACAAGACATGTGATGGAAGAAAGACAGCTGGTGAAACCATATTTACAAAGTGCTATAACACTTGGCCATGACGTTGAATTAATACTGTTGCATTAATAACAAGCTATACAACTGTTTGCATTAATAACAACTGTTTGCATTAATAACAAGCTATACAACTTAGAACAATGTAAATCACTGAAATTGGAAAGTGCCGATCGTCGTAATGAAGAGTTGCTAAACGAAGAATCTACCACAAATACATTTGAATCGAGTGGCAGAACAACCAGGTCACATTCAAAAACAAACCAAGGTTCCAAATAAATCAGAAAATTATTTCTCTGTTCTACACTATAATATTCAATCAATTAAAAGTAAACTCTCAGAGATTGAAATGTTTCTTGATGAATTTAGTCAACCTATAAGTGTCCTATGCATAACTGAACACTGGGCAACCAATCAAGAAAAAAATGGACTTAAAATAGCTAATTACAATCTGATATCGTGTTTTTGTATACAACAATTTAATCATGGAGGTGTATTGATTTACGCAAAAAGTGATTTAGAATTTACGGAAATTACAAATTTAACTACAACATTAATGGAAATAGAATTTGAATATGTATGTGCTATAAATAAAAAAATCAAAACAATAATAGTCTGTGTATATAGATCATCTGCTGAGGATAAGTGTGATAACTAATTTATTCTGGGAACTTTTGTATGAACTCCATGATAAATACCCAAACTATATATAATTTGTGTAGACTTAAACATAGATTTTCAAAAAAAAAAAAACGATAATGATAAAACTAGTTTAGAAAATATATTCAAAATGTTTGATTTAACTTCAACAATTAAAGGCCCAACGCGAATAAATAAATCCAGCGCCACCCAAATTGATTACATAATAGCTAATATTGAAACATAATATGAAACATCTATTGTAGAGCTCGGTATGTCAGATCATACGGCTCAAGTCATAGATTTTAATTCTTATAGTGATTTAAAAAAATAAGCAAATAAAGATTAGCAAAAGAAGTTTTAGTGACAAAAATAAACACAATTACAGAAATATTGATTGATCAGAGCTATATTTAAAAGATGATGTGAATTTGGCATATGAATTTTTCGAACACAACATAAAAATTTGTTTTGATTTAGCTTTTCCTAACAGGAACATAAAAACAAAGTATATTTAAAAACCATGGATCACTAGAGGAATTAAAACTTCATGTAAAAACAAAAGGTTTCCTAATTCTAATGAAAAGTTACACACAAAATTTGTTTATACTAAATTATATAAAAAGAGTAATGTAGAATTCTAAAACAAACAATAAATGCATCTAAACAAAATTATTTAACAACAAAATAAAACTATCTAATAATAAAATAAAAACTACATGGAATTGTATAAATAAAAATATTAATAAGAAACATGAGCAAAAAACGGAAAAAATCGTACTAAAAACAAATGACAACGTTACAGTCGAGGACGCTAATATGGTGGCAAATAATTTCCAACAATATTTCATAGATGAACCAATAAATCTTACTAATAATTTGACTTCTATTAAAACTTCCAATGACTATGTAAAAAATTGTGTCTCTTCTACACATAACTCATTTCACTTTCATTCAGTAGTAGAACAAGATATTGTAAGAATTGTTAAAAAAATAAAAACAAAAGAAACTGCAGGATATGATGAACTACCTATTACTCTTATTAAAGAATATATTAATTAGGTAAAAAACCCACTAACATTTTTATAACTAACATCTCATTTACGACTGGATCTTTCCCGGACAACCTTAAAATTGCAAAAATTATACCAATATACAAATAGGGTGAAAAAACAATAATGTCAAATTATAGGCCAATTTCAGTATTGCCCTCAACTTCAAAAATCATTGAATTGACAGTAAAAGGGCAAATTGTCAGCTATATAGATATCAAGAAAATATTGACAGCTGCACGGTTCGGATTTCGGTAAGGTCGCAGCACAACTGATGCAATATATTCTTTAATTAACAATATAAACAACTGTCTAGAATCAGAATGTCATCCACTCCTGTATATTCTGTGACTTTACCAAAGCATTCGATTGTGTAGATCATCAATATTTGCTAGAAAAATTATATTTTTATGGTTTTAAGGGTGTATCTTATGGTTGGTTCCAGTCTTATCTAAATAATCGAAGAATGTATGTGGAGTTAAAAGATATTGTCGATAATAAGTTAGTGTCAGTAAGAACTGATCGGGAAATGATGAAGTGTGGTGTTCCACAGGGCTCAATTCTTGGCCCTGTGCTTTTTTAAATTTATATTAATGACCTTGTTGACAACTTTCCAATGGTTCAGTTTTCCTTATTTGCTGATGACACCAGCCTTATTTTCAAAAATCCGTCACCGGAATGCAGCGAAATACTAAATAAATTAAACAACTGGTGCTCTGCAAATAAGTTAATACTGAACCTGTCAAAAAACCATAGCATCACATTTCATCCCTGTTACAATTATACTCAACAAGATATCCACCTTCATCATGGCACTATATCATCCGTGGAAAATGTCAAATTCTTAGGGGTGTATCTGGATGAGAGTCTTAAATGGAAGCGGCATACCTGGTGGAACTCAACAAGAGACTATCTAGTGCTGTATTTGCAATGTTTATTATAAGTAAAAATATATGTTTACAAACATCGGTAATTGTCTATTACGCTTATTTCCAAAGCATTCGGCACTACGGGATCGAGTTTTGGGGAGATTCTACCGGTGTAGCCGCTACATTTAGGATTCAAAAAAGGCTGTCAGATCAATATGTCGTATAAGACCTAGAGATTCATGTAGAGAACATTTTCAAAATTACAAATAATGACATTGGTTAATCTATATATATTCAGAGTATCTATAACTATATTCCGAAATAAAACTAGTTTAATTAAACATTCGGATATCTACAATTATGACACACGACAAAATAATCTATACCTTCTACCACAATATAATTATAATGTAACAAGAAAAAGCACATTCTACAACGGCATTAAAATATTTAATCAATGTTAAAAACATCACTAGTCTAAATCAATTTAAGCGTAAGTTGAGACACCTCCTGTTAAATAAAGTTTTTTATACCTTAGAGGAATATTTCACCTTTTGCTTTTAAATTTGCTAATAATAAGAACTACGTATACTTATCTAAATTCTGTACTTTATGATTGTATATTATTTGAAATTAATTGTACTATTTTATTGTATATTTATTGCATGTATCTTATTTTTTTTTTGTGTTTCTTAATATTTTCAAATATTTTAATTCAATTAATTCATGTACTTTCCTTACACATCTATGTATGTTTTTGAGGAAATAAATTACTTACTTACTTACTTACTACTTACTATTTGACTAGTCTGGGTTTATTATTTCCGTTATTTGCATAAACTAATTTTAAAACTTTTATTAAAGTTACTAATATTTAAAAGCAAAAAAACTTGATCTCAAAAATAGAAATATATTTTATAAATCAAATTTTCATTTTCTTATAACCAGCCCCTTCACCAAAATATCGAATATATTCATCTGATAACTTGGTAAATGATATACTATTTTTCATTTTAAAAGCTCAAAGACCTATTTTTTAAAGTAACTATTCAGAAATTAAATTACTAGGGAACTGATGTTATACGATAAAAGTGAGAAATTAAAATTGTTTTTAAAACATCCACTTCCATAAAGAGCATTTGCAATAGAAGTGTCAACGCAAACATAAAATCATCCATAAAAATTCAGTATTTAAATATCAAATCAAGCGAAGTGTAATTTTTTCTCTATTTTAATACGAGAATTTATTATATGGCGCCAGCGAACGTCCACACTTAAGTATAAAAATACTCACAAGAAAATATACAATAAAACTGAAACGTCATAATTTTCTTTATTTATAGTCAAACTTACGGCCTGACGATAATTGAGCTTTGGTTCACAGGAAAGTGAACGAAATTCTCGGAAAATCGTAAACGTATTTATATTTCGGCGGAAAGTGTGTAAGATCAAACCGGATTTTATGATAAAATTTAATTTTAAAAATAGGAGTCCAAGGTTTCATCCATTTCATTTATTTTTGTGTGCTCTTGTATTCATCTTCGGTGCTATAAATTTTTGACAAAAAAAATAAAATAAACTACGTGGACATTGGACAGTATCTGTAAACTTTATATATTGCCAATTTATTGATAACATTACTGTTATGTGAAATTTTAATTAACGAAAACTATCTCTATGATGATATTGACGCAAATATTTTGAAATTGCTATATTATGGCATCCCTTAAAAAATATATATGAACATTGTACAACAGTAACTCTTTTGTTTAAAGACTGATTTTTAACAGTATTTAATTTGAAGGATTATTTGCTCGCGCCTGCGAAATAATTTTTAAATCAATTATTCGCAAGAAATGGTTCCAAAAAGAAATTCTTGTATGTATACTTGTTATTCCTGAATAAAAACATTTTATTATTATTACTATTATTATTATTAAAACAATTTATTTGAACATTTCATAAGTACAACACATTTTGTCCACCATGGAAAACCAGTCTAGAGCCGCTCCAGTATCCCCATGCATGGTGCAAAAAATGGTTTCAATTACATTATAAAGTGTAGTAGTGTACGTGCCAGAATGCGAAGAGAAAAAAGTCAACTATAAACCCGTCAATCTATAGTAACCGCGGTCAATTACTGCATTTACGAGTGCATTCCAAACTTTATATACCACAGGTGTATTGAATTATTAGACATGGGTCTCTTAAATGGCAACGTTGCAATACAAATCAGAGGCAGACAGGCCGTAGCTGGTCAGCGGTTGTGTCAGTAGAGCATTTTCCATCTAGCTCCCGGGCGGTCAACAGTGCACACTGCGCGCAATACAATACCAAATTTCAGTCTTCCTTCAACGTACAGAGTTATTCATTATAATTTACCCACCCCTTATTATTGTTATTATTGTCTATAGAAAAAAAGTTTAAAATAAAAGTTGTGTGGTTATGCCTGAATTTTGTTAAAATGCTATCAAAAGTACAGTAGAGTGCAGATTTCAGGAGATACAAAAAAATAATATGTTTTTTAAAATGGAATACCTTGTATATTATTAAATTTTTCGAATGATCCTTTGTTCCTGATTTCAAAAATATACCATATGTTACATATGTTAGTTTTTGCCCATTAAAATTAAATGAGCCTTAACGTTTTGATGTTTTTGCTTTGTTTCCGTTTGTTCACACAGAAGATAAATAACGGCAAAACAGTTAGCTGATATTATTAAAGCAAGACTAGTCAGTACCTAGTTTGTGACTTTATTGGCAAGTAATTCATTAAATAGTATTAGAACGCAATTTCTCGCTAATTGAGTCCAAATTTAAAAAGTAAAATACCGCTATAAATGTAGACACTTTAAAACCATGTGCTTCTTAACCCCCTTTGCTATTTAAAATATAAGGGATGCATTCCACCACCGTTTAAAGTTGAAGTGGCATGATCGAAAATACTCAATGGAAGTGTTCCCCTTGAAAATAAAATCAACGGGTTCGAGCGGTTTTTCGCTAAATTGGGCTTACATGCAAAAAAAATACTCCTGTTTCGTTTTGGTGGCCCACCCGGTATATAAATTAACATATCATAGATAATTGAGAAGTAACAAATTTTTAGAGTCTAATATATCTTTCTTTCCAGTTTTTTTCGAAAAACCATTGATTATACAATAAAATTTGTAAAAATAAGACCTAGCTCAGACCAATTTTTTTACACATTTTGGCATCAATATTTAAATACAAATATTTCCTGCTGTCAGAATAAAATTAAACAATAATTACAAGCATATTGTTCCAGTTCTAAAGCTAAAATTTTAAAATTTTGTGCTGAAATACACATGCATTCTCATTAGCCAACAATTTCTGTAACAACTTATTTTTAAATAATATTAGAAATTAGTAATTACTTTTAAACAATGATTTACGCACGTAATGAATCATCGCATGGAACAGTTTCCTGCTGGTTTATTCAATATTATGTGGCAAAACATTGTATTAACTTATTTTAAGACGGATTTGTTTTATGACTATTGTAGTAGCGTCACTGGAGAATAAAATAAAAAAACTGGCCCACCTCTATCGTAACCAGATGATTTTTAATGATGGTAAAAACATGCAAAAATATGAAGAACAAAAAATTAGAGGACCTATATCGTTTCGTACAATTTTCGATCTCGAAGAGGGTTACAATAATCTGTTATATATTATATATATTATATATTATATATATTATATATTATATATTATGTATTATATATTATATATTATATATTATATATTATATATTATATATTATATATATTATATATTATATATTATATATTATATATTATATATTATATATTATATATTATATATTATATATTATATATTATATATTATATATTATATATTATATATTATATATTATATATTATATATTATATATTATATATTATATATTATATATTATATATTATATATTATATATTATATATTATATATTATATAGTATATATATTATATATTATATATTATATATTATATGTTATATATTGTATGGGAGGCGATTAAAAACAGCGTTTTCGGTAATATCTTTCAAATTTGGCAAATACAATTACTACTATAGAGTGTAGAGAATATTTTTATTTTTGCCACTTAATCTTTTAACTACTATCTGGCAGAAAGTACTTGTTTTTGTAAAATTTTGATGTGGACGGAGGCCGCAAAATTGCTGCTTGAATTATTACTACTACTCCTTCTAAATACACCAATGTTGCGCCCCCCTCCTCTAGCCAATCTTAAATCTGCCACTGTAGCAGATTGAACATACTTCAATATCCAATTATAGACTTATAGTGGGTTTTCTTTTAAAGATTTTGACAGTTGGGTCAAATGCTCAAATTTTGCGTATCAACTTGTAGTTAGGCGGAAAAAACTAATTATTCAAAATTTGATGATGATGTATTATTGTCAGGACATCGCATATTAAAATAATTTCTGATATTTGAGCACAACTGTTCGTTACATAATTCATTTTTATTTTTATTAAATCATCCTTGGACTACCAAGATACTTCCAAATAATTTATGAAGTAACAACTTAAGAACTTTTACCCACAATTTCTATAGTATCAATTATTTGCAAGTACATTTCAACCATTAGTTTAAATCAACTTTTATTTATAGAAATTGTAATGAAAAACTTAGTTATTTACGTAACAAGACTGGAACATGATTCTTTACTGAATGAGCTGGCAGTTTTTGAGGCGAGCGCCGGCGAGCCCTAGAAGCCGTTGAGTCCAGTAAAGACATTTTTCGGATGTGTTTGCATACAATGTTTTTTTCTACAACTGTTTTTGCTAATCTCAAAAAACTTTTTTACCTTTTTTTGGAAATGAAATTCATAAAATTAAATTGACAGCTGTAAGACGCTTAGTCTCAGAGACGTCTGGATTAATCATTTTTAATTATTAGATACTGTTTTGTCAAGCAAAAGTGACATAAAGGATTGGTAAAGACTTTTTCATTATATATCTCTGAAAACATCATGTTTCATGTCTATTGAGAGTAGAGAATGTCCATGAGCGCCTGCACTGGAAAAAATTTCCAATGCGGGCAATTAATTTAGATTTGATTTTCTGTTATGACATCATCTATCATAAATATATTAAGACTGCCAACTTTGTCAATTATAATTAAACATGCGATTGAAAATTTCTTGAAATTTCCTTAGCAATGCTTGTTTGGCATTGTTTTTTTATGTTTATTTGCAATTTTTATTCTAAATGTATTATCCAGAATATACGTTTATTTACTTTTATGTGTTGTTGTTTTCAGAGAGATATAATGAAAAATAGCGTTCATTACACGTTCAAAACTGCTGTTCCAGTGCTTTCATGAACTTGTTATGCGCGCACGAGAAAACCTAATTTCTGAACTTGTAATGAAGTATACTATATCGATCCCTTATGTCGCTTTTCCAGGCCAGACCATTAAATATGTAATTTTCACTCAAAAAATTGACCAAAAACAGTTTTTAGTGACTATAATCCAACCATTTTAACCCTCGCATTTTTAGTTATACATACTGGTTTTTCGCAATTTCAAGTTTGAAGTTTCTTCAACTATTTGGTGCAAATAGCTCCAGTGTTATATAGGTAATGACTTTCTCAAAGACTAGTCTAATATTGATTATTTCTAAAACTTTTTTATAAACTTTTGCTAGAATGAATTGTTTTTGCTTTATCATATAAACATTTCACAGCACCTTCTTTTAACATTAATTGAATGGTTTGAGTCAGTTTACTGACTTCCTTTGACGTAAATGTACAGACTCGGAGGTATATTATTTTATTGGGCTAATCTTATATTTTTAGAATATCAATGTTTCAATTCTTAGAAGATATGAGAAAGAGTATTGAAATTAGGAAAACGAAAATGTAAGAATGACACGAATGGCATATGGGTATTTTCTAACTTTTAATAATTCTTGAATGCTAAGATTTCTAAATTTCTAGCTTCAGTTCATTCTGAACAAAAAAGCGATATGAACTTATATCACTATTACTTGATCAACCAGATCTTTTTTGTAAAATACAATAAAATCAAGAATGATGGACGTTTTCAAAATCGTCATTTTGTGAAACCAGCTGGCACTTGTTCTTTGACTTTTTTATAAATTCGGCTAGATCTGTTCCTTAAAACAATTTCAATCTTTAGTTTAAGATCAAGATCGTTAAATTCAGTCAAAGAGTAGAAGCGTTACCGCGAATTTAGTGAAAGACTCGGAAGAAAATTAGACACACCAAAATGATTATGTTTTTTAAACTACAAACTTTTTTAATATTTTTTTATATAATACACTTAAGTTGTCAATATCTGTTCTTATATTTATACAATCGTCCCGTGTCAGTGTACGTTAGTTACATTCGGCAGACTAAACATTAGGAAAAATCAGGAACGTATAATCATAATTATGATACTAAAAATAAAAATCCTCAACACTCTGTACCCATGCAATAGAAAATTAACTTAATTTCCATTTTGATGAAGTACAAATTTTACACCACGAAAGTAATTTAAAGAAAAGATTGCTATTAGAAATATGTATTAATAAAACAGACGATTGTATAAATTTAACAACAGACCTTGACAACTTAAGTGTATTGTACAAAGACATTAAGTTTGTAGTTTAAAAAAGTAATATTTAATCATTGTTTATAGCAACTAGAATTACATTGGTCTGACAAATAGTGGACATACCTATATTATCCCTCTACCCTACACACCCACCCCCTCAAAAAATTCAAATGACAAGGGGGTCGAGTGATACATCTTTTCAAAGCTCTTTCAATTCTCTACATAACTGTGTATTTTTTTAAACTTTTATCGATTCATTCCTGAGAAAATAATTGTTTCATTATTTTAGGTTCGGGAAATAAAAGAAGCAGTTTAAATTATCGTATGTATTGTTCAAAATGACCCCACCGACTTCCATACAGTAGTATAATCTGT
This sequence comes from Rhamnusium bicolor, assembly GCA_029963845.1. Classification (NCBI taxonomy): domain Eukaryota; kingdom Metazoa; phylum Arthropoda; class Insecta; order Coleoptera; family Cerambycidae; genus Rhamnusium; species Rhamnusium bicolor. The sequence goes on along the minus strand of JANEYF010001530.1, from coordinate 130,905 downwards.
CATATATATATATATATATATATATATATATATATATATATATATATATATATATATATATATATATAATATATATATAAATAAAAATAAAAGAAGCAGTTTAAATTATCGTATGTATTGTTCAAAATGACTCCCACCGACTTCCACACAGTAGTATAATCTGTCTTGAAATTCTGTACGAACATTTCTGAACATATCTGGAGTCAATAAATGGCATTCTCGAACAATTCTTTCACGTAACTCTTCCAGAGATGCGGGTTTTGTTGTAAATACCTTCGATTTCAAATGTCCCCACAGAAAGAAATCCAAGGAATTAAATCGGGTGACCTAGCGGGCCACTCCACAGGACCTCTTCTTCCAATCCATCGCTCAGGAAACCGATTATCCAAAAATTGACGGACTGTTATAACAAAAATGTGGAGGTTCCCCATCCTGTTGAAAAAACAGTTCGCCCTATAAAAGATTATCGCCTTCTTCGAGGATTTGGGTAATCATTGGGTCGATGTTATTTTCTAACTGATCGAGGTACCTTTCGCCATTTAAATTGTCCGGAATAAAAAACGGCCCGACAATGTGATCCCCTAAGATACCAGCCCAAACATGTAACTTCTGAGGACTTTGGGTATGAGTTTCCATGAACTAATGAGGATTGGTTTTACTCCAATACCTACAATTGTGCCTGTTTACCTCCCCATTTAACTGAAATGTCGATTCATCAGAAAAACACGTATTGTACAGTAGATTGGCATTACCGTTTAATTGTTCACTAAAAATCGCACAGAATTCAAGTCGACGATCGGGATCATCCTCGTTTAATTCGTGTACCAATTTAAATTTATATGGATGAAATTTGTGGGCCTTTACAATTCGATGAACACTGCTTCGTAATACACCGGAAGCCTCAGCTACTTTCCTGATCGATTGAGTATTATCCATCTGCAAATGACCCAGAACTGCCACTTCGACTGTTTGATTCCTAATCGGTCACTGAGGTTCATGCTTTTTGTTTCCTACAGAACCTGTTTCTATAAATTTTGTCAATAATTGTAAAACATACTGAGAACCAACCCTTCTATCTGGGTGATTTCTATTGAATATGCGCTCCGTAGTTCTAGCATAATTATCGTTTTTAAAATAAGTGCTGACAATTTCTATTCTCTCCTGAAGGGTATAAACCATTTTGGAACACAAGGTCGGCGTGTTTCACCAATTTTTCAAAAATTTTTTGAAAAATTGGTGAAAAACACGTCGACCTTGTTTCCAGGGGGACATATTTTAATGTGGTACTTATATACCTATCATCATCCCTCTACCCTACACGGCCACCCCCTTAAAAATTTAGATGGCAAGGGGGTCGAGTGATACATCTTTTGAAAGGTCTTTCAATTCCCTACATAACTATGTATTTTTTTTACCTTTTATCGATTCGTTTTTAAGGAAAATAATTTTATTTTTGATGATTACACACAATTGGAATTTATAAAAAAACTAAATTTTTTTAGTGCTCTCAAATCAACACGAGTTTTTTTTGACAAAAAACACTTTCCTTGTCCGTTTAGTTTTGGAATAATAAAAAACTCATAAGTATTTGATAGTCCTTGAACATTAATTTGTTCACAACCAATTTTAAATCGAGATACATTTTACCAGAGTGAATTCCCAAAATCGTTTATACCCTTCAGGAGAGAATAGAAATTGCCATTTATCGACTCCAGATATGTTCAGAAATGTTCGTACAGAATTTCAAGACAGATTATACTACTGTGTGGAAGTCGGTGGGGTCATTTTGAACAATACATACGATAATTTAAATCAGTTTCTTTATTTTTATTTATATATATGTATTATATATATATATATATATATATATATATATATATATATATATATATATATATATATGTATATATATATATATATATATATATATATATATATATATATATATATATATATATATATATATATATATATATATATATATATATATATATATATATATATATATATATATATATATATATATATATATATATATATATATATATATACATATATACATATATATATATACATATATATATATATATATATATACATATATATATACATATATATATATATATATATATATATATACATATATATATATATATATATATATATATATATATATATATATATATATATATATATATATATATATATATATATATATATATATATATATATATATATACATGTATCTTCCATTGTCCAAATTATTACTCATTAATTTTGTCATCATATATATTTATCTTCGCCTAATTTCTGTTTCAGAAATTTAGGATGAATTCTTCCCAAAATTCACAATTCTTTGTTTCCAGTTCAAGAGTAATAAAAGCTGTTAGTCGAAATAAAACATAAAAGTTATTTAAAATTAGTATCATCTTTTTAAATCTTTCACTAAAATTTTTAATAACTAGTCCATTGATTTGAAAAATTGTATATCAGTTTTATACTAAAGCTAAAAAATAGAAAAATAGAATTTAAACTAATTTTAAAAAAATTACCACCATTTTTATATCATTGTTTTTTTCAAATACATGGAATGTAATCTGCAAGATATCAGCTTTAATTTAAGCCAAATATAAAAAAATATCCAAATAATAAATAAAAAGTTATATTTGCTTTAAGTGAAAATCTAGACGCGTATATTTAGTTTCTAGTCCGTCTAAATCTCTTTTGAGCATTTTTCTAAATTTGTAGTAACTCTTCTATTGACAACAGACCTTGGTTTTAAATTAAATACAGAAAACTGCTTTAAGAGTAAATCTAGCCGAATTTATAAAGTTCAAAGAACAAATGCCAGCTGGCTTTAAAAAACATCCGCCATTTTTGATTTCATTGTTTTTTGCAAAGTATTTGTATGTATGTATTCAACATGACTCTAATCGGCAAGATGTCGGCTTTGATTTAAGCCCAACATAAAAGAAATTAATAATATACAAAAAGCGAAGCAAAAATCTATGGGTGTAATTTTTTTTACCCACTTTATAAAAATCCTTGGATTCAAATATAATAAGTTAAATATGAAAATATTTTACACTAAAATAATGTAATTAGAACTTGTGCTTTAATTAACCTACTACAAACCGACAAAAATATTTTGAATTTTTTTTATTGTATACGTATATTTAGCGAATGTTTATTGTGTTTCTATTTAAGAGATTTTTGGTGATTTTTGTGTTATTTTATATTATTCAATAGGTTATGGTGCTTTGCAATATTTTTAAAGAATATTGCTAGTATTGATTTATATTTTAATAAGATTTTTGTAATGTAACTAAGGGTTTAGTTCACTACTGGCACTCTATTTCTACCATTCCTTTTTTTACTTAAGTACTTTAAGCAAATTCACAACTGAACTAGTCAGGCAAGAGCACAATGTTTTATTATTTGTTATTGTCAACTCCTAGATGGACATTTTACACATTATTTGTTGAGCATTAAACCGCGAAATTTAGTAAGAACTTTGGGTATTTAATTTACTTTGTGAAATACTTTTTACCATTTAATGTACATATAATACTTATCGGCCTCAATGTTACGCCAATGATGGCCTATTGTATTTAAACAGCGTTCATGTATCACTTTAATTGACAATTTGCATATCAGGTAATTAAAATCAAGTAGTAGAGGTATTTAAGTAAAATTTATATTTGTAAAATATAATGACCTAACTGTCACAAATAAAAATTGCTGGTTTCTGTTTTATTTTCATTACAATATTACTATAATTTATTCAATATTAAATGTTACTCACAAATACCCATATACATTGAACTGAATGAACATGTCCGACTGGTTCAGATAGCTCCATTTGTAAACGCTGTAAAAAAGTGGCAAAAAGTGTTTTAAAATGTAAAAATTGTGAAATACCGTTTCATATAAGGTGTGCAAAGTTGTGTAATGTAAAATTTATTGACGACACCACAATAATATGCTATAGAAGAATTGTCTGATACAGAAAAAAGTTAGATTTACATATATTTAACTACATTATTAAACAGAATAAAACTATTATTAGCGAACTAAATGGAAAAGTTAAATTATTAAATAATGAAATTGAAATGTTGAATATATATATATATATATATATATATATATATATATATATATATATATATATATCATACAAACTGTCTTATAAAAAAGTGTAAAAGAGACCATAAAATAAAAGTAAACAATGTTGCAAAAAAATTCGGCTCTAAATATAAATAAAAATGAATATAAAAACTTTGAAATTAATTACTGCAGCTAGCAATAATACAGAAATATTCCAAAAAATTCAACTATAACAAAAACAAATTTGTCAGCTAGTCTTTTTCAAGTGGAAAGTCAAGCCCTTGAGAGGCGGTTAAGAAAACATTTTTTTAAAATAAATAAACCTAGACAGTTTTTGTATACAACAACATTTTGAAATTTGTGCTGTCACTTTTATACAAAATAATACCACAAGAATAATATTAAATTGCTATTATCTCCTTCGGGAGTTGAGTGTCATTCTTAAATAAGATTGTTGACGTTTTGGGTAATTTGTTTAAACCAAATACTGACTTTATTTTATGTGGCGATTTTAACTTTACATATATAAAAATAATTATTTTAATTCTTTATGTACTGTATTATAGAATAGAATAGAATATGGTTTATTGTGCAAATTAGTTCATATTAAAAATATATATATATACACATATATATATACACATATATATATATATACATATACACATATATACATACATACATATATACACATACAGTACATACTAAATAAATAAATTATACACAAATAGGTCGGTGTTCGCATAAGCTTACGATCTTCCACACCGCCTGTTTCATTTAGTGAAATGAAATTAAATAATAGCAATAAAATTAATAGGTTGAACATAGTGATTGTACAATAATTATCTTTATTATAGGTAGCAACATACGAATAATATTTATTGTGTCTGTAGTTGATTTTGATATAAAAATTCTTTTAATTTAATTTTGAAACTATTTTCTGTTAATCCTAAAAAAATTTAATACGATATTTAATAAAGTGGGTGCTTTATATGAAAAACATCCTTGAAATTTAGATAGTGAATGTTGTGGTATTGTAAAATTATTCGTACGTACATTTATGCTATGAACATTTGATCTTAATTGTAATTTGTTGTACAGATAACTTGGTATAGTGCTTTTCATTAGTTTATAAAGAAAAATACAATAAAGATACATGAATCTATTATGTATTTTTAGTTCCTTACAATTGTTCAAAAAAAGGTGTAACATGATGGGTATAGGGTATTTCGAATACAAATCTCATGCATGAATTTTGCAATTTTTGCAATCTAAATTTATTTTGTTGTGTTAAAAAATCATAGTACACACAAGAACAGTAATCCAAATTAGGATAGATCAGGCTTTGTATAAGTTTAAGTTTAGTGTTTGATGATAATGATTTCTTCATTCTATAGAGCATTTTTAGTTTCATAAAGGATAAGCTAATAATTTTATTTATATGTTTTTCAAAATTCAAATTATTATCAAATATTACTCCTAGGCTTTTAGTGGTATCAGACAAGTCTATATTTATGTCATTTAATACTATTTTGATATCATTGAGATTTATTTTTGAGTAATTTTGACGAGTACCAATACACATCGCAACTGTTTTTTCTGGATTTATACGTAATCCATTGTCTGTACACCAGTTATATATATTACATAGATCAGCATTTATTTTGTGAATTGTTTCAGCCATATTATCTATTGTGCAAGATATGTAAATCTGTAAGTCATCAGCATACAGGTGATATTTGCAGTAATTGAGACATTGCGGTAAATCAAAAGTGTATACTGAAAAAAGGATAGGTCCTAGGATGCTCCCTTGTGGAACGCCACTTTTAGTTTGTATTAAATTGCACGTAGTCTCTTTATATTTAACGCTCTGAGCTCTATTAAATACATAATTGTTGAACCATGTACTGGCGTTATTGTCTAGTTTTAACTTGAACTCTATGGTAGAATGGCCATTTCGTGTTACAGACACCACGTGTATGGTGATCAATCATATTTTTAGTAATTTTAAAAACGATGGAATATGTTTGGTTCTGGACAATACCATTTTAGATCATAGAAATGTTTTGGTACAATTATATTCTAAAAACTTAATTCACAGAGCATAACTTGCACTAAAAGGAGCTTTAGTGTTAGTGCTATTTTAAGATTTGAACAAGCCCTTCAAAATGAAAATTGACATTCTCTTTATGATATAAATGACATGAGTTCAGCTTTTATTACGTCCATGAAACATTTTTGTATTGTTTTAACTATTATGTTCCCTGAACGTAGATATTATACTAACAGAAAAAATGATAAAAGATGGATAAATGACGCGGTTAGATCGTCCAGTACATATTTGAAAGATATGTATATTTTAAAAAGAATGTATCCCGATTTGTCTTGTGCTTACAATAAGGCAAAAAAGAGGCATAACAATTTATTCAATAAAACAAAGATATACTATTACCAAAATAAAATTTTTAATTTACATAACCCCCTGCGGGCTGCCTGGAAAACAGTATAAGAATTATTAAACAAAAATAAAAACACAATAACTTTATAATAATGACGAAAATATTATTGAAAATCCTGAAATAGTTGCCTCATTGTTTAATGAATTTTTATCAGTACTCCCATTAATATAGTAAATCAAATACCAGACACACAAAATTGTTCAAATCAATCAAATATAGTTTATTTCAAACTTATTGGCAACATAAAAAGCGTCGGCCCCTTTGAGACCGGTAAATTGATCAAAGCCGACGTTTTTTATGTTGCAAATAAGTTTGATGTAAACTGTACTATTGACCCTACATTGTTTTTACGACCGTTTACGGAAGACGAGATGTTTTTCGCTGTTAAATTCTAAACAATCGTCTGAACCAGACGATGTACCCGGCTTTTTAATTAAAAAACTTTAAAATTATTGATGAAATCACTAAACAAGTCCTTTGAAACGGGAACATTCCCCGAAAATTTGAAAATAGGTAAAGTGGTGCCTATTTTTAAGAAAAAAGATCCTACTATAGTCCTGTAACACTACCATTGAGTTTTTCAAAAATATTCGAGTATTGTTAAAATTTTTAAATAAATTTAAAATACTGTCCGAAAAACAACACGGCTTTCATTGTGGAATCTACTATAACAGCTGTAAACTCATTTTACAATGATGTAATTAGTAATTAATTATATTGCAGGGCTTTCGACTGCGCCAGTCATGTAAAATTATCGTCTATAGTATATGACTATGGTATTAGAGGACAGCCATTAAACTGGATCGAGTCGTTTTGAAAAATCGTAAACATTATGTGAGCGTACAACATAGTGACAAAAATATGGTAAGCAGAATCAATTCGAGATGTAATCTCTTAAGGGTGGTTGTTCCACAGGGCTCAATATTGGGTCCAGTATTATTTATATTGTAAGTCAATGAACTTGAATTTAATTTACGAAATAACTTCTTTTCAATGTACACTGATGATCTCTCCACGATTATTTTAAATACTATGAATAGTGTATTAAAAGACAAATGTAATAACACTATAGAAAAAGTGTCTAAATTTTTTAATCAATATCAATTGTATTTCAATAGTGATAAGACAAAGTTAATTCAGTTCCATAGTAGACAGAAAAACTGTAATTCTATTTCACTTAATGTTAATAACTCGCCTATAAAATACCCATGAGAGTGTACAATTTTTGGGCTTATATAGATGAACATTTAAGCTGGAAGTCACATTGTATACATCTGATTTTCAAACTAGCTTCAATTTAATTTTTGTTTAATAGTATTGAAATAGTCCTTACAAAAGGAACAACTAGTAAATCTATATTATGCCCAAGTAGATTCTAGATTAAGGTTTAGTGTCTGTTTTTTGGGGAGGTTCCATTCTATCGCATCATGTTTTTATTGTACAAAAACGTATATTACGTTGGCTAGTATCTCTAGTAACCATTCATGTAAGGAAGTATTTAGGGAATATAAAATTTTAACCTTACCAAGTCTGTACATATTTGAATTGTATGTATGTATAAAAAATAAAAATCTCTGGAGGAATTCCGTATATGATATGCTAGGTTAAATCGAATAGGTAATTCTCCAAATTATCTAGGCCCTAAGTTATTTAATCACTTACCTATGGAATGTAAAATAGCCAAGAATCTATTTGTTTTTAAACCTAATTTAAAGTTATTTTTATTGTCAAAATGTTTGTATTCAGTATGTGAATTTTTAACCTAGAAGTAAGGCATCTATCTATTCTATACAATGTAGTGTTGTCTTTATGGAAAATAAATGTATTTATTTTATTTATATATTTTCATAAAAATAATAACAATGGAAATGTTTAGAATAGAGTGAACTATTTCTTTTCGTTTCAAAGTTAGTTGGTTATAAACTCGATTAAAATATTGCGTTTTATATAGTTACTCGTATAATCGAATAATCCTTATGACTGAGTGTGGGTTGTAATCTACGCTGAAGCAAAACAATGTATTTGTTTATAGTCTCAAACACATTATATACCAGACTGATTTATTGCGTTGGCTTATGAAATTTAAATTTTCTTTAATTAAATATATGGGCCCACAGTAGGTAGTTGAAATAAATTTGCTGCCAAGTATTTATTTTTTGAAAAAATTGCACATCCGGTAGAAAATTAAATTTACTTTTTTCTAAGTAGATTAAAATTTCAGTTATGTAAATCTCATTAACGTTTATGACTTGTGCGTTTCAGACTTTGAAATAAACGTGTCGTTATGAAAAAAATGTCGCACGTGACATTTGAAAGATATATTTTAATTACGTTTCTATAAATATAACAGTAAAAAGAGTTTTATGATAAATTATATTTTGCTTCCAGCATTAGCCAAATATTACATTATTTTTAGAATGTGCATATGAATTCCGCAAATATTTGTATAAAAATGAAATCATGAGTTACGGTTTAAAATATAGAAATGTGATGGTATTTTACAATCGCGCCATAAGTTCATATCTCGCGTTTTGCGAATTTTTCAGAATTCTGATGATTAATAAAGGTCGAATGGATTTTTTTTATGATGATCCATGAGGAGATTGTAGAAAAATTATGGTAAAAAGAAAGAGAAAGAAAAAATATATGTTGAAAAAGTTCCTTTCCTTTTCTCTTACATGTAGACTATTTTGGCATTATTCAGATTTACATACAACATAAACAGTTAAAATACGTTAGGGTTACGGTTTGTCTCATAGATATAAGGATTGTCAAAATGCCATAAAATCACCCGACAAACATGTCACCGGGCAGCATCTTTGCCGGGTGATCTTATTTGTTTTTTATATTTCTTATATCTCTGAAATAAATCATACATTATGATAAAACAAGAAAACTAGATTACGCCTAATCAAATATTATTATCGCCGACATTCGCCCCGAAAAAAGCTATAAAATAAGGCACGAAGAAGCACGATCTCCTCGACAATCTCGTAAAATATGGAGATTTTTCTAACGGTGAATTACCAAAAACTATTTTAAAATTGAAAATTGTAACTAAAACCATCAAATGTGAAATAAATGTTGGAGTAAGAGAATTTGTGTGATTCAAAATTTACTTTAAAATATAAATATAATTTTCCAACTTTTTACCCAAAAATAAATTTATAGTAAATTAATTGGGAGAGGAGATTCTGCAATTATAAATATAGTTATCATATCAACGAGTCATGACGTCAAAAATAGGGTCAGTGCAAGGGAATATTTGTTATTAATTTATGTACCAATTAAAACCAAAACTTACAAACTAATGTCTTTCAGTGGCTTACCTTGTAGTGTAGGGTTCTAAGAATAGCTGGAAGTAATAAAGTTAAAATATATCGTCACTAGCGGTTTACAACACTAATTTTATTTTTTGCTACACTGCACACTGGTTCACAGTTATTGCTGCGGTATTATTCCTTATAAGCGAAGTATATTATTAAAAGTTGCTCCATATGTTCTGCTGTTTAAATACGCCTCGCCGCACATCTGCAAAAATCCATGTAAATGTTGAAACGAACGTTGTATCTGAACATGTGTTATTGGCGTATATTTAAAGTAGGGGAATTATTCGTAAAGATGCCATATTTATTTGAAACCCTAAACAATCCACTTATTTGCCCTGTAGTAGGTCTACTATTCGATGAACTGTGACAAACACTTCCTAGTATTCAGTGATGTCTCCAAAAATTTTAAATATTTAGGGAATTACTAATGGTACTGTGGTCAATCCAACTAAAATAATTACAAGCATCTGGCACTTCCGGTTATACCGGAAGTCGATACCAACTTGCTTATTTTAAGTGGAACATCCTATATATTTTAGGGTTTTCGAAAAGAGCATAAAATTCTGAGTCAAAAACAGATAGATACCCTATGCCTAAACCCAGCCAGTTCAGAGATATTTGACATTTTAAAAAAATTTTGACAGGTGTAATGGTTTACAATAACCTTTATAACTATCTTCATGTAAAAGATATTCATTTGCTTTTTGGCATGCAGAAAGACCATAAGGTGAGTTACGCTCTACAGAAAAAGTGCCACATCGGATTATTTTTTCGTTTAAGGTAAGATATTTAAATAATCAAAAATTGTAGAAAATTTTAAATTGCTTTATATTTTAGTTCTTACATTGAAAAAGGTGGAAAACAGCCACCGAAACGATTATGAAATATGTTTATGAATAAATAAACAATTTAGATTTTTTTTCAAATAAAAAAAAGAACCAAAATCCCAAGAACACAATTGCTATACAAAATATAAATAATGTTCATGAAGTCAAAAAGAAAAACAACTTTCTTGATTATTATAGTAAATTCTCCTGTTTTTGGTCGACGTTCAAGTTGTTCTATAGCGTAAAATGCTTGAGTGTTTATACATACATAATTCATAAATCTTTCTGGATTGGTTTTTCCATTAGTATCTTACAAAAACAAATATTTGCGGGAAATTTTCCAAAGGCAAATTAAATGATTAATTTTAGTTAAAAATGAATACATTTGTTCACATCTCATTTTTTTCAGTAAAATTTATATGCAATTTGTCCGTTTCCTACACTATCAAAACATTCTTCATTCTTCTTTCAGAGAAACCTCAAGGATGGCTTTGTTGGATATGTTTCATACTTTACAATACAAATAAAAACACAGAAACCTCGTACAATTTTAGTGAGCAACATCTCAAACACGTTCGCATCAATTAAAATGCCTATGGGTTATATTTAGACTGACGAACTTGAATCGTTTTTTCTTTTTATTTACATTCCAAATTATACAATTTAATAAACAAAAGAAACTGAAGGCTGAGTAACCTTGTAATTTACATCAAAGAATTGACCCACATTCATATTTTTGCGATTTTATATCTGTTAAGTGTTTTACTGCCTGATTTATTACAGATTTCAAGTTCCGTTCGCGATTTTCTAGAAATTATATTATTTATATTATATTTTACCGCCTAGGCAACTGACGTAAACTGGAATTTTTTTCATATGATTATATTCATATTTAATTTTTAGCCTATTGACAAGAAATAAGAAAATATTTTCAATTTTCTAGGAAGTTCATTTTTAACTTGAACTTTTCTGTCTATATCTAAAGAAATAGTGTCTTGCAGCAATTCAAATTAATTTATTTGATTTATGGGTGTTCATACATTGTATAACAATAGCCCGTAGTAGTATAAACAAAAATAATATAAAAACTAACATAATTCCAGGAAACAAAAAGACTCAAGACAACAAATAAAAACATTTCCGGACGCCACTGCAATTTTCCATAAATATAAACATTGAAAATCATTTGAAAGCATTATAAAGAATTAATTTTGCAAAATTGTTAATTTTTTTTAATATGAAAAACTTATTATAATCTGGACTAAAGCCCAATATTAACCCTTCACCTCTGACAATACAAATTTACCGCAGTTCAACCATAATAGATTACGTCATTACAAACAACAAAATTCTTACTTGCAAAGTTAATGTAACACCGAAAATCAGTGATCATTTAATACTGTCCATTAACATACCAAATTTGAGGGAAAAAAGTAAACAAGTTAAATTCATAAACCGTTCCTTTAAAAATTATAATGCAGCCAACTCTCAGAATATGTTAATACATACAGATTGGAATAACAATATCAATAGATTGTCAAATTTCCTAATAAATGATATCTCTGACACAATCAATATAATTTGTCCTATCATTGAGTTTACTATAACAGAAAAATATCAATACAACAAATAGAATAATTATGAAATAATTAATTTAATTAAAGAAAGAAATAGAAAATATGAAGAAGCAACTTCACCCAGGATAATAATACATGGAGAAAATACAAAGATTTAAGAAACAATGTAGCAGCTACGAAAAGAAATGAAAAAGAAAAATACTTTAAGAAAATAATAGATGAAAATAAAAATAACAGCAAACTAATGTAGAAGAACATAAAATCTCTTGTTACCCAATATTAGAAAAGTTGTTGGAAAAAAATAAAATATTTGAAAATATGGAAATTTCAAATGAGCAAATTGTAGCAAATAAATTTAATAAATATTTCTTAGAAAGTATCGACATTATTATAATAGTGAAATAATAATTCTAAAAGACTTTGATACAGTAATAGCAAACATAGACAGTCTGTGACGTACTAACCCACCAAAATGCTTATTTTGCGTGGGTGTCGTGTGACTTTGGCACCCTAGCTATACTTTTGAACTTTTTTTATTTCGGTAACGGTCTTGAGCACCAGTTCTTGTTTTAAAGTGTAGGAACACTACTTTATTCTATCAGCGGTATGATAGAAGCTAGGGCAACTCAGTGAAGAAACGGAATGCCAGGCGGTCTGTGTGTGTGTGTGTGTGTGTCGTTTGCGTAGCAATGGACAACTTCACCTTACCTGCCAAAAATGATTCTCGGTGTGCAAATAAACTTTATTACTTATACTTTTGTCTTTAAATAAAAGTCAGAATGCAAACGGTACTTATTCTAATTATTCATGATTGATTTCATAGAAGGAAAAAATCAAATACACAGAAAAAAAATCTATAAATACAACTTTATTAAAGGAGAACAAAAAAAAACAATGTAAATACTGGTTTTTATCTACAAGTGATACAGCTTAGAAACCAAGCAAGAGGTTTATGATACGGCGAAGTTTCGAGACTACGTTTACGGTATTTACTTATAAGTAGGCAATATCAAAATAATTAATACAAGCAGTTATGAAAGCAATCTACAGTTACTGGGGTCTATGGCAAGCGGTTAGTGACTCTGTGGTCGCTGGTACTTAAAGCGGAATTACAGCAAACGGGCGGTGCAGAACTATCCAGATGCTAGTGGTTACGGAGTGCAGGCGTGCCACAATGGGAGGGACGACGATGTATATGACTGGCTACTCGTGAATGTGCTATATCGGTAAATCAGCGACTTATGTCTCTAGTGAATACAAATATCAAACGATATTGTTACGATATTACGCCACGCGGCACGGTGAGGTTCCTTTCACAGCTCTAGAGAAAACCTTACCCGTGCTGAACAGAACGGTTAGTGCATTACTTCCCACGGCACGGTGAGGTTTCTTTCACAGTTCTAGAAAAAACCTTACTCGTGCTGAATCTACAAATGAAATCTCGATATGCTTGATGCTGACCTCATGATATAGCACTGGGCTTTAATTTACTAATTCGCGTCTTTAAGGCATACTGTCCCTTGAGTTGACTAAACCGGAGATATGTGGGCGGATTTAAAGCGTATTTTCGCACTAGGTATCGATAAAACGAACGGTTATCACATTTATCTGCGAGCCTTCTTGTTTCACCACTCAGATATAGTGACTACGGATTGACAATTATGCCGCGGGATACGGTAAGGTTCCTTTCACAATTCTAGAGAAAACCTTACACGCGCTGAACAGAACGGTTCATGTATTACTTCCCGGGGCGCGGCGAGAATCCTTTCACAGTTCTAGTGAGGTTTACTTGTGCGGTATCTACTAATAAAATCCCGATATGTTCTTAGATAAAATAGATAACCCGGATTTACTTGATGAACCACGCTATTTTCCGGATATCTCGGGTCGTACGGTATTTGCAGACAATTAACGGACAAGAGAATATAGCAGAAATGCGGACACAAACGGTAAATGACGGAAATGCACCAAAATCAACAATAAAGCAGCAAAATTGTGAAAAATAATTTTTACCAGTGGAGGAATTGTCGGAGTACACTGGAGTTCGGGAGCGGCTTGTACGGTACGGTCGGCGTGTCTGATCAGTTGTCAGAAGTTGGTGTTCTTGGCTCGTGCATGCAGTTTTATTCACAAATTCCCCACCCGAAAGTCACGTGCCTATGTGTTTCAAAGAATTCTGAAGAAATTGCGCGCGTCGTAAATGTATTCCAGGCAAGCTTGGCGTACTGTGTATAAACAAATTCCCTGCGTTATTTGACATAAACAAATATTTATAAAGTATTCCGACGCCGGGAATAGCTTTCTCATAATTTTAAAACTATATTTACAAAAAGAAATCTTTAAAAACGGCCATGAATTAATATTTTACGATAAATCCAACAATAATTTATTCTATAAATTATTTAAACAAAAATAGAAACGTACTCTTTTATCATTAACAACTACTCTCAACTTGGCTTTGAATTAAACTAAATTAAATTCAATTTTCAACGTCTTAGTTGGCGGCTGTTTAGTAAAAACACAATAAGTGGTTTATCATTGAGATAATAAAATAACTTAAGATTACTCTGAAAATATACCGGTTTGAAACAGTTATTACATCCGAAAATGGTTACCGGAGTCATGAGCTGTTTATTGCATTTAAAGTCATTAATTTTTATGAATTAAAAACAATTGTATACACATTAAAAGATACTACTGGAACAGAAGATGGCATATCTTCAAAAATAATTAAGAACGCGTTTATGGTGACGGAAAATCGTTTTCTGGATATTGTAAATTCGTCATTACAAAGTGGTATTTTCCCCAGTGACTGGAAAACATCACGTGTCGTACGTGTGCCCAAAGTATGTAATACTCATCTCTGTGAAGAATTTAGGCCAATAAATACTATGCCAGTATATGAAAAGCTCTTGGGAATTGTAGTAAAAATCCAACTTTTAGAACATTGTGATAAAAATAATATGATAGTCTCAAATCAGTCAGGATTTCGTAAACAACATTCTTGTGAATCGGTAATACTTAATATGTGATAAATGGGTTAAGACAATTGTAGACAATAATATTATAGTGGCAGTTTTCTTGGATTTTCGAAGAGCTTTCGAAACTGTTAATAGAGAATTACTGGTAAGAAAACTTGAGAAAATTGGTATTCATAATACAGCACTAGAGTGGTTTAAATCTTATTTATCTAGTCGTTATCAAAAAGTAAAATATACAAATTTTGTATCCGATCAACTAGAAAATTTAAATAATGTACCACAGGGTACGGTATTGGGACCTATTTTGTTTCCGTTATATATAAACGATATTGTAAAATATGTAAAAAAGTGTAGTATAGGTATGCTTGCTGGTGATACTATGATTATATAATAGGTACAAATCCTGAGGAAATGATAAGTTTAATGAATGATGAATTAAAAATCGGGTACAACTGGTTGTGTAATAATGATTTGTATGTAAATATTAAGAAATCTAAATATAGGAAATAATTATAAATTAAACAGCATTCATAATTCATTAAATATATCGATAAATAATAACACTCTGAAAATAGTTACCGAAATGAAATATTTAGGAGTCATAATAGTTAAATAGAACTTTAAA
>JANEYF010001530.1:0-110000 GCA_029963845.1 Rhamnusium bicolor | reverse complement strand
GGGGGGGGGGAGGAAACCCAAAAAACAAAAAAAAAAAAAAAAAAAAAAAAAAAAAAAAAAAAAAAAAAAAAAAAAAAAAGGAAAGAAAAAAAAAAGAGGGGGAGGGGGGGAAAAAAAGGGGGAGAGGGGAGAAGGGAAAAAAAGGGGGGGGGGGGGGAAAGGGGGGGGGGGGGAAGAAAATTGTAACAAAAAAAAAATTTTTAGGGGGGAGGGGGAATTTTCCTGAGGGGGGGGGAATTTAAAAACAAAAAAAAAAAAAAAAAAACCTTCAAAAAAAAAAAAAACCCCGGAAAAAAAAAAAAGGGGGGGCCAACCAAGGAAAAATTTTAAAGGAATGCCTAAAGGAATTTACAAAAAAAAAAAAACAGGGAAAGAAAGGGCACAGGGTGGGGATAAAAAAAAAAAAAAAAGGAAGGCAATGCCCATTTCCAGCAAAAAAAAAACAAAATAGGATATGGGTAAATAAAAAAAAAAAAGGGAAAAACACTTGGAAAAAAAAAAAATATAAATGGTTTGGTGGGGAGGGGGGTGTGGGGGGGGGGGGGGGGGGTGGTTAGGGGGGGGTGGGGGAGGGGTGATTTTACGGACCTCGGTTTTTTGGAGGAGATCGGTTTTCTTTGTGTTTTTAAACTTATTAAACCTTTCTTTTTTATTTTATTCAAATGGAATTTTAAAAAATAATTAGAAAATAACTTTTTCAAAACATTTTCAAGCCTGCCATATTATTGTTTAAAAAAATAATATTTGGACGGATAATTCTCCTAATGGTTGTAATTAAAATACTAACTGAATAATGATAATTCTATTTTTAAAATAAGAACACAAAAATACCACTTGAGATTAAAAAAAATGTAAACAATGCAAACTGAACATAAAAATACAATAAAAAAATAAAATAAATGTACTTCAATTACGTAATACAGAATTAACTAATATTTTGTCATTGCTCCATTAGCGTCTAAAACTGCCTGAAGTCTTGCAGGCATGGACAAAATCAGATTTCTTGCAAGGTCAACTTCTTGCGACAAGTTCTCCCAAGTGTATTCAATTATCCCTTCCAATTCTTGGGCATTATTTGGATGGTTATTTAATTTTCTCTTATGTTTCACCATTAGTCCCCATACATTTTCAATTGGATTTAAATCCGGACTTTTAGATGGCCACGGTAACAACTCTATGTTTTTATTAAGAAACCATTGCCTGACACGATGGGCCGTATGTATGGAGCAGTTGTCTTGTTGGAAAATAAAATTATTTTCCGGAAACACCTCTATTACTGACGGCAACATAATATTGTCTAATATTTCAATATATTTAATGGAATTGAGATGACCACCACTGTTCCAACACACCTAACCCATTTAGGCTCATCCAAGCCCAGACATTGACTGAAAACCTTCCTGAAATTTGTGGATCGAAAGTATATTTTTCGTCGTATCTAGTGGAAGGAGGCCTATATACGCGAACATGTCCATCGTTACAGGATTTAAAAACCGTTTCGTCAGGAAAGACAACTTGTCCCCAGAAGTTTTCATCATTGATTATATAGTTGAGTGCAAAAATAATCCTACCCTGCTTCTTTTCTTCTGAAAGTTTGTATTTTTTAGCCGCTGAACAACTCTTCAAGTCGCTTTGTAGTTTTATTCTTCTGCAAGCAGTAGATACCGAAGCAGGGAAATTTGTCTCTGAAATTGCATTTACTGCAGTCTGAAAAGGGTTTTCTATTAGGTAATTTATAAGATTTTCATCTTCTTGATTATTGCTCTTTCTGGGCCTACCGGAACCAACTTTACGGGATACCGTTTGGTTGGTTTCCCATTGTTTTTTAACACTCATTATCGTGGTTTTACTCACATTGTATTTAGCAGCAAGTCTTCTTATGGACCAACCATCTTCAATTTTAGAAACAATTCGAAATTTTTGAATATCTGTTAGATGTCGAACCATTTTTAATAATGACGCCACTGATTAACGTCAAAGTGACATTTGTAAGATTATTAATATCAATCAAAGAACGAATGATTTACATAGCTAAAAGAAAGTGTACCAGTTTTTATTGAAATCAACTGTACCTTGAAAGCATAGTAGGTATTAATTTATGGGTATTAAATTATTTCTTAACATTCATATTATGTACAAGTAAAAAATGTGTATACTGTATACTGCATGTGAATGAATAGGGCTACTAGATGTCTAAAATTAACAGTTTAACACTTTTATAATGTTCCTAGCCACCAATTTTATAAATTGCTGTCGAAGGTGTACGCACGTATTTTGAAAATGTGTCCTCTTTCAAAAAATTTAGCTTTTGTATTGTTAATTAATAATTATATAAAATAGGACCTTTCTGTCACAGAATGCGGTGTGCTTCTGTCCTACTAGATAGCCAGAATTGGAAAATATCTATATTCCAATGGTATATGCAACGTTAGTACAACTAAAATCCCAGAAAATATCTAATAGCCTCTCAAAGAGTTTAAAAGAATCATTTAGAAGAATTCCAAATATGATTATTATTCCTTATTTGGTGAAATTTGTAATATCAGTTATGTTTTAATCTGACAACCTGATACTAGGTAATTGTCATTTGAGGTTCTTAATTTTTATATTCTCTTTACCTAAAAATATCAGTTACAAATAACAAACTTTCAGTAATAGTACATACCTAAAACAAACTATTTCTGCTCAATATTTGACGGTTTGCAATACGCATGATGACCTTCATATCTCTGGTGGAGGTTCGTAATTTTAAAATTCATGAAAATCACTAGCAACAACATTTTTTAACGATAAATTAACTCCTATATGAAAAAGTCTATCTGACAGCACATTTTTGTCACTTTGACAGCGATAAAAAAGGTGCATCGTTTTTTATCACCGATAAAAATGCTTGTTCCTCAAAATCAGAGTACATCTAGTAGTAGTGTGTGGAAACTAGAGAAGAGATTGAAATAAGTACACCAAACCAAACAATTTATAACAACTGTATTTTTAATAACTGTTCCTTTAAATAATTGTACAAATAAAGATAATTGCTGTTGTTGTTCGTTCACATATTCTGTCGTTAATTTATCTTGCCAAAAAACACTCGAGCTTTTCTTTTATGGATAAATTTCTTTTTTAACTCAAAATTTTGCCAATCAGTAATTTTGCTCGAAAAACTGACATTTGACAAAATCGCCGACCTGCGGTCTCACGATTTTTTTCATGTCAGTTTTTCTTATAAAATTACTGATTGGCAAAATTATTTCGTTACAAAGAGAAATGTATCCGATAAAAAAAAGCTCTTGTGCTTTTACTGTTGATAAATTTGAATTATATCTCCACATTACCACTTTCTTTAAATTTTAGTAGTAATTAACAGTATTCTTCACCAAAGGCAATTTTCCAGATACATGAACTTCCCTAAAAGTCAACACAAATACCACTCTTTAAATATATTGCAATAACCAACTATGTTTTTTAAAATATTTTTATCAATTTCAACGGTGTCGAATAAAGAACACCTTGTCATGGTGACAAATAGCTAACAAAAGAGTTCACTAACAATAACCTTGGTATCCTAGTGAAACGCCCAATATTCACAGTTCCTACTCGCAATTTTCTTTTGACATTTCAACCCAATTTTTTATTTGCCTGCAGCCCAAGAAAGAGTAAGTTTAGTGGCTTTGTTATTCGATCATTACGTAGACCGATATTAACCAATACCGTAGTAGTAAAATAATCGAGAACAGTTTAATATTAAATAAAGGCAATATATTTTTTTGAAGTAACAATAATTATGGTTCATTATCAATATATCCTTGCTTTTTTTTACAGGATTTTGATGCTATGGCTTTGGAAGCGGATATCATTCCTACCGAAAATTTGGTATATAATGGCAATTTCTCAAATCTGATAGAAAATGGCCAAATACTCTTACTAAACGAACCGGTTATGATTTATACACAAGAAAACATTGAAAATGATTGTGCCATAGTTTTAGACCCTATCACTGACGAAAACAGTCAGAATTTAAATTTGCCAGAGATTATATTTGATGGGAATTATTTTCAGTTTGAAAATCTACACAGCAATAATTTCCAAAATGATTATGATACGCATGAAAATTTTCAATACATAGATGAGAGGCAGCAAGTGGACGATGGTTTAGCTGTTTTAGAAATATTATGTAATAATACCAACAGTACACTTGATCAACCCGAATTCGTTGACGTTAATAAGTTGACAGAACCTGAGAAATTCATTATCACCCAAGAAAATGATGTTCTTTCAATAAGTGACGATGATGATGTCGTTTTTGTCAGGGAATATAAAGAGAACAAGACTGAGACTACAGAAAATCTGATAGAGAGTGCTGTTAAATTAAAAAAGATTGATAATAATATAAGAAGAAATCCTATTAGAACAGTAAGAACACGCTCAAGAGATTTATCCAAAGAACTCTTATTTGAGGAAGATTTCGCATTTCTTGATGCCAGCGAGGACGAAGGAGAAGATGAGGAGAAAGAAAATAAGGTATGTGCCTACTATTTTAATTTATAGACGTATTAGTAGCATAGCTACTTATTACTAAATTGATTTTCCGATCGCACACATATTTCTTGCTTAACAAAAAATGATAACATCACTTTATTACTTTAAAATTAAAATAACGAGTTTTCTAAAAACGTCTATGAAGCTTTTATTTAATATATTCTTTTGTCGAATAACGGGGCAAAAGTACTTATTGAACAACAAACGCATAAGGGGCCACCCATAAAACGCGTGACGTTATTTTCGACTATTTTGAACCCCCGCCGCCCTGTCTGTGACAGACCATGGCGTTTCGTGAACCCCCTCCCTTTAACGTCATGTAACAGGTCAGATAGCACTCCGCCAAAAAATGTAGCAACAGTGATATTAATCAGTTTTTTTATTAATTTAATGTTATTTTCATTAACTTACTTATAATTAAGATTAAAAATAATTGCAAAATTCTCAGATGAATAAGGATATGTCATGTGACATCGATCCCCTCGTATGACATTTTATGACGATTTGATGGACCTCCTTTCCCCCTTAACAGCGTTACGCGTTTTATGGTCGGCCTCGAAATTGTTTGTCTGTATATGTGGCTCTCATTGTTTCGGTAACTTTCTCCCGTTTTCATGGACATTAGCAATCAAAAATAAAACAGTCACGTGAAAAATAAAGATGTTTCTATTTATTACCCTGCGGCCATATTTTGGGGAAAAATGTATGAGTAACCAATAACAGTGAGTATATTTCTCATGTAACTATGTTCCACCTGTATACAAGGTTATGCTAGTCTTAGAATTTGACAGACGATCATTTTATTCATTTTTTAAAAAAACACCAAACTTTAATTGGTGGAGACAAATAAAAACAGAGAAACACTAAGGAATTGTTCTATATACTGTACTGTCTACCCCTGTTATTTACGTCATGTCATCCAAATTTCCTGTCTACAGCTGCTTTTTTTGTGCCAGAAAAGACAAACATTTTACGTGATCATAATCCATGTGTTCAAATATGAGATAATAAAGGAACTGCCAGAAATGCTGGAACGAATCATAATCACTTTATTCATGAAACATTGGCACGAAGAAAAGCAGCTTATGTGTATTATTTGAAGCTCATACACAATATAATTACTTACTGATTGTAATTGGTTACAGCCGATTTGGTTCGATTGAAATATAACCATAAGCGGACGACAATTTGTTTTAATTTACTACGTATTGGCAATCGCCATTTCATCGAGGTTTTTTCTTTAATCCTTTCAGATCCCTATTAAAAAATCTCCAAATGAAAATTTGAAACAATGGCCCGTCAACGTCCATGATCGTCCTGAGTACAACACTCTAACTAAGAAAATTGAAACCTTTGATTATACCATAAGAGAAATTCAGAAGAAAGCGACTAAGAAACCCAGAATAGAGACAGTACCTATAAGAAGAAAATCTAAGAAGAAATATTTTACCAAAAAACGAAAACCACGGTTGGTGGAAGTAAAGAAAATTCCCATTGAGGAGTTGAAAACATTAGTTAATGCAACAACGGCATTGCTTAGAGATTTTTTTATAAGTACCAAAGAGTCCAGAGCATTGACTAATGCTGATATAAGAAAGTCAGAGATATGTAATCCTGAAAACCATTTCGAGGTTCTAAGAAATCAAACACTTTTGTTTTCAGTGGTAAATGGGCTAGATCAAAGTGAGGTTGAAAAGAAACTGCATGCGTTGAATTTTACAGAGGATGAAACCAAAGAATGATGCCTGATTGCTCAATATTTATTAATATTTTATTTCAAGTGTAAATTATTTTAGGTTAGGCAGTGTTATATTAGATTTTACTTGTTGGTTATGAATATTATAAATTTTTATTTCTGAATGTTCAAATCGTTTTTAATAAATTTTATTAAATATGTTTTGTTGCAAATGAAGAAAAACAATTTTTTTTTCTTATAATTATATTAATTACAGAACCTTTTTATGTGCTGCTAGTCCAAATAGTATGGGATATGGTCAGATGTAGCAATAATTAAAATGGGTCGTTACAGATTTGCCCAACAAAACTACGTTGACGCTTTATTGCTAAAATAAGTGGAAGATTTTATGGATAAAAAAGCAGCAGTTTGTTTCTAATGGAAAATATTCAAAAGGAAGCGATATTAGAAGAGGTGTTTGGTGAAGCAAAAGATATAATGAATCAAAAATATTTATAAAAAAAATTGACAAAACAGTAGTTGTAGCAATATCCAATATATTTATTTACGATGATTAATAACTTTTTTCGAGTACATGAAAATTAAAAAAAATATATTCATGTCATACAAAATTTGCAAAAAATATTGGAAAGTAAGTACAAAATATAACAGTAAAATATGCTAGGCATTTATTCCTGAAGTGAATTGGTTCCTCTGATATGATGACACTAAAGGAGTCCACAAACCGGAACGGCCGCAGGGGCGGTCGCGATAACGGAGTCCACCAACCATAGCGGCCACAGTACAAATCAGACTCGAATCATTGACAGTCAACATCGTTGTCTTGCTGATAACATGAACTTTGAAAATGAAATGATAGAAGGACTACTTTTAGCAGCCGTTGGAAGATGAAGAAAATGCACAGGAAATGTAGGTATTTTTTTTTTACATAATTTTAGAAGAACACGTTGATTTGCCTATTTCATTCCATATTTCATTTTTCTTATGAAGATTGTTGTATTCTGGATGAGACAAGTCAAACAATATTGCATATAATTTTACGTCTTCAATAATTCACTTTAACATTGAAGCCATTTTTACCACGCGATTGGCGCTCAAACTGAACAAACTACTTTTCCAACTAGAACTACCCCTTTAAAAATTCGAAATATTACTCTAGTCCTGTTTTGCCAACGAAGTTGCATTATCTGAAAAATAAAACTTTTTAATAATATTTAATTCGATAATAGTTAGATGGGAAGAAAAGCTTCAAAAATACCTCTTGACTTTAACTGGAACTTCCCTTAACATCATTTAAATTTTTATTTTATGAAATATAAGAACTTTGTAATAATTTAACAAGACTTTATAGGGTAATTAAAATTAACCCATATTTTTAAAAATAGAATTGGCTTAAATTTTAATTTTCCTAATATATCTATCTCAAAAATATAAAGGGGGCGCCACATAGTCAAGTTTTTTTTAAACAGGACATCCAGTATATTTTTGGATATTTGGATAGTTCCTTTCCTCCCAATTATAAATATATATGATTGCTATATATTCCATCTTCAAATAACTGAGTTAATCAAATAAATAAGTAATATTCTTAAAAGTTTGGGATACCTACAATTAAATTATTTTCAACATAGATAGCCATGCATAAAATGATTTAAAATACCGATTGTTGATCTGTCAAATTAATTTTGTTTAGTCGGTTTTGATTATTTTTCTGTTTTGAGTACTTCTTAAAGAGTTTTTTGTATAAAAATACATAATAATGCCCGTGTATTCTTTAGAATAACGTAATAATATATTAAATGTATATTTTCTTTCCAATGGAAGTATAACTAAAGTCAAATATTTATATCAAAGAAGATATCCGCAGAGAAGATACCCACGAAAGACTTAGTTTAAACACCTTATAAAAAAATTTAGAATAACAAGTTCGTTGCATAAACACCAAAAGAAATTATCCTGCAAATGAAGAAGAGGAACTAAATGTTATATTATATTTTACTGAACGTCCTTCAAAATCTATTAGGGATGCAGTCCGAGATCTTGTGATGTCCTACGGATATATTCAAAGTGTACTCAAGAAAAATAAATGTAAACCATATAAATTTGGTGTGGTTCAAAAATTGAATGATAATTCGATTCATTCGAAAAGCGTATGAATTTTTGCAATGAAATATTAGCACGAATGGAACAAGATGGTTTCATTGCAAACAAGATGGTTTAAATGGAAGAAGACATAAACAATTACTAGAAAATGAAATAGAAGATTTTATAGATGATCTTCCTTTACAAATTCTCGTAGCTGATAATCTGGCAGCAAGATGGAGCACCATGTCACTCAACTAGGAAGGTAATTGAGTTTTTAAATCAAAAATATCAAACGTGGATAGGCAGAAGTGGCACTATACTATGGCCTCCACGAAGCCCCGATTTAACACCTCTCGACTTTTTTTATGGGGTACACTTAAAAATGGGATATATAAAGATAGACCTAATAATTTAGGAGAATTGAAACAAAAAATTGTCAGGGAAGTAGGGGTTTTAAATAATAATCCAGAAATGTTTCAACGGATTAGGGAAAATTACATAAAAAGATTAAACCTTTGTTTGGTAAATAACGGTGGAATTTTTTTGCCATTTGTTATAATTTTTGCTTAACTTGTATGTTGTTATATGTATTTAAATTGTCAATATTATTAAAAAATCGTTTATAATGCAAACTTGTTTTTTGATGCATTTAGGTGCATTTAGTTGAATAACTCAGTTATTTGAAGATGGAATATATAACAATCATATATATTTATAATGGGGAGGAAAGGAACTATCCAAATATCCAAAAATATACAGGGTGTCCCGTTTAAAAAAATGACTATGTGGCGCCCACTTTATATTCTTGTGATAGACGCAAACTCATATAGGAAACCTTGGTAAAATATGCTACAGATCCATTTTGTAATTTTTGTTCCAGCTATATTTTTAAGCACAAAAAATGGATTTAAAAAGTAGAATTTTCAACTGATCACCTGTACAATGTTCAACACATTAGAAAAATTCTGTTACTGATTTAATAAATTAATATTAAAAACGGATTTATTATCCACCAATAGGAATTACGATCTTTTCTTTTTATAAAATATGATGGGAATAAATACATCTTGGTTGCCATAGACTATTTTAGTAAATGGCCTGAAACTTATGCCATATCAAACCAAGAAGCAGCTACTATGGCCCAAGGTATGTCGATTTGGCATATAGGTGTTCATGGGGATAGGAAACACGTGACAATATCATAACCATTAGGTAAACTATTGACTGATGATATAATTTCATTAATCTGGCTATGTAGACCGAATTTGTGTGATGTTGATTTAAATATAATAATTCCGTTCTTGTTGTGTAATTTGGAACTCTTAAGTTAAATACAGAAAGCAGTTCGCAAAAAATCAATTTATCGTTAAAAATTTATAAAAAACAACGTAACTGCATTGTCTTCAATATTGAAGGGTTTTAAATCCATGCAATTCTAATCGTTCATTAATCAGTTATATATACATTGAGAAAAAACTTTGATAGTGGTAAGTGAAGATTTAATTACGGTAGCCAAAAAGTTGCTTATTTTATGGGACAGGTAAACCCGTTAATTGTGCTAGGTAAATCAAGATTTCTGAAACGAATCACTTGCCACTTGTAAACAACTTTAATCAGAAATATTTCATACTCTGAGTAATGGTGAGAGGTATGTGAAACTTCTCATATGGTCCAAATGCTACTATCCGACCGACATCATAGATGTCTCTGTGGCGGATAGCGACTTGCGAAGCAAGTACCGAGAGCGGCGACCTCTAGCTCAGGTGGACTAAACTACTGTTATTAAATATGATTTAAGAACGAAACAACTACTCAGCGGGCAAATACCCCGTTAGGAATTGACAAATGATATTGGCTACCGATCTATCATAATTTAAAGGCATAATCCAATGCAGGTCGGGGTATTTGCCCGCTGACTAGTTTTTCGTTCAAATATTTAATATTTTGTCCACCTGGTAGAGGTCCCCTCTTACTTGTTTCGCAAGTCGCTATCGGCCACAGAGACATCTATATTCGTCGGATATAATTTGGATCATATATTTCACATACTTCTCACCACTACTCATTTACCTTATCAGTATATGACTATTTTCATATTTGTCTTTTCCATAACCTATGCATACTGAGGAGAACTAATATTCGAAACCGGTCTATCTTTAGGAATTGAAATGATATTGGCTACCGATCTATATGATTTGAAGGTATAATCTAATACGGTCGGGTATTTCTATATTTTTTTCAAATCATATTTAATCAGTATTTAGTCCACCTGCTAGAGGTCGCCCTCTGTACTTTTGCAAGTCCTATCCCAAGAGACATCTATATTCGTCATATACATTTGGATCATATGAAATTTCAATACTTCTCACCACTACTCAATTTACCTTATCATTATTGACTAGCTTCCTTTCCATCTTCTCTGGAGAACTAATTCGAAACCGTCTATCTGTTAGGAATTGACAAATGATATTGGCTACCGATCTATCATGATTTGAAGGTATAATCCAATGCAGGTCGGGGTATTTGCCCGCTGAGTAGTTGTTTCGTTAAAATCATATTTAATGTCATACTCTGTTTAATAGAGGTAAGTGAAGTCTGTTGTTGGGGTTATTCAAGTATATTACGAGATTACCAGAGATAAGTGGGTAGAGCAACTGCTACAATTAAACTGTTGACCTATTCTTATTCATCTGTTTACCTGCTATTAGTAAATAGTAGGTCTGACTTAAGTTAACTGTTCAATTGTGATTATTAATGTACCTTCATTAAAAGTAGGAGGCAAATAAATACACAGTACATTTACCTTTATTAAACTATTCACTTGTGACTATTAAAAAAGTACCTGAAGTAGGTAACTTAGTCATTTGGGGTGAGCAACTCACTACACTCCCTTTAAGTTAAAGGTCCCTAATCTTAGGGAGTTTTAGTGACAAGAAAATGTACTCTAGCAATTCCAGCAAAATATAAATCGAGATACTGCGAATGCCATAAAACCTAAATTTACATTTAAATTATAGTCTGATATTTATAT
Source organism: Rhamnusium bicolor (assembly GCA_029963845.1). Taxonomy (NCBI): domain Eukaryota; kingdom Metazoa; phylum Arthropoda; class Insecta; order Coleoptera; family Cerambycidae; genus Rhamnusium; species Rhamnusium bicolor. The sequence goes on along the minus strand of JANEYF010001530.1, from coordinate 98,652 downwards.
TTTGTTTGTTTTCTGGTCATTAAAATGGCCTTTAAGTTAAAATGTTGATAATATCGGCCCTTAATATCATAAAACCATAATATACCTAGTAAAAATAGAAAAAAGCAAAGAAATTTTACCCGGAATAGTGTTATCCACGTAGGTAGGTGTTATTTTATGTTAAATTAAATATCCAAAAACATTCCTATCAAAAAGTCTGTGCTTCCTTCCCCACCGCTCCTTTTTATGGGCAAAAAGTGAAATTTTCTTAAAAACCATTAATAATTTGTTGTTTATCACTTTTGTAATACATCAAAGGTCAAAACTTTTTCTAACCTAAATTTGTTATCGAAATAGACCGGTTTTAAAATTATTTTTAGTTAATTTACAAATTTATTGAAGAAAAAACATTTTTTAAAAAATATTAATTTTTTAGTAGTTACTTTTTTACTTTTCTGTAAATTAATGCATGGACGAAAATCAAGTAAATCATATTTCTTTCTCTAACATTTTGTAATATTAAATATTTATATTTTTATTCATTGAATAATTTAAAAATGTACGAATATCGACATTTATCTAATAAATTCAAATTGATGTTTCCCGTCGAATTCTAATAGAAACAAAGAGGAATCTTTAATTAATTATTCAATAAAAATAAAATATCTAATGTGGCTAGGAAATAACTTTCTTATACCAGTGTATACCCGTCCTTCAGAATTTTGGAAAAAAAATTGGAAAAAAAAAAGTTTTCCTGAAGTTATGTTTTTTCATCATAATTTGTCGAGATCCGTCTAGGAATGCAATAAAAAAAATGTTTCCCGAAATTGTACCTTTTTTCTTCTTTCATTCATTATATCTCTTCTCACATTCACCAAATTTAATGTCACTTAAAATATCGTTGAAAATCAAATTTGGGAATTCTACCAAAAGTATTTTTGGTTATCGCGGTGTATCCGCAGACATATACACAAACGAACAGACAGACATCATTCGAAAAATAGGATGGATTTAGGAGGGTTCAAAACATATCAATCAAAATTTCGAGGGTGAAAAAAATCATGTTTACTATACTTCCTTATAATAGGTATAAGAAAGTAAAAAGACAATGTATGAAATAACTGTTTATTAACTATCTACTAAAGTTCATTTAAAATATATAATTTTTATTATCCATTTTTATTACGATTTATTTTGTGGTCTTTCGGTATAATTTTCGTCAGAAGTTTTATACTCATTTTAGAAGTTTCCATTATCATCTTCAGAACTTACGTTATCATCTGCAACAAAATAATTAATATTACTTTCTAAATTTTCTATTACATTTAAGTCCTGTGGATCATCACGTTCGTTAAGGTTGATGCTATTTTCATATTCTTTGCCAGTATATATTCTGCACATTGCAGAACAATTCAGCCTTTCTGCCACCACAGGTTGGTTCACAATCTTTTGAGCACTTGCAAGCAACGCTTTTTAGAACATCATCTGGTACTTCCAAGTGGGTTAAACCATTGGTACTTCTGATACTTCCAAGTGGGTCAAACCATTACTTGTCCTTTTCCATCCACAATCTTCAGTACTCATAGTTCTGCTATGCCAGCTTTGAACTTGGTGACAAATACGTTTAGAGTGTATACAAACAATTGAAATTTTTTAGAAAATGTGTATTTTTGTTTATTAAATTTGTAAATTAAATAAAAATAATTTTAAAACATATAGAAAACTAACAGGAAATTCAATTTGGAAATGCTTTTGACTCTTGATGTGATTTCAAAAAAGTGATAACCGATCGTTTTTTAAGAAAATTTTATTTATTACCCAAGAGGAGGGGGAAGCACAGGACTCAAGACATATTTGGATACTTAATTTGGACATAAATTTATATAAGTAGTTAAGGACAATATCGTTTTGGTCCGTAAGCAATGCACAACTGTTAACCGACTAACTGTTTTGATTACCACCTGCTGTTTTGATTACCTGCTGTTTTGACTACCTGCTATCTTTACTACCTGCCGTTTCCTAGAGGGGGGATTCTTGTATTAGTATCATCGCCATATGCATTTGGCAATTTTGTTCAATTCAAGAATTTTCAAGCTAGAGATATGTTGTGTTTGTGGCCAGTATAAAGTGTTTCTTTATTATCGATATTTTCTGTTTAGTGTAGTGCATTAGTGGACGTAAAAATGGCGAGGAAGTCCAGGTCTTCAAAAAAAGTGAGGCGCTCTAATGTAAAAAAGAGTGCGGTAGACACTAAATCCCATGTAAAACATGTGTCGTCGAATGAACACCAAACGTTAACTATTAAAAAATCTGCAAATGATAATTTGAAACAATGGCCTGGCAATGTCCATGATCATTCTGATTACAACATTGTGACTAAGAATATTGACACCGTTGATAATACCACAAGGGATACTCAGAAGAAAGCTACTAAGAAACCCAGAGTAGAGTTAGTACCTATAATAAGAAAATCCAAGAAGAAGTATCTTACCAGAAAACGAAAACCACGTTTGGTAGAAGAAAAGAAAATTCCCATTGAGGAGTTGAAACCATTGGTCAATACAACTACGGCATTACTTGAGATTTTTTTATAAGTACAAAAGAATCCAGAGCATTGACTAATGCTGATATAAGAAAATCAGATATATGTAATCCTGAAAACAAATTTGAGGTTTTGAGAAACCAAACACTCTTGTTTTCAGTTGTAAATGGACTTGATCAAAGTGAAGTTGAAAAGAAACTTCATGCGTTAATTTTACAGACGATGAAACCAAAGAATGATGCCTGTTTGTTCAGTAATTATTATTATCTTATTTCAAGTGTAAATTATTTTAGGTTAGGCAGTATTACATTAGATTTTAATTTTTGGTTATAAATATTACAAATTTCAGTTTCTGAATATTCAAATGATTTTTAATACATTTTATTAAATATATTTTGTTGCAAATGAAGAAAAACTGGTTTTTTTTATAATTATATTATAATTACAGAACATTTTTTATGTGCCACAAGATCTCAATCGTAGTTATGTAATAGGGTCAGATAGCACGATCATTATAATAGGTCGTTACAGATTTTGTCGCTAAAAAAAAACTGAAAGATTTCTTGGATCAAGAAAGCTGCAATTTGTTTCAAATCTAATGTTTTATACCGCAAAAAATGTTTAAAGGAGAGCAATACTAGAAGAGGTGTTTGGTGACCCAAAAGATATGATTCAAAAATGGTTAATAAAAAAAATACCAAAAACTAGTTAAAGAATATTCTAAGATAATTTTTATTTACGATAGGTAATTAAAAACCTTTTTTGGGTCTCTGGATATTATATTCTTATGTCGCATAAAATTTTCAAAAACTATTAGAAAGTAAGTACCAAATATATAACAGTAAAATATGCTAGACGTTTGTTCCTAAAGTGGGTTGGAACCTCTGATGTATGACACCAACAATGAAGTGGTTTGTACACACAAAAATATTGATTACTATTCTCAACTCGCATTTTGCAAATCGAGTTGACATTATTTGGAGACGATTAAAACCTTTTAAATCATCCACAAATGATTTAAAATTGTCGAATATAATTTTTAGTAAGGTGAGCAAATGAATAAATTGTGAGGCCAGGACCGACAAATCTAAAAACAGGCTGGCCCGGCCCGGCCCTAGACTTCCATGATTATATAATGGAATAAATTTGGGCAGCTAAATTTAGCCCTGCAAATTGTCACATCAAGTCGGATTTCGAATGTCTTTGCATGCTATCTGTGTCAGCCTGTGATTTGACCATTTATGACCAGACCAGGTACCTATACAGTATACTTTATCAAGGCAATAATTGAAGCTCTGCTTTTGACTCGGGGAATGTTATTATGATTGCACAATGTTCAAATATTTGACAAAGTAAAATTTGTTTTTATCTGTAATATTTGAAAATATATATTGTATTTATTATCTGTAACCGTACATAAACTATTTTCACTTAATAATGCAAATCTCGAATTAATTTTTAAGTTAATACCAAAATATGTGAGAATATCATAATGATTAAGTAAACCAGTGACTGATGATATTGGGTCCGTAATTTGTGCGATACTGATTTGAACATAGTATTCTGTTCTTATGTAATTTGGAACTCTAAGTTAAATAAAGAAATCAGTTCGTAATAATCAATTTTTCCTTTAAAAAACTTGTAAAAAATTTATCGAAACTACATGTCTTCAGTATTGGAGGGTTTTAAACTCAAACAATTCTATTCACCAATCACACTATGATATATATTTATTGTATATTTTGCGACTGTTATTTTAAACCACTTATTGTGTTGTTTAGTCACTTTTTTGTCTGCTGCACATTATTTAATTAGTATGCTCGAGACCAGAAATAAACATACTTGTTCATTTCAAAATTATATATTTAACACTATTTGGTATTTACAGTTTAACAGAGTAACAAACTGTAGCCCATAAGGGTTCTTAGTATTTTAATTTAACTATGTTTTTGTTAATCTATATATTTATAGGAAACTAAACTAATTACTTTAAAAACAAATTAAGTTCCTCTTCTTGATAAAAGTTAAAATATAGAGTGGAATGAAAAATAATATTAACTGAAAATTTTTTTTAATTATTATTTACTAACTTTTACAAACTTATCCATAAGTATAACATATATCTTTTTAAACAATTATTTTCCGTATTTCCAAAACGCTGAACTTGATTACAAAGAAGATAAATGCAATTATTTCAGTACAACTGACTCAATAATTATTTTTTTCAACTTTCTGTCTAGTAAAACCAAAAATAAATAAAACGCAGGTCTCAAGTTGACACTCACTTTTAAAAAATTTAAAAATTACCGACGTGTTTTTTCCATGGTCATTATGTTTATTACATTGTTTACAAGTTTCCTTATTTGTTTTTAAATGGCTGGTACCCTGATGACGCTATGGCAAGCAGAAACACGTGTCGGTAGATATTTTAAAGTTTTTTAAAGTGAGTGTCAACTAGTGAGTACCTTGTGTTTTATTTATTTTTAGTTTTACTAGACAGAATAGTTGAAATTAAAAATAACATTATTGAGTCAGTTGTACTGAACATAATGTGCATATTATCTTTTTTTTGTAATCCAAGTTTCAGCGTTTTGGCAAATAGCCGGGAAAATAATTGTTTAAAAAGATATATGTTATACTTATCTGTGATAAGATTTGTAAAAGTTAGTAAATAATAATTAACAAAAAATTTTCAGTTAATATTATTTTTCATTCCACTCTAAACTAATTACTGTTATACAAAATACCTTGTTCTAAGAACTGAAGTAATACCTTACAATAACTTAACACTAACAAACAGATTTGAATTCCCAAATTTAATGACGGTGTAAATCGGACTATAACAGATAGATAGGAAATCCCATTATAAAAGGGTCAAAGTTATAAATGAATACATAGTTACATTCATTATTGGTACATTATGTTATCCTAGAAGATTAAAAATAATCTGCTTATCTTAATATTAGATTTAAATGCAGATTTCAGATTCACAGAAACTAAAATTACTAACATATATACAATGAACAATTTATATTGAGGATTTGTGAGTTCAATAAACCTAATACTACAATCTTAACTTTATAATTCCATATACTTATCAAAAAGTTTCGGAGTGGTTGCTTAGATAATTCCAATACTTGTAACAACCATAAAATATACTGAGTGAATCGAACAGTTATACCGAGGAAAATTTGAATAGTGATTAGTGAAAGTTTAATTACGGTAGCTAAAAAAGTTGCATACTACTAAATAGGACAGGTAAACAAGATAATTGTAGTAGATAAATGAATTTTTCTGCAACGAATCATTTGCCAAAAGCAAACAAATATATTTGGAAATACATCAGATTTTATTTAATACAGGTAAATGAGGTTTGCAGCTGGGGTTATTTAACAATTCTAAAAGAATGCCAGGGACAAGTAATTAGAGCAGCTAATACAATTAAACTGTTGAAATATTATTATTAATCTGTTTATCTGCTGTTATTAAATAGTACATCTGACTTCAGTTGTTTACTTGTCACTATTAACGTACCTTCATTAAAAGTAGGAGGCAAATACATAGTTCACTTACCTTTATTAAACTATTGACTTGTGGCTAGTAAAGAAACTACTTGGCGTAGGTAACTTATTTATTTATGGTAAGCAACACACTACACTAGAAATATGAGGGCTGCTGCATGATTTTAGAGTGACATGTATCTTAAATTCGTAAAATGAGAGCCGATGCAAAATTTTGGAATTCTAGTGTGCTCGTTTGTGTTCCGTATTTAAAGATAAACTGAAAAACACACGTTACACGTTATTTTTTTTAATATTATTATTAGGATTATTAATGCATACATATAGTGCACAATATTAAAATAATTAAAGATCACAAAACCATAAATATGGTTAATAGATTGCACTGAAAGAAATTTCTATTAACCATAAATAAAAATTGTCTAACCCCAAAAAAATATCTGCATTAAATAGGCCCCAAATAAACTGCATTGTAATCGCAACAAAAGCGATTTTGCTAAGACGCACTTATTTACCGTTAAAAAAAAGTTTGTGTAAATATTTATCTATTGCTGTAAGTTGATTACTTTGCCATCAGGAGTCAAAGCCCTATTTTAACCTTATCAGGTTATTTCTTAGGAGTCAGTAAGCTCGTATCTTTTACACCACTACTATTTTGCAACCAGAAAAAGCTTTTCCTGCCGCGGTTTATTAAATATCTACTAAAGTTTATTTCAAATACACAAATTTTATTATACATCTGTATTACGAATGATTGTTTGGAGTTTAGGTATAAATTTCATCATGTTTCATACTCACTTTCGAAATTTCGATTATCATCTTCAAACCTTTCATTACCATCTTGGGTAACTTGAAATTATTCGTCTGCAACAAAATAATGAATATTTCTTTCTAAATATTCTATTACATCTAAGCCCTGTGGATCATCAGGTTCATTAAGCTCGATGCTATTTTCACATTCTTTGCCAGTACATATTCCGCACATTGTGGATCATTGCAGTCCAGCCTTTCTGCCACCACAGGTTGGTCCACAACCTTTTGAGCACTTGTAAGCCATGCTTTTTAGAACATCATCTGGTACTTCCAAGTGTGGAGGAGTTAAAACATTACTTGTCCTTTTCCATCCCCAATCTTCAGTACGCATAGTTCTGTTATGTCAGCTTTGAACTTGGTGACAAATACGTTTAGAGTGTATACAAACAATTGCAATTTTTTAGAAAATGTGTTTTTATTTATAAAATTTGTAAATTAAATAAAAATTTTAAAACCTATTTCGATAGTACATTCAATTTAGAAAAACTTTTGACTCTTGATGTTTTTTCATAAAAGTGATAAACAACGAATTGTTAATAGTTCTTTAAGAATATTTCATTTCTTACCCCTAAAAAGGAGAAGGGGGGAGCACAGGATCTTTTGCTCAAGAGGTTATTGGATACCTAATTTGACATAAATTTATATAAGTAGTCAAGGGCAATATCTTTTTGGTTCATAAGCAATGCACAACTCTTAACCGACTAGCTGTTTTGATTACCTGCTGTTTTGATTACCTACTATCTATACTACCTGCTGTTTCCTAAAGGGGGATTCTTGTATTAGTATCATTGCCATATGCATTTGGCAATTTTGTTCAGTTGAAGAATTTTCAAGCTAGAGATCTGTTGTGTTTGTGGTCAGTATAAAGTGTTTCTTTATTTATTCGATATTTTCTGTTTAGTGTAGAGCGTTAGTGGACGTAAAAATGGCAAGAAAGTCCAGGTCTTCAAAAAAAGTGAGGCGCTCTAATGTAAAAAAGAGTGCGGTAGACACTAAATCCGATGTAAAACATGTGTCTTCGAATGAACACCAAACGTTAACTATTAAAAAATCTTCAAATGATAATTTGAAACAATGGCCCACCAATGTCCATGATCGTTCTGATTACAACACTGTGACTAAGAAAATTGACACCGTTGATAATACCACAAGGGATACTCAGAAGAAAGCTACTAAGAAACCCAGAGTAGAATTAGTGCCTATTATAAGAAAATCCAAGAAGAAGTATTTTACCAGAAAACGAAAACCACTCTTGGTAGAAGAAAAGAAAATTCCCATTGAGGAGTTGAAAACATTAGTCAATACAACTACGGCATTACTTAGAGATTTTTTTATAAGTACAAAAGAGTCTAGAGCATTGACTAATGCTAATATAGGAAAATCAGATATATGTAATCCTGAAAACAGATTTGAGATTCTAAGAAACCAAACACTCTTGTTTCAAGTTGTAAATGGATTAGATCAAGGTGAAGTTGAAAAGAAACTTCAAGCGTTGAATTTTACAGAGGATGAAACCAAAGAATGATGCCTGTTTGTTCAGTAATTAATATTAATATTTTATTTCAAGTGTAAATTATTTTAGGTTAGGCAGTGTTACATTAGATTTTAATTTTTTGTTGTGAATATTACAAATTTCTATTTCTGAATGTTCAAATGATTTTTAATACATTTTATTAAATATATTTTGTTGCAAATGAAAAAAAATGTTTTTTTTCTTATAATTATATCAATTACAAAGCATTTTTTTATGTGACATTAGATCCCAAATCGTAGGTATGTGATATGGTCAGATATCACGATACTTATTCATCCTTACAGATTTGCCCACAAATTTTTGTGCAGACAATTGAAGGATTTTTTTGAATCAAGGAAAAAGCAGTTTGTTTCAGATCAGATCTAATGTTTTTTACTGCAACAAATATTCAAAAGAGAGCTCTACTAAAGAGGTTTTTGATGACCCAAAAGATATAGTGACTCAAAAATGGTTAATAAAAAAAAATTACCAAAAAACTAGTTATAGAAATATCTCATGAGATAATGTTTATTTACTATAGGTAATTAAAATTTTTTCCGATTCCCTGAAAATTATAAAACAATGTTTTCTTATGCCACATAAAATTTGCAAAAAGCTTTGGAAAGTAAGTACCAAATATATAACAGTGTAATATGCTAGAAGTTTGTTCTTAAAGTGGGTTGGAACCTCTGATGGTGATGGCACTAACAGTGAAATGGTTTGTACACACTAAAATATTGGTTACTACTCTCGCACTTTGCCAACCAAGTTGATATAATTAGAAGACGATTTAAACTTTTTAAATCATCTGGGGATGGTTTACAATTGTCGAATGTAATATTTAGTAAAGTGGGCAAACGAAGAAATTATAAAGCCCAGCCCGACAAATTTAAAAGCGGACTAGCCCTGTCCAGTCCTAGATTTCTATGATTATGTAGATTGTCACGATAAATTTGGGCCGCCAAATTTAGCACTGCAAATTGTCACATCAGTTTTAATTGCGAATGTCTATCTCGTTATCTATGTCAGCCTGTGGATTTGACCAATTATGACTAAACTTTAAGATTACGTTTTCACCAGTTGTTCAACTTAAATTTATAAATTGCTGTTAATATTTTTCTATTAGTAATATCGAAAAACGACAATGTGGTTTGGAATATCTGATGTGATGACACTAACAGTGAAGAGTGAAGGTGTTCTTATACTCCAAAATATTGATTACTGCGCTCCACTCGCAGTTTGCCAACTAAGTTGGCATCTTCTGGAGACGATTAAATCTATTTAACTCATCTAGTGTGCTGTTTCTTACTGTACAAATTCTGTACAAAGAATTTTACTCAGCAAGGACATTATTTATGAAGAATATGAAATCTAACAGAATTCTTTATCGTTTGTGTTCTGAATATAAAAAGAAATTGAAAAAGACATGTTATACATTATTTTTTTAATATTATTATGAGGATTATTAATGCATACATATAGTGCACAATATTAAAATGATTAATTATCACAAAACCATAATATAGCTAGTCTACACTGAAAGAAATTTCTATTAACCATAATTAAAAATTGTGTAGCCCCAAAAAAAATCTGCATTAAATAGGCCCCAAATAGACTGCATTGTAATCGCAACAAAAACGATTTTGCTAAGATGCATTTATTTACCGTTAAAAACAACTGTGTATATATTCATCTATTGCTGTAGGTTGATACCTTTGCCATCAGGAGTCAAAGCCCTATTTTAAACTTAATAGGTTATTTGTTAGAGTTAGTAAGCTAGTATATTTTTTTAGACCATTACTACCTTGCAATCCAGAAAAAGCTTTTCCTGCCGCGGTTTATTAATTACTTACTACAGTTCATTTCATATACATAATTTTTATTATACATATTTATTACGAATGATTGTTTGGAGTTTCGGTCATCATAAATTTCATCATAAGTTTAATACCCACTTTCAAAATTTCTATTATCATCTTCAGAACTTTTATTATCATCTTGGGTAACTTGAAATTATTCGTCTGCTACAAAATAATCAATATTAGTTACTTTCTAAATATTCGATTACATCTAAGCCCTGTGGATCATCAGGTTCATTAAGCTCGATGCTATTTCCACATCCTTCGCCAGTACATATTCCGCACATTGTGGATCATTACAGTCCAGTGTTTCTGCCACCACAGGTTGGTCTAAAACCTTCTGAGCACTTGCAAATAATGCTTTTTTAGAACATCACCTGGTACTTCCAAGTACGTATGGGTTAAAATATTACTTGTCCTTTTCCATCCCCAATCTTCAGTACGCATAGTTCTCTTATGTCAGCTTTGAACTTGGTGACAAATACGTTTAGAGTGTATACAAACAATTGCAATTTTTTAGAAAATGTGTTTTTTTTTTATTAAATTTGTAAATTAAATAAAAATAATTTTAAAACCTATTTCTATGGACATTTAATTTAGAAAAACTTTTTGACTCTTGATGTTTTTTTCATAACAGTGATAAACAACGAGTTGCTAATAGTTCTTTTAGAATATTTCATTTCTTACCCCAAAAAAGGAGTGGGGGAAAGCACAGAATCTTTTGTTCAAAAGGTTTTTGGATACCTAATTTTACATAAATTTATATAAGTAGTTAAGGGCAATATCGTTATGGTCCATAAGCAATGCACAACTTTTAACCGATTAGCTGTTTTGATTACCTGCCGTTTTGACTACCTGCTGTCTTTATTACCTGCTGTTTCCTAGAGGGGGATTCTTGTATTAGTATCATTGCTATATGCATTTGGCAATTTTGTTCAGTTGAAGAATTTTCAAGCTAGAGAACTGTTGTGTTTGTGGCCAGTATAAAGTTTTTCTTTATTTATTCGATATTTTCTGTTTAGTGTAGAGCGTTAGTGGACGTAAAAATGGCAAGAAAGTCCAGGTCTTCAAAAAAAGTTAGGCGCTCTAATGCAAAAAGAGTGCGGTAGCCACTAAATCCGATGTAAAACATGTGTCTTCGAATGAACACCAAATGTTAACTATTAAAAAATCTTCAAATGATAATTTGAAACAATGGCCCACCGATGTCAATGATCGCTCTGATTACAACACTGTGACTAAGAAAATTGACACCGTTGATAATACCACAATGGGATACTCAGAAGAAAGCTACTAAGAAACCCAGAGTAGAATTAGTGCCTATTATAAGAAAATCCAAGAAGAAGTATTTTACCAGAAAACGAAAACCACGCTTGGTAGAAGAAAAGAAAATTCCCATTGAGGAGTTGAAAACATTAGTCAATACAACTACGGCATTACTTAGAGATTTTTTTATAAGTACAAAAGAGTCTAGAGCATTGACTAATGCTAATATAGGAAAATCAGATATATGTAATCCTGAAAACAGATTTGAGATTCTAAGAAACCAAACACTCTTGTTTTCAGTTGTAAATGGACTAGATCAAAGTGATGTTCAAAAGAAACTTCAAGCGTTGAATTTTACAGAGGATGAAACCAAAGAATGATGCCTGTTTGTTCAGTATTATTAATATTTTATTTCAAGTGTAAATTATTTTAGGTTAGGCAGTGTTATATTAGATTTTAATTTTTTGTTATGAATATTACAAATTTCTATTTCTGAATGTTCAAATGATTTTTTAATACATTTTATTAAATATATTTTGCTGCAAATTAAAAAAAATGTTTTTTTTCTTATAATTGTATCAATTACAAAGCATTTTTTATGTGACATTAGATCCCAAATTGTAGGTATGTGATATGGTCAGATATCACGATAATTATTCATCGTTACAGATTTGCCCACAAATTTTTGTTGCTAAAGAAAATTGAAGGATTTTTTTGAATCAAGAAAAAAGCAGTTTGTTTCAGATCAGATCTAATGTGTTTTACTGCAACAAATATTCAAAAGAGAGCTCTACTAAAGAGGTTTTTGATGACCCAAAAGATATAGTGACTCAAAAATGGTTAATAAAAAAATTACCAAAGAACTAGTTATAGAAATATCTTATGAGATAATGATTATTTACTATAGGTAATTAAAAAGCTTTGGAGAGTGTGTACCAAATATATAACAGTGTAATATGCTAGAAGTTTGTTCTTAAAGTGGGTTGGAACCTATGATGGTGATGGCACTAACAGTGAAATGGTTTGTACACACTAAAATATTGGTTACTACTCTCGCACTTTGCCAACCAAGTTGATATAATTAGAAGACGATTTAAACTTTTTAAATCATCTGGGGATGGTTGACAATTGTCGAATGTAATATTTAGTAAAGTGGGCAAACGAAGAAATTATAAAGCCCAGCCCGACAAATTTAAAAGCGGACTGGCCCTGTCCAGTCCTAGATTTCTATGATTATGTAGATTGTCACGATAACTTTGGGCCGCCAAATTTAGCACTGCAAATTGTCACATCAGTTTTAATTGCGAATGTCTATCTTGTTATCTATGTCAGCCTGTGGATTTGACCAATTATGACTAAACTTTAAGATTGCATTTTCACCAGTTGTTCAACTTAAATTTATAAATCGCTGTTAATATTTTTCTATTAGTAATATCGAAAAACGACAATGTGGTTTGGAATATCTGATGTGATGACACTAACAGTGAAGAGTGATGGTGTTCTTACACTCCAAAATATTGATTACTGCGCTCCACTCGCAGTTTGCCAACTAAGTTGGCATCGTCTGGAGACGATTAAATCTATTTAACTCATCTAGTGTGCTGTTTCTTACTGTATAAATTCTGTACTAAGAATTTTACTCCGCAAGAACATTATTTATCAAGAATATGAAATCTAACAGAATTCCTTATCGTTTGTGTTCTGAATATAAAAAGAAATTGAAAAAGACACGTTATACATTATTTTTTTTAATATTATTATGAGGATTATTAATGCATACATATAGTGCACAATATTAAAATGATTAAATATCACAAAACCATAATATAGCTAGTAGACTACACTGAAAGAAATTTCTATTAACCATAATTAAAAATTGTGTAGCCCAAAAAAAATCTGCATTAAATAGGCCCCAAATAGACTGCATTGTAATCGCAACAAAAATGATTTTGCTAAGACGCATTTATTTACCGTTAAAAACAATTGTGTAAATATTCATCTATTGCTGTAGGTTGATACCATTGCCATCAGGAGTCAAAGCCCTATTTTAAACTTAATAGGTTATTTGTTAGAGTTAGTAAGCTAGTATTTTTTTTACACCATTACTACCTTGCAATCAGAAAAAGCTTTTCCTGCCGCGGTTAATTAATTACTTATTACAGTTCTTTTCATATACATAATTTTTATTATACATATTTATTACGAATGATTGTTTGGAGTTTCGGTATAAATTTCATCATAAGTTTCATACTCACTTTCGAAATTTCTATTATCATCTTCAGAACTTTCATTATCATCTTGGGTAACTTGAAATTATTCTTCTGCTACAAAATAATTAATATTGCTTTCTTAATATTCGATTACATCTAAGCCCTGTGGATCATCAGGTTCATTAAGCTCGATGCTATTTTCACATTCTTTGCCAGTACATATTCCGCATATTGTGGATCATTGCAGTCCAGTGTTTCTGCCACCACAGGTTGGTCTAAAACCTTTTGAGCACTTGCAAATAATGCTTTTTAGAACATCACCTGGTACTTCCAAGTATGTATGGGTTAAAATATTACTTGCCCTTTTCCATCCCCAATCTTCAGTACGCATAGTTCTCTTATGTCAGCTTTGAACTTGGTGACAAATACATTTAGAGTGTATACAAACAATTGCAATTTTTTAGAAAATGTGTTTTTATTTATTAAATTTGTAAATTAAATAAAAATAATTTTAAAACCTATTTCGATAGGACATTCAATTTAGAAAAACTTTTGACTCTTGATGTTTTTTCATAAAAGTGATCAACAACGAGTTGTTAATAGTTCTTTAAGAATATTTCATTTCTTACCCCTAAAAAGGAGTGGGGGAAACCACAGAATCTTTTTGCTCGAGGTTTTTGGATACTTAATTTAACATAAATTTATATAAGTAGTTAAGGGCAATATCGTTTTGGTCCGTAAGCAATGCACAACTTTTAACCGATTAGCTGTTTTGATTACCTGCTGTTTTGATTACCTGCTGTTTTGACTACCTGCTATCTTTACTACCTGCTGTTTCCTAGAGGGGGGGATTCTTGTATTAGTATCATTGCCATATGCATTTGGCAATTTTGTTCAGTTGAAGAATTTTCAAGCTAGAGATCTGTTGTGTTTGTGGTCAGTATAAAGTGTTTCTTTATTTATTCGATATTTTCTGTTTAGTGTAGAGCGTTAGTGGACGTAAGAATGGCGAGAAAGTCCAGGTCTTCAAAAAAGTGAGGCGCTCTAATGTAAAAAAGAGTGCGGTAGACACTAAATCCGATGTAAATCATGTGTCTTCGAATGGACACCAAACGTTAACTATTAAAAAATCTGCAAATGATAATTTGAAACAATGGCCCACCAATGTCCATGATCGCTCTGATTATAACACTGTGACTAAGAAAATTGACACCGTTAGTAATACCACAAGGGAGAAGAAAGCTACTAAGAAACCCAGAGTAGAATTAGTGCCTATTATAAGAAAATCCAAGAAGAAGTACTTTACCAGAAAACGAAAACCACTCTTGGTAGAAGAAAAGAAAATTCCCATTGAGGAGTTGAAAACATTAGTCAATACAACTACGGCATTACTTAGAGATTTTTTTATAAGTGCAAAAGAGTCCAGAGCATTGACTAATGCTAATATAGGAAAATCAGATATATGTAATCCTGAAAACAAATTTGAGGTTCTGAGAAACCAAACACTCTTGTTTTCAGTTGTAAATGGACTAGATCAAAGTGAAGTTGAAAAGAAACTTCAAGCGTTGAATTTTACAGGGGATGAAACCAAAGAATGATGCCTGATTGCTCAATATTTATTAATATTTTATTTGAATTGTAAATTATTTTAGGTTAGGCAGTGTTATATTAGATTTTAATTTTTGGTTATGAATATTACAAATTTCTATTTCTGAATGTTCAAATGATTTTTAATACATTTTATTAAATATATTTTGTTGCAAATGAAAAAAATGTTTTTTTTTCTTATAATTATATCAATTACAAAACATCTTCTATGTGACATTAGATCCCAAATCGTAGGTATGTGATATGGTCAGATATCACGATAATTTTTCCTCATTGCCCACAAATTTTTGTTGCTAAAGAAAATTGAAAGATTTTTTTGAATCAAGGAAAAAGTAGTTTGTTTCAGATCAGATCTAATGTTTTTTTACTGCAACAAATATTCAAAATGAGTTCTACTAAAGAGGTTTTTGATGACCCAAAAAAGATATAATAACTCAAAAATGGTTAATAAAAAAAATTACCAAAGAACTAGTTATAGAAATATCTCATGAGATAATGTTTATTTGCTATAGGTAATTAAAATACTTTCCGATTCCCTGAAAATTATAAAACAATGTTTTCTTATGCCACATAAAATTTGCAAAAAGCTTTGGAAAGTGAGTACCAAATATATAACAGTGTAATATGCTAGAAGTTTGTTCCTAAAGTGGGTTGGAACCTATGATGGTGATAGCACTAACAGTGAAATGGTTTGTACACACCAGATATTGGTTACTACTCTCGCACTTTGCCAACGAAGTTGATATAATTAGGAAACGATTTAAACTTTTTAAATCATCTCGAGATGGTTTACAATTGTCGAATGTAATGTTTAGTAAAGTGGGCAAATGAAGAAATTATACAGCCCAGCCCGACAAATTTAAAAGCGGACTGTCCTTGTCCAGTCCTAGATTTCTATGATTATGTAGATTGTCACGATAAATTTGTGCCGCCAAATTTAGCACTGCAAATTGTCACATCAGTTTTAATTTCGAATGTCTCTATCTTGTTATCTATGTCAGCCTGTGGATTTGACCAATTGTGACTAAACTTTAAGATTGCGTTTTCACCAGTTGTTTAACTTAAATTTATAAATCGCTGTTAATATTTTTCTATTAGTAATATCGAAAAACGACAATGTGGTTTGGAATATCTGATGTGATGACACTAACAGTGAAGAGTAAAGGTGTTCTTACACTCCAAAATATTGATTACTGCGCTCCACTCGCAGTTTGCCAACTAAGTTGGCATTGTCTCGAGACGATTAAATCTATTTAACTCATCTAGCGTGCTGTTTCTTACTGTACAAATTCTGTACTAAAAATTTTACGCAGCAAGGACATTATTTATCAAGAATATGAAATCTAACAGAATTCTTTATCGTTTGTGTTCTGAATATAAAAAGAAATTGAAAAAGACACGTTATACATTATTTTTTAAATATTATTATGAGGATTATTAATGCATACATATAGTGCACAATATTAAAATGATTAAATATCACAAAACCATAATATAGCTAGTAGACTACACTGAAAGAAATTTCTATTAACCATAATTAAAAATTGTGTAGCCCCAAAAAAAATCTGCATTAAATAGGCTCCAAATAGACTGCATTGTAATCGCAACAAATGATTTTGCTAAGACGCATTTATTTACCGTTAAAAACAATTGTGTAAATATTCATCTATTGCTGTAGGTTGATACCATTGCCATCAGGAGTCAAAGCCCTATTTTAAACTTAATAGGTTATTTGTTAGACTTAGTAAGCTAGTATTTTTTTACACCATTACTACCTTGCAATCAGAAAAAGCATTTCCTGCCGCGGTTTATTAATTACTTACTACAGTTCTTTTCATATACATAATTTTTATTATACATATTTATTACGAATGATTGTTTGGAGTTTCGGTATAAATTTCATCATAAGTTTCATACTCACTTTCGAAATTTCTATTATCATCTTCAAAACTTTCATTATCATCTTGGGTAACTTGAAATTATTCGTCTGCTACAAAATACTTAATATTACTAAATATTCGATTACATCTAAGCCCTGTGGATCATCAGGTTCATTAAGCTCGATGCTATTTTCTCATCCTTCGCCAGTACATATTCCGCACATTGTGGATCATTGCAGTCCAGTGTTTCTGCCACCACAGGTTAGTCTAAAACCTTTTGAACACTTGCAAATAATGCTTTTAGAACATCACCTGGTACTTCCAAGTACGTATGGGTTAAAATATTACTTGCCCTTTTCCATCCCCAATCTTCAGTACGCCTAGTTCTCTTATGTCAGCTTTGAACTTGGTGACAAATACATTTAGAGTGTATACAAACAATTGCAATTTTTTAGAAAATGTGTTTTTATTTATTAAATTTGTAAATTAAATAAAAATAATTTTAAAACCTATTTCGATAGGACATTTAATTTAGAAAAACTTTTGACTCTTGTTGTTTTTTATAAAAGTGGTCAACAACGAGTTGTTAATAGTTCTTTAAGAATATTTCATTTCTTACCCCAAAAAGGAGTGGGGGAAAGCACAGATTCATTGGCTCAAAAGGTTTTTGGATACTTAATTTGACATAAATTTATATAAGTAGTTAAGGCAGTATCGTTTTGGTCCATAAGCAATGCACAACTTTTAACCGATTAGCTGTTTTGATTACCTGCTGTTTTGATTACCTGCTGTTTTGATTACCTGCTGTTTTGACTACCTGCTGTCTTTACTACCTGCCGTTTCCTAGAGGGGGATTCTTAGTATCATTGCCATATGCATTTGGCAATTTTGTTCAGTTGAAGAAGTTTCAAGCTAGAGATCTGTTGTGTTTGTGGCCAGTATAAAGTGTTTCTTTATTTATTCGATATTTGCTGTTTAGTGTTGAGCGTTAGTGGACGTAAAAATGGCGAGGAAGTCCAGATCTTCAAAAAAAGTGAGGCGCTCTAATGTAAAAAAGAGCGCGGTAAACACTAAATCCGATGTAAAACATGTATCTTCGAATGAACACCAAATGTTAACTATTAAAAAATCTTCAAATGATAATTTGAAACAATGGCCCACCGATGTCAATGATCGTTCTGATTACAACACTGTGACTAAGAAAATTGACACCGTTGATAATACCACAAGGGATACTCAGAAGAAAGCTACTAAGAAACCCAGAGTAGAATTAGTGCCTATTATAAGAAAATCCAAGAAGAAGTATTTTACCAGAAAACGAAAACCACGCTTGGTAGAAGAAAAGAAAATTCCCATTGAGGAGTTGAAAACATTAGTCAATACAACTACGGCATTACTTAGAGATTTTTTTATAAGTACAAAAGAGTCCAGAGCATTGACTAATGCTAATATAGGAAAATCAGATATATGTAATCCTGAAAACAGATTTGAGATTCTAAGAAACCAAACACTCTTGTTTTCAGTTGTAAATGGACTAGATCAAAGTGATGTTCAAAAGAAACTTCAAGCGTTGAATTTTACAGAGGATGAAACCAAAGAATGATGCCTGATTCAGTAATTAATATTAATATTTTATTTGAAGTGTATATTATTTTAGGTTAGGCAGTGTTATATTAGATTTTAATTTTTGGTTATGAATATTACAAATTTCTATTTCTGAATGTTCAAATAATTTTTAATACATTTTATTAAATATATTTTGTTGCAAATGAAAAAAAATGTTTTTTTTTTCTTATAATTATATCAATTACAAAACATCTTTTATGTGACATTAGATCCCAAATCGTAGGTACTATGTGATATGGTCAGATATCACGATGATTATTCCTCGTTACAGATTTGCCCACAAATTTTTGTTGCTAAAGAAAATTGAAAGATTTTTTGAATCAAGGAAAAAGCAGTTTGTTTCAGATCAGATCTAATGTTTTTTACTGAAACAAATATTCAAAAGAGAGTTCTACTAAAGAGGTTTTTGATGACCCAAAAGATATAATGATTCAAAAATGGTTAATAAAAAAATTATCAAAGAACTAGTTATAGAAATATCTCATGAGATAATTTTTATTTACTATAGGTAATTAAAATACTTTCCGATTCCCTGGAAATTATAAAAAATCGCTGTTTGTAATATCGAAAAACGAAAATGTGGGTTGGAATCTCTGATGTGATGACACTAGCAGTGAAGGTGAAAGTGTTCGTACACTCCAAAATATTGATTACTGCACTCTACTCGCAGTTTGCCAACTAAGTTGGCATCATCTGGAGGCGATTAAAACTATTTAAATCATCTCCAGATGGAGCCAACTTGAATGGCAATTGTCGAATATAGTGCTCAATAAAGGAGGGCAGATATGCGGCTGATTGGCCAGTAGGCTGCAGCCTAGGGCGCCGCATTTAAGGGGGCCCTATCACCATAGATTATAGGTCCCGTAACGGGATCCAATTCACCGCGCTTTTTGTGTTGTTTGACTTGACCTAAACTGTAAAGTTTATCATTACATACATATATGCAGTGGCGTAACTTTGATTTTTGGACCCCCCCGCGAAAATTTTTTTATGTTATTGCCTTATTTCTATTAACGTCCTGACGGAGTTTAGCTATAGCCTATATCTGTAATTCATTTCACGTCATCAATTTTAAATTTCTAAATTTATTCGCAGTGCCTTTGCTATAGAGCTATCAGTAGTATCGGCACTGCTCTCGTAGGCCCAGAAGACATGCATTTCCGTTGTTATGGGGCTACGACAGCAGTGCCAACAGCTCCTATAGCAAAGGCACTGCGAATAAATTGAGAAATTTAAAATTGATGACCTGAATGCCAACATTCGTGAAATGAACTATACCACTCAACATTTTGTAAGCCTTTTGATTTTGGGATATTTTTTTCATAATTCAGCAATAGCAAAATTTCAGTGAACTTAAAACAAAATAAATAGGTGTAGAATAAATATTTAAGTATAAACTTTTATTTTATAAAATATTACATTAATACAATACATAAATAACAAAACAACAAACAACTAAATTTATATACGATTAATGATAATGCATATGTATGTATCTACATAATTATTATTATTTATTTAAATTTTATGTTACATATACAATTAAAATATATAGTAATAATTAATTATATTTATTAGTTGTCTATAAATCCTACATCCATTTTGTAAATTAGGTAAATATTTTTTTACACGCTTCATTCGTGCGAAATGCGATATTAAATCTGACATATCCATATTCGCGGCCGTTACAGACTCAATTGAAAGTATTGCTAAATCATCTAATCTATTTTAAGTCATACTGTCTCTTATACAATTTTTTATTATCTTTAATTTGGAGAAACTCCTTTCAGCGCTAACAACAGTGACGGGAAGGGTTAAAAATAACAATAAGACAGTGATAGTCTGATCAAAAGATGAGGCTAATGTAGCATTTTCTATTAATAAAAATTCGGCAGATTCAAATTGTTTTAAAATCTTTCAATTTGTCACAAATTAAACGATTATTTTTTAAAATAGATAATTCAATGCCGAATGATTCAGATATGTCGTCTCTATAAAATTTTTGTAACTCGTCACCTTTTTCTAAGTTTTCCTGTTGTGTTAAATTGCAAACATTTTTTAGCTAATAAAAAATTAAATTTGTTTACAATATGTAAATGACATTGAAATCTATTATTTAATTTTGTATGTATAATATCTATTACTCTATAAAATACATTTATTTTAAAATTATTCTCATCTGTAATCCGATGATCTATATATACATAGTTCATCATAATGTCGTTTAACTTTAGATTGCCTTTTCTTTTTTAACTCTGGGTTAATTTTGGTTTGCGATATTTATTGCTTCTAATTTTATTTTTTCAAAATTATTTCATGTTTCACTAAGAAAATGCATGTTTTTTTAATTAAACTACAAATAAATGTCAATTAAATCAAAATTTAT
This sequence comes from Rhamnusium bicolor, assembly GCA_029963845.1. NCBI lineage: Eukaryota > Metazoa > Arthropoda > Insecta > Coleoptera > Cerambycidae > Rhamnusium > Rhamnusium bicolor. Next base: position 77,449 of record JANEYF010001530.1, on the reverse strand, counting down.
GTTTTGGGACATTTTGGACACAAAATTTAACTCATTACAAATTTGTTCTAAACAAACACAAATTAAAATAAAATTAAAATTTTCAATGTTATTTAAAATGCTTTTTGCATCATCACGTTCATCTTTTTTTATAGATGTTAATATTATCTTATTAAGGCACATTACAATATCTTTATAACGTAGCTTGATAGCTGTTAACGACTTAATTCGGTCAGCCCACCGAGTTGGATTAAATCTTTTTTAATTTAATATTTGAATTTTCATTAAAAGTTGACAATAAATTCCATCTCACAATACTTGTTCCAAAAAAATTATATATGCTTTGATTTACTGAAAAAAATTAATCTATTTCTTTAATTCCATTTACTGCATCATTCATCACCAAATTTAAATTGTGAGCAGCACAGTGAATATATATGGCAGTCTTTTCAATATCTTGAACTCTTTTTTGTACTCCTGAATAGCACCACTGCACCATCATAGCCTTGTCCTCGACATTTATGTAAATCTAGTCCAAAATTTTCCAGTGACTGTGTAATAGTTTCAGTTAAATCTCCAGCTGATTGACAATCAACTTTAGTAAAACCGAGGAAGCTTTCTTTAATTAAATTTGGAAAAAAAAAAAAAAGATAAATTTTTTTGCACTACGGAATTTTAATCTTTTATCAGTTGCACATGTCTTATTACTTTACTAAGTTGGTCAATTTTACTAGTGTCTTGAGTGGTATCCATAATAATCGTAAAAAAACGGCGCTGCTTTACTTTCATCGACAATCGTTTTCTTTAATCTTGTGCCCAATGTACTTATTATTTTATTTTGAATCTGAGCTGAAAGATATTTATGAGAACCTTTCGGTAAAGAAATTATATGCCTTAATATATCATCATATTTAGCCAACAAATGAACGGTGGATAAAAAGTTACCATTATAATTATCATTGTCAGTGACTTCCTCGCGATGCCCACGAAATGCTAACATATTTTTCGTTAACATTAAAGTTATGTTAAAAAGTCTCTCAAGAACTTGTGTCCAAAAATCAGTTTCATATTTAATTAATTTTTCATTATCATTTTTTAAAGTCTTTTTTCTTTTCCATATTTCATAAATAAAACAACAATTAATATGTGAATGTGATGTGAGTGAGTGGTCTATAATTTTTGTTCGCATCCCTGCCAATCAGAAATACCATTTTTCGAGCAATTATTTCTCACGGATGAAAATCACCAACATGGTTGACAATATACACAATTTTTAATGTTTGAGTAACAACCAAAAGTTATAGTTATTATTTTTATAAAAATTTTGTTCGGAAAAGCTCCTATTTTTACTATCTTTGGGAATGGACCCTTGGGTCTGCAAAGACCATTATTTATTATCAAACTTCGCACTATACCTTTATATAAAATACCGATGTTATTGAAATTAGCAAAATCTGTTGGATTTACCTTGTTAAAAAAATCGTAGCCATCGTTGTCAGCACTGCCAGCAGCGGTAACTGTAGTAGTCAACAATGAATCATCATCGGAATCGTCAATTTGCTCATTTTCAATCGAGTCGCTGAAAAAGTTTTCATTTTCCTTATGGTCGTTTTCATTTGAATGATTTGATTCACTTGATGATGGTGCTGCTGCATGTTCGCCCATTTCATTTTGATTTTTTTCTTGTTGGGTTGAAGTAGATGTAGATGTAGATGGACACATAAATGATGTTATTTTGTTATATTTTTTAACGTATTCTTCTTGTTGCTTTCTTTTGCGCTTCTTTGCCGCTCAGCTGGTCACACTTAAGGAACTTGGATTAGGAGTCAAACTCATTTTCTTGCTGAAAAATTAACATAAAAATTAAATAAAATTTTCGCTTTTCATTTATCACACCGTATATTTTAGAAAATGGGTATCATTCTTCATAATTATATAATTATTATGTGATTTGTTTATAATAATTAAAATTTACCTTTTTAAAGTTTTGATTCCTACACAACACAAATAAAATTTTGATTTTATTTTAAGGTGTCCAAGGCACTTTTACTTTTGCACTTTTGTTTTTTATTTTAAATTTAAATAACGTATCTCATGCAAGTTAATTCTTTTTGTATATTTCCACCATCCCTTTTTTGTAAAATTATTAAATAAACAAAGCCTGCCTTACCTTCTTGTTAGAACTGAAAAAAAATTGCATCTAAGTTAGACGGCAATAATAATTTAATATACGCTACGCGGCTAACTACTTTAAAAAAAATACACGTGATGCTTCGGCCGTTGGCGTCTCAAAACTAAGTAAAATATCTCGGCATATCTGTCATGGAATTAAAGTCGGATGTCGGGAAGGAGTTATTATATTTTACAATGAAATACTTAAATAGAGCGGCTTTTCTTTTCTCTATTTTGTTTTGAACTTATACTAGTTAAACTACATATTATTAAATTCCTTCATTTAATTAAATTAAAATGTTAGATGCAGAGAACACGTGCGGGTAATTGTTGCATAAATTTGTTGATGTAGGTACAGAGATCTAAGAAATATAAAAAAACATAAAACCAAAAATCACCGTCACTGAATGATGCCACCCGGCGCAGGTGTGGTGTGAGAGTAGGACAAAACACAAACACGGGACCGCTCTACGGCTGTGTTGTTTTTATATTTCGTAAACTCCTCAAATCGTAACGAAATGCACTTCTTCTCGTGGATAAAGTGGGCATTAAAAAAAGTCGGCTTGTTTGATAGCGATAAAGACATCAAAGATGACGACCCCGACGTTTCTTTCATCATACTATAATAGCGACGAGGATATTTTTGTTTTTATAATAATGGTTAGTAACGCATCGGCCATCAGCCCTCATTAGACCATTTCATAGAGATAAACAATAAACATAAAAAAATCGAGAAAGCTGCGACCGGTGTTTGACTTTTTTTATTTAGGTTTTTTCGTTGCACTCGACTCGGCCGGGCCTCTAATGTACTCGCCCCCGCTGGGGTGGCTGGCGGGGATAAAATGACGCCATTGAATATATGCAGGTATAAAATACTGCTGGCCTGAAATCGTAGAACGGATTTTTAACACCTTATAAATAAAGTATGACAAATATATAAAGAATTCGTCAATAACGGTACATTCTGTGTGGTTCTTTCTTCTTCGCAGTGCAGTTTCAATTCTCATTAGCATTGACATCACCGAACGATGCCTTTATTTTCGTCCTTCGGAAAATCTCGCTTAGCGCGTCGGCAGTCGACAGTCATTTCAAGGCGGAGTGCAGCCTGCAGTCACTCCACTAGACAAGACTATAATATATTCACAGAGTTCTGAGACCGCATCAAAACAAATCATGAATTGTTCACGTGCGTCCAGTTCACAATTGACATTCATGTGTATAATTATTCCACATTCTACATCAGTTTCTGTAGAAATTTAAAGGACAATACACAATAACAATAATACAATTTAAATTATAACAGTACGTAAATATCGTGTCCTTAACAACACCGAATAACTGAAATTAACAATTCATCAACAAATTTTGTATAGCGCATTATATCGAATGCCGGGACCCACAAATACACGCAGCCTAGGGTCCGGGAAAAAACGTGGCCCGCCACTGCGCAGCCCGACAAATTTGGACAATGGGGTAGCCCAGCCCGGCCTGCCGACACTATCCGATGAATTTAAAAATAGGCTGGCTTCTATGATTATATAAATTGTCACTAAATATATGTAATTTGATATTTACTAAATCAGTCTTACGACTCTTACTCTTTCTATTTACAGTTATCTATAAAATAACTGGATACAGCAATATTCTTTTAACTAGTCAATGTGTTAATTTTAAACTTATTATAATTTAAAGCCATATCTTGAGACGAGCACCAGTTTTTTAAAGAATTTATATGTTGATACATCTTTTCAGAGTCTTGATTCGTATTTATATTCAAGAATATAGTTTTAAATCGTCGGCAAATAAGAAATATTTACAAAATTTAATACTTGTAGAGATGTTATTAATGAACAATGAAAACGAGATAAGCCCCAAAGTGATTTCCTTGAGAGACACCTGAGGTAACATTACTTTAATATATTAAAAATCATTTGAACATTCTGAAATAGATTTTTGTAATATTCATAACCAAAAATTAAAATCTACTGTAACACTGCGTAACATAAAATAATTTACACTTGAAATAAAATATTAACATTAATTACTGAACAAACAAGTATCATTCTTTGGTTTCATCCTTGGAAAAATTCAACGCACGAAGTTTTTTTTCAACTTCACTTTGATCTAGTCCATTTACAACTGAAAACAAAAGTGTTTCAGAACCTCAAATTTGTTTTCAGGATTACATATATCTGATTTCCTTATTAGTCAATGCTCTGGACTCTGGTACTTAATAAAAAGAAATTCTAAGTAATGCTGTAGTTGTATTGACTAATGTTTTTAACTCCTCAATGAGAATTTTCTTTTGTTCTGTCAAGCGTGGTTTTCGTTTTCTGGTAAAGTACTTCTTCTTGGATTTTCCTATTATAGGTACTAATTCTATTTTGGGTTTCTTAGTAGCTTTCGTCTGAGTATCCCTTGTAGTATTATCAAAGGTGTCAGTTTTCTTAGTCACAGTGTTGTAATCAGGACAATCATGGACGCTGGCGGGCCATTGTTTCAAATTATCATTTGAAGATTTTTTTAATAGTTAACATTTGGTGTTCATTCGACAACATATGTGTTGTATCGGATTTAGTGTCTACCGCACTCTTTTTTACATTACAACGCCTCACTTCTTTTGAAGACCTGGACTTCCTTGCCATTTTTACGTCCACTAACGCACTACACTAAACAGAAAATATCGAATAAATAAAGAAAGGCTTTATACTCGCCATGCACACAACAGATTGAATGTTCTTCAACTGAACAAAATTGCCAAATGCACATGGCAAACAGCAGGTAGTAAAAATAGCAGGTAGTCAAAATAGCAGATAATCAAAACACCAAGTAATCAAAACAGCAGGTAATGAAAACAGCAGGTAGTCAGATATGGCTAGTTGGTTAACAGTTGTGTATTGCTTATTGACCATAACGATACTGTCTTTAACTACTGATATAAATTTATGTCAAATTAAGTATTCAAAAACGGCTTGTGCAAAAGGTCCTGTGCTTCTCCCTCTCCTCTTTAAGGGTAAGAAAGGAAATTTTCTTAAAGGACTATTAATAACTTGTTGTTTATCACTTTTATGAAAAACCCTCAAGAGTCCAAAGCTTTTCCAAATTGAATGCCCCTTTTATTAATAAATAAAATCATATTTTCTAAAGAATTGCAATTGTTTGTATACACTCTAAACGTATTTGTCACCAAGTTTAAAGCTGACATAACAGAACTATGCATACTAAAGATTGGAAATGTAAAAGGACAAGTAATGCTTTAATCCCAACACACTTGAAAGTACTCGATGATTTTCTAAAAAGCGTTGCTTGCAAGTGCTCAAAAGGTTGTGGGCCAACATGTGGTGGCAGAAAGGCTGGGAATACACTGTTCCACAATGTGCGGAATATGTACTGGCAAACTATGTGAAACAGCATCAACCTTAATGAACCTAATGATCCACAGGACTTAGATGTAATCGAAGTAGGAAGTAATATTGATTATTTTGTTGCAGACGAATAATTGCAAGTTGCCCAAGATGATAATGAAAGTTCTAAAAATTATAATGGAAATTTCGAAAATGAATATGAAACTTCTGATAAAAATTATACCATAAGTCCAAACAATAATTCATAATAGAAATATGTATTAAAAATTATGTCCTTGAAATGAACTTTAGTAGGTAATTAATAAACAGTTGTTTCTTATACTGTCTTCTTTATTTTTATTGAAAAATTAATAAAAAAATCCTCTTTGTTTCTATTAGAATTCGACGATAAATATCAATATCAATTTATTAGATAAATGACAATATTTGTATATTTTTAATTATTCAATAAGTTAAAATATAAATATTACAGAATCTTAAAGATGAAAATATGATTTACTTAAACTTTCAGAAAAGTAAAGAAAAAGTACTACTTAATAAATAATTGCAGTTTTTTTTAAATCTGTTTTTACTTATTAAATATCCAAATTAGGACAATTTAAATGATCATTATTTAAAATTAAAAGCCAATTTTAGCATTAAAAAAAAAAGAATTAACATTAAATAAAATTATCTAGAAATATTTTATATATTTCAGCAATAATTTATATTAACTAGCATAAAAAAATTGCATTCATTCATAAAAATACCTGCTCACTAGATAATACGTTGGTGTTTAAAATAATTAAACGAGTAGCATGTCTGTTAAATTAAAAAATATATATGTGCAACTTTTAAATTATTTCATCGTTTCAAATTTTAAAATTGCATTAAAATAATCATATTTACATTGTTTAAATTTAACTACTATTGGAATTACCAATAATTGCTCCTTAGAAAAACTAAATTTAAGAATAGAAAAAATAACTGTTCCCTAAAACGATTAAAATGAACAATAGATCAAGTAAAATATGCATTATATTCCTACCCATATGTGGTAAACAACTTCAATTGTATATCACTCCCCTTAATTTTTTCTTGCCATAAAATGACCTTTAAAATGTTGTACGCCCAGACCCATGAGCCGAATATTTTTTTATTTTTATAGTTTGTTATAAAAATACAGATATTGTGCAATAAATATTTATTTAAATAATATGTATTGTTCATTTTTATATTTTTTATTTAGAATGTATATATTTATTTATTGCGCAATATGTAAAATTTTAATGCACACGTTAATTGGTCTAAGGTTCAAAGCATTTAAAATATTGCTCAGTTTTATATTTTGTATTTAAAACTTATATACAGGGTGGGGCAATAGTGCGTTCAACTTCGATATTTCGAGCTAAGAACTTGATTTAAAAGCATAAGTAAACTAAACAAAAAAGTCTATAATCGGGAATTGTTTTCGAATATACAAAGGAGAAGGTTTAAAAAAATATTATTTGACCCTGTAGAATCGTCTTGGCTCACCCTGTATATTCAAAAATAATTTCCGATTATAGACTTTTTTGTCTAATTTATTTAGTTTTTAAATCTAGTTTCTATCTATCATAGAACTCGACATATCGAGGTCGGACGCACTATTGCCCCACCCTGTATATCTTATTTATCGCACAATATGCAAAATTTTAATGCGCAAGTTAATCGATCTACTGCTCAAGATATTTAAAATATTGCGGGGTTAAATTCTGCCTTTTGTAAATTAACTAAAAAATAGTTTTCAAACCTAACCGGCCTATTTCGATAGGAAAATTCGATTTAAAAAAACTTTTGACTTTTGACGTTTCATAAAAGTGATAGACAACGAATTATTAATGGTTCTCTAAGAAAATTTCGCTTTTTACCCCTAAAGAGGAGGGGTAGGTGTGAAGCACAAACCTTTTGTTCGGGCTGTTTTTGGATATTTAATTTAACATAAAATAACATCTACTTACTATTTCGGTTAAATTTTCTCTGCTTTTTTCTATTTTTACTAGTCTACTAGGTATATTATAGTTTTGTGATATGTAATCATTTTAGCATTGCGCCCTATATGTATACATGAATAATCCTAATAGTAATACTAAAAAAAGAAATAACGTGTAACGTGCGCCTTTTTCAATTCTCCTTAAATTCAAAACACAAACGACAAATAATTCTGTTAGATTTTTTTAATTCTTGATAAAAAATGTCCCTGCTGAATAAACATCCTTACAGGATTTGTATAGAAACAAACCAGCACATTAACTTTCCAAAATTTTAAAAAAATTGATTGAAGATGAAGTTACTTTGTGAAAATCCATTTTGATTTAAAAAATTATAAACACTTTTTATTACTTGTGTAATTTTTACTTTATTTGTTATTTTACAATTAGTTTCATCCTATTCGGACATCCTTAATACAAAGTTTTGATTATTTGTGTCACTCCGAATTTGAAAAAAGAAGACTTACACATATGAACTGTGAAGCCCCAAAGTTGTATGGCTTAGTTAAATTACACAAAGTAAATAAACCCATTAGACCAGTGGTTTCCTACACAAATGCACCGACACGTAAGTCATCTGAATTATTTAATAACGAGTTTAAATCTATTACAAAATTTAAGCCCAAAAATAAAATTAATAACTCATTAGGCTTAACAGTAAAATTAAACAGCCTAAGTATCGACCTCAACTCTATAAAATTAGTATTGTTTGATGTGTGGAATATGTTTCCTAATATCCCCCCTTTCGAATGTCTTCCTTTAATTTCAAATATACTAGAAAAATGCAAAATTATCCCAAAATTAAAAAAATGAAATACTGCAAACATTCAAGTTGTGTTTAGATCAAAATTATTTCCAATTTAATGAGGACATCTTTATACAAAAAACAGGGCTCCCTATGAGTTCGCCACTTAGCCCTCTATAGGTTCGCCACTTAGCCCCCTTATATCCGATATATCCATGGATAATCTTAAAAAAACTATATTGGATTGTCCAATATCAAAAAACATATTATCTTTTGGTACAGGTACGTTGATGACATCCTAATAGGTTTTAAAGGGACAGACAGACAATTAAAAATACTCCTCGATTTTATCAATAACACACATAATAATATATCTTTTACCTTAGAAACAGAGAACGATAATAAATCAATAAACTTTCTCGACTTAACTATAAAAAGACATAATACATCATTTTCCTATAATATTTACCGCAAACCAACTTTTACAGACGCCACTATATCCTTTAATTCCTATAACCTTCTCTCCCACAAATTAGCTGCATATCAATCTATGACACACCGAGCCTTCAGCTTACCTCTATCTGAGACAGATTTAAAAGAAGAATTAGACACAATAAGACTTATAGCACATAATAACGGGTACCCTCAAAATATAATCAACAATCTAATCTACAAAAAACAAAATAAGTCCCTCTCGAAAGAACTTTATCCCACTATTAACGAGAAAAAAGTCGATGATGTCAACAACAGAAAGACGCTACCCTCAACCGATTGCAAACTACCCAGTTAAGTAGTAGAAACGTAGCATAAGACCCACCAAAACGTCCGGTTTTGATTGAACGCTCTATTTGGCGTTAAATGAATCGTTCTGGAACTTTCACATTACATTTCACACATGAATAAAAATGTTTGATACGTACTTTTGTTAATATTCAATAAGTATTTACATCTGAACGGAAGGTACCTAAATATGGAGAGGTGAGACAAATGGAATAAGAAATAAAAATACTCCACTATACTTTTTATTCAAAAAAATATTCATTGACTAGAAATTGACATATTAAGAACTATTAGAACTCTAAATCTATATTGTTTTATTCTTTTTATTGACTTTAGCTATAATTAAGCCCTCTGACGTAATTCCACAGTATATAAAAAAATAGGCAACATATAAAAATAAATAAATATAAGCAAAAAATAGCCATGATGGCTAATTGATGGCGTCAGTCTGATGACGGGTCACTTGTGGTAACGGACACTGTGGTTTCTTTTTCATACTTCTTGTCTTTATTGCGAGATTTTCTTGATTTTTCCTTTTTTAATTCTTCCTTGTCCTCCAAATAAGTCGCATCGCTCTCACTCTCCTCAGAGAACGCATCTTCAAGTTTTCTTCTGCCCTTTGTTTCCCTGTCGCTTCTTTTCAGTTTCTGTTTTAATATTTTTTTTAGATTCGCCTGGATTCACAGATTCACGACTTTTGGACACTTCTCTATTAGATCTTTTTGAGTTAGATTTTTGAAGGTTATTTCTTGTACTCGTATGAGAACTGGCAGTTGAGTAACCGGTGTCCTTCCGAGAATTTTTGATTTTTCTAAAAAAATAAAAGGGTTAAATTAAATATTCTAAATACAAAGTTCTAAGTTCTATATATGCTAAACAAAATGTAACTATAATTTGGGGGTACTAATTTTCTTTCAAACCCCAACAATATTTGTTGGTGTCTATAAGGACGGTGAAAAAATATAATGACCATCTCAGATGAATACCTTTTCAAAAATGGTGACCAATTCAATTAAATGGTCATATCTCAACTTTTTTTATCTACACATTTCTTTGTTAAATTTGCAATCAATTTTTTTACAATCAATTAAATCTTATCTTTGATGGTTTTCATGACTAAGGTGACTAAGGATATGATAAATGCCGATTATCCCGTTAATGTTTTACGTAAAAATGCTTCAATATCAAATAGAAAAGAAAGAATATTTAATAAAATTTTAGTTGGTATTGCTATGGAGGCTCTAACTACTATACAAGTGGAAACATACAGTTTACATTGTAAATACCAAACAATGTCGCTGAAGTGTAAATTAGTAATATTTATTCGCGTATTTATTAATAATTAGTTAATATTGTAATAACTATCAAATACGATTTTTCTATACATACTGTTAAGGTTAAAAATTTCATGTAAAGAAATCAATTATAAAAATCTAAATCGACAGTGTACACTATTCGAAAAATTTAATTAGAAAGCCTGCTTTGTGTGTGTGTGTGTGTGCATAAATGATGAAAATAGCAAAATCATGTAGGCAACAGAAAAAGTCTGCTTCACTGTTAACTTTCTCTGCGTTATTGTGTTTACGAAGAAACGAAGGCACGCCTCATCGTATCCCTTCCATATATGATCCGGTACGCCACATCATCACCGATGAGTCATCAGTCATCACATCTTACACACAGTTTATTGTAGACAGATCAAACAGCAGTGTTGTCAGATGCCTTGTAATTACCAAAATCTACATTTTGAAATTTAAACTGGCAGTTGTTAATGAAGCCTGTAATAATGGCATAATCTACGATAATTTTTTGGGAACGTCATTTTTTTTATATAAAATTATTTACACCTTGAGAAATAACTAAAATCGTTTCATATAAAATGCATAATGTGCAATGAATACTATTCCATTTTACTAACTATGATGAACATTTGGAGACATCTAGTTAGTGGTAGAGCGGCAATACGAGCTACGCTCATTTATTTTATAATTTATAAAATAAATGCTACACTGAACGAAAACTGTGAGCTCTGCCCCTCTTTCTGCATTGAGTGCGGACTGCGCTCAGTGCTACATGTGAACGCATTTTTTTCAAAGGTTAACTTAATTTAATCAAAACCAAAAAGATGAAACCTTAAACCAGAAATATGACGAACACAGTTAATGGTATTTTATTAAGTTCAGAATGTGTGAAAGAATCACAAAATCGTCTCAAGTTCACCAAATGAAAAATGATTTCATATGTACAATATTCCATAATATTATACAAAAATTAACGAAAGTGCAGATGATAATTTAATTTCTAAAGTCGACCTTGGCAGACAATTGCAAGAAACAATTTTGTGGTCACGTGGTGAACTGCACTCACGTTGCTTTTGCCTCATTTCCATTATTACCGTCTCAGCCGTTAGTGTAAACTGGCATTTCTCCTTAACTTGAAAATGTATGCAATCGAAGAAAAAAATGCAAATGATCAAGTGGTATTACGGCAGTAATACTGCTGAAGGAGTTATTAGCGATTCATTTTTACATTTGAAAATCGTCCTGCCCCGACGGTTCAAACTGTATTAAACATCATGCATAAGTTTGAGTCTATGGGATGTGCTACAAATTGCAGAAAATGTAGTCATTTAAATAACGAAGACCAGCCTAGAGTTTACTTATGGAAAGATCGGAAAAGGCGGGAAACTAAGGTTTGTAGTTTTACCGAGGTAAATGCACTTTGTTCGAGTAGACAACTCTCGCAAGAAGTTGGCGAACAGTGCGGAATATTCTGAATAGAAATAAGTAACACTTTACAAAATTATGACTACCCAAGAAATTTTTCCTAAAGACCATACGAAACGAATGGATTTTTGAGAAATCATGATGGAAAAAGTTAACGCAAGCGAAAATTTCATTAAGAATATTTTATTCGCTGATGAAACACATTTTTCCATACATGACCGGCATAATCCTTCTGTAGTTCGATATTGGTCCGGAGAAAATAAACGTTTAAGTGTGCCATTACGTACTCAATATCCACAAAAAGTAAATGTTTCGGCCGGCATTTTAGATGATCATATCATTGGTCCTATTTTCATTGACGGCAACTTAAATGCCGACAAATATTTAAACATTTTGCAGAATCAGATTATTCCGACTGTTCAAGCTCTTGACGTCAACTTCGGGAAGATTTGGTACCAGCAAGACGGCTGTCCTACTCATAATGCAAGAGGGTTGCTAGATTTTTTAGACAACACTTTTCCAGATCGTTTTATAAGTGGAAGAGGCACAATAAAATGGCCACCAAGAGCCCCCGACTTGGCGTATAATGATTTTTTTTATGGGGATATGCAACATCGCAAATTTATAAACAAGAACACGAGCGAGCGCGTGACTTGCAAGAGTTACGTGCTAAAATTGTTGCCACCCTACAGAGTGCGATTCCTGATATGCTTGTAAATGTAAGGATCGAATTTTATCACCGATTAGGGTATTGCCAGGCGCAATAGGGTGATATTTTTGAGCCTTTGTGAAGTAATATTAAAAAAAAAAGTTTTTTTTTAATTTTTAATACGTTTTTTTTTAAATCACTAATTGTAGAATTTTTTATTTTATTTTCCTTAGAATATTTGTTAATTTAGTTTTATTTAATAACAGAATGCCAGTTTACCTTCACACCAAAAAACTATTCAAAGAAATGCCACTGTTTTTTTGATGCATTTTAAAAACGATATGCATCAAATAACTAGAAATTCTCGAAATAAACAGGGATATGTGATTATTTACAGAAATAACAATCATACTCGACACCTTCTTGAAATGTACTGACCAGAATACCACCACCATATCGCTAGCTACCTACTATAATCTGATGAAGGGCGGCCCATGACCTAACGAAGAATAATTTATTGACTATCAGACATGCACTGGGAGTGGCGTACAGTAATTGTTATCCTGTCTACAGATAAAACCACGATGGGGCGAACACGGTCACCATGCGACTGAGGATCCTCTCCGTTACTAACGGCGCATATCAATGGCCGTGTCCGCACCTGCGTGGTTGTAAGGGTTTAAGAAAATTTCCCCCCTAGTGGCCAATTCACTATCTCTGTCTTTGTGATTCTTATGTTTTAGATAAAGAGAATATTTTCAAATCGTTAAAATTTCGTAAACACCTAATATCTATAAAATAAACTAAATGTTGAAAGAAGGGATACAATGAGACGGCCCACAAACACAACGTACAATGAGGCAACATCGACGCATAAGACTTTTTCTGTCGCATGCATGACTGCTATTTTTATCCTTTACGCACACACCGACAGCAGACTTTCTAATTAAACTTTTTCCAATAGTGTATGTACTTATATAAAGACCGCATCCTGGGTAGTCATTCCAGTTACGGATTTACGTACAACTCTCGTACGACTAAAATGAGAATGATTATTGTGAAATGCAATGGTACATGATTTTTTAGGAATTAATTAATAACCTCCTCTCATGTTATTTTATTGTATATTACTAATTCCTTGCAAAATACAACACATTTATGTACTTGCGTAATTAATTGAAACAGTGAAGAAATAAAAACTAGGTTTTAAATGTGGATGCCGTCACATTACAAATATAAACCGTATTGTCATCTTTTAAATTTATAAGATTAGTACTTAATTACTTAAAAAAGTCTAAAATAAATTTTACTTAAACCTACGTGAATTGTCTAACACTAAATAACAAAGCACCAAATTTAGTACGATCTTAAATTGAAAACATCTATTATATGTCTTAGTTTAAATAAATAAACACATAGGTACACATACGTGTAAGACAGAACTCCCACTCCCTATATACACAATAACTGAGACATGTGTTAGCTTGCAACTTCGACAATCAGCAGTTTTCAATTGCATTTCGGTAGATAGAATCTTAAACGTCTTATTATGCTATTGTGAAAAAATGTCTCGATGAGTGACTTCCCGAAATACCGTGGACCGTTGGATACAAAACAACCCGGAAGTAGAGTTTAATGGTACAGAACTTTACTGCAAATGCTGTAAAAAAGTTATCTCATATACACAAAAATCGGACGTTTTAAAATTTTCAGGATTTTAAATACGCCCCAGTTACGTCAATAGACGTGGAACAGTCGTTTTTCAAACTACAAATGAATTTTTATTGGCAGTCGCCGGAATCTAATTCTAAAGCATTAGAACAATTATTAATAATATACTTTTATTCTAGTGCCAATACATTATATATTTATATTTATAAATGTTCAGCGTTCATCTCATTTTGGACATTAAAAAATCACCCGTCAAAAGTATAAGGTAAGATATTGTATATTTTGTATTGTATATCATTTTTGCACATGAAAATATGGATAGACTATGTAATATTTGTTTGTTATTTATAGATTTTATATTATTTATAAATACATGTTGACAGTTATTTTAAATATGGTGCCACTATGTAGTTTATAATGTTATTGTGGCAATGTAAAAATTTGCCATCTTCTATTGTCTTTGGTTACTTGGTTTATCTAATTTTAGAAGATTTTTTTTGGTCGCTTCATTTAAATGGGGTATTATTCATAGTGAGTGACTGAATCTCTATTTTTGAACTAACATTTGAGTCTAAATTGGTATACAAACAGAAAGCTGAAACGCGACCTGTGATCTTTGTGATATTCATGGATTTGATTTCAAAAATACTGTATTAAGAGGATCTGTACTAATGCTTAAACAAAAATGGTTATGCCTTTAGGAAGCATTAAGTATTTTTAAAGTAAATTTAAACCATTATATTTATGTATTACATAGTTTTTTGGAAATTTTATGAACAGGGCGTTTCAGATTTAAAGTGACATAGTGTAGTGAGAGTAGAGCATATGTAGCTTAGTTCAAAGCACCTCCAAATTTACTCTTGAATGTTAACCGTTTTTGAGATACAGGGCGTTTTATGGTTTTTGATTAAAATTCTAGTCGGTCATATTTCTGGAATGGCTTTAAATATTTGGATAAAATGTGGTACAAATATTATACTATTTTAGTTCAATCAAAACCATAATTTATCTTCTCGCCTTCATTAGGTATTAAGCCACTGTCATATAAATTATTTAAAAAAAATTGTTAAATAACTCATGCGCCAATAGGAATAGTCAGAGGTTGGTTTTGAAGAAAAAAGTTTTTGCCTATCCAACCATTTCGTTTTTTTTTTCTCAAAAAAGAACCTCTGAAATCCTTTTTAGCGCAAAGGTTTAACATTTTTTTTTTGAATAATTTATAGGATAAGATTTTGTCTTATAAAGATAGACTGTTGTCCATAAATCAATAAATAAAAGTTTTCGTATTGGTAAAACTAAAAAATTTGTCACAATGTATGAATAAATCCTTACCGATTTTTTCTATTTGTGGTGTCGTCTTCACTAGCTTCATTTCCACTCGAATCCTCAGATTCCTCAGATAATCCCCTCGTACTTCTTTGTTTTTTCACAGTATCTCTTCTATTTTTCTTTCCCCTTCTTTTGTTTTCACACATGTCACCTCTAGATATAATTGAGATGTTTGTAAGTTCAAAATCTTCTTTACTTTGCTTTTTGTTGTGTTCGCTGTAAACCACGTACAAACGATATATTTGAAGAAGAATAACTAAAGTGTTCTTACACGTGAAGAACACATTCATGTAGGAGATTATCTGGAAGTGGGTTATGAGTAAAAGTCTAAAGGCAAGAAATGGAGCATCTTGAAGGGTGATGTTAAGGGCTATACCCCAGACGTCTATAGTACAACAGCTTTCAGATCTAGAAAAGAAATATTAAAATATATTTTTTAAATAGGTAATAATTGTGAAGGGGTTGAAAACAGAAAAGTGTACAAGTACAAACCTCAAACTTGGACACAGAAAACCTCGTAAAAAATTGTCTATGAAGATTATCAGAAAATTATAGCAATAATTGTCATGCCAATTTTATAATATTTTGAAAAACTGCTGTTTTACATTAAACTATATTTTACAATTTTATGAATAATTTTGACACAAGCATTGCCGTTTCGTAAATTGATACAGAGAGATCGGTAGAATTGACTACAATATCATATTGCTATAAAAAATAATGTATCCTTCATGTACATTCATATATTATACAGTGTCTGTAAAGTATGGAATAAATTCATTATTTCTTAAACCAAAAATATTTCGAAAAAATTGTCGGACACGTCGATTTGCGCACCTTATCCTTTTTTTTTGTTATGATGTCATCACTGTTTCTGTTAAGGCGTCTTCGATATATTTTTTTTAGAACACCCCATATATTTCTCCATTTTTGGATTCTGAATTAACAACTGATTCCAAAAATGTATAACACTTAGGGTCCTAAATTGAAAAGTTGAAAGATACGGCCATTTTAAATATAAGAATTTACTAATTTTTCATGTTTTATTTGAACAAATAATAGTAACTAGAACTAACGGTAAGTTAATAATTAAAACAATTTATAGTAAATGTTCGAACTGTACTCCTTGTTGTAGCTGACAATTCTTTAAACGATGGATAATGTGTTGTTGAACTTTGTTTATAGTTTCCTGAGAAATGTTGTTCATTTCTGTTCTAATTCTCTCTTTTAATTCAACAATGTTTTTCAGTTTGGTATTTATAAACTAAGTTTTTTTAGATGTCCCCACAGAAAATAATCTAATGGATTGAGGTCCGGTGACCTTGGTGGTTATTCGATGAGCACGTCTACCAATCCACCTGTTCAGAAATATTTGGTCAAGATAAGTTCGAACGTCTGATGTATAATGGGGAGGCGCACCATCCTGTTGATACCACAGACTTTCGTCAACATTTCCAGGATTAATTCTACTGGGGAATAAATTTAATACCGTTGGTATGAGATAATCCATTAAAAATTGGAGATATGCCTGTCCGTTTACAGTTCCATCGAAAAAATACGGTCCAATGATTCTATTTCTTACAATTCCCGCCCACACATTTATTTTTTGTGGTTACTGTGTGTGCTGCTCCCGCATCCATCGAGAGTTTTCTCTTGCCTGGTATCTAAAATTTTAACGATTCACTCCACCATTTAATTTGAAAGGGCATTCATCGGAGAATATTTCTTATCAGAAGAGGATCACCATTGCACATATTCATCATTGTTTTACAAAATTGTATCCTCCGATCTGGTTCATTATCACTTAGTTCTTGCGCAAGCTGAATCTTAAAGGGATGCAATTTTTCTAATTTTAATGCTGTATGTACTGACGTGTTAGTAATATCATATTACAACCAGTGGCGGTTCGTGGGTCAAGAGATAGGGAGGTCAATTAGAAAAATTTACTGTATTACCTACCTTTTAAAGTAATTTAAATTCCAAGTCGACCCTCCGGTCTTTTTGATATGCAAAGTGGTAAATTACTTTTTCATTAAAGTCTTTTATCTTCTTTATTAATGCCCTTTCTGTGGTAGGCATAGCTAAAGAAGATAACCTTTCCTGACCCATGGTATTTTTTAAAAATGTCTTTATTCTTCTTAAGGTGGAAAAACAACGTTCACTTTCGACGGTAGTCAGAGGGAGAGTACACAAGATTTTTAACAGTTTGACACTTTCAGTTTTAAGTTTCAAATGATTTATGACTAGATACTCCGTTTTAACTAATTTAAACATATCTTGAGGAAAGCTTTTTTTATAATCTTTAAATCGATCTGCGTGAAATAACTGAGACACTGCTAAATGATTACTGAAGCCAAACCTGTTTTTGATCTCAGATGTAATTATATCACAAACTTCTAATGAAATTTTCCTTTTTGATTCTTCCGTTTTACATCTCTGGGCAGACTGCATGGATGTCTCCTCCAAATAGTTATTCAAAATTTTATTTCTGATGTCTTCAATTTTACTATTAAAAACGCCAATACACTTATTTACTGTTATGACATCGATATTACATTTTTGTAATTGATTGAACAATATATCACAATGAGGCATAACTAAATGAAAAAAATTTAACCAGTAAAGAAAATGTTCATTTTGTAAGTAGTATTTTAAACCAATAGCTTTACAGTGTTGTTTTCTGATTCATTATCAATGATTTTTTTCTAAACAATCTAATAATTCTGTTCGATAGGTATAAACAGTCTCTATGTACTTTGTATTAAAATTCCATCGTGTTGGAGCCGCTTTAGGTAATCTCACCTTAACAACATTATCTAACACGGCTGTTCTTTTTGGCGATTTTCCAAAGAATGAAGAAAGGCTATGTAAATTAGCAAAAAAAAATGTTATGCTTTTATCCTGACTTGATGCTTTTTGTAAAATTGAATTTAGTTGATGAGCGTAACAATGAACAAAATTTGCTGAAGGATAACTTTTTTTAATTTTGGCTTGTACACCTCCAAAAGCACCACTCATTACTGATGCTCCATCGTAACTTTGTGCTGTCCATTTTTCAGGACTTTCATTAATTTTCAGACATTCTAACAAATTACATCTGTCAAATGCTGCGATGTCGTTCCTTGAGGCTGAATAAATTTCCAAAATCTCTCACATACAACACCGTCTAAAACATTTTTAGACGGTGTTGACGTTTTAGAAACGTTTTCGTTGTAAGCTTTTAAACTTTTTCTATAGGCACTGTCTAACTGCATTCTAATATCAACTGTACCAAGTGTTGCTAGACTACAACAGTTATTCATATGACTTGATGCGAACGAATGTTTCTGTACTTTTATTTTTAAATGTTTCAAGTCAGTTACACCTATTTTGGACCATATAGGATCAGGATCATCACCAAATAACACGCATGGGAAACAAAAAAAATGCATTTATTACCTCGCATCCGCAAATGCACTCGGATAAATCGTACATTGAATTTCGAAAATAGCTATTAACTTCTTTTTTTCTTATCAAGAGATGTTTGCTTTATCGTCATATTAGGTTTTGGACGGCCACCACCTTTGAATTTCACTCGGTCTTCATAACCCAACTTATGTCCATCTTTCAGTTTTAATATATTTTGTACAACACTCATATTTAATAGTAAACACCAAAAACACTGTTTTACTTAATATCACGACAAGTAGAGATTTACTAATAAAATGTTCACAAATAAAAACATTAAAAACAACGCGACAGAATTTACCGACCAACGCGTACCTAGTCAGCATTAACACTGCTCTACTGAATTTCGTGCGTTACCGTTTACGTAAAATGTGTCAGGGACATTGTGCCTGCCAGTGTTTTCTGTCTCTTTTGCTTTCTGACGATTCGCGCATAAGTCTATTTCACTTTAATTCGTTGTAAATTCGGTCCGTAGCTAGCTTTGAGGACAAATTGTGGATTGACCCAAGATTTTTAAATTCTATAAATGAATAATATAATGTAATCCTGCGATCTAGATATTTGAATAGTATTGTGCATAGAATGAACTAGAAACTTTAATATATTTTTTAAGAATATTAAAAATATATATATTATATATTTTTAAACTTCAGAAAATTAATAGCTCTATTTTTTTATTTGTATGTGGGAGGTCAATGACCAAATGACCCTATAGAAGAACCGCCAGTGGCATGAAGACCGGACATGTCCAGGGGTTCTTAATAGCCAGGGGATATTCCTTCGAATATCGGGTTCCACACTGTCTTTTGAGCTCAGGGCTTGTGCATTTAAATTTTTTTGTCAACAATAAGCGTTCATTTAGCAATGAACATGGAAAATTTCTTATTAACGTATTTAAAAAATGATGCACATAATGTGAATAACAAATTTAAATAAAACGTATTTGATTATGGAATTTTAAGAAATTCTATCCCTGCATATACCATTAATTTTTCAATAAATGTGTATTTCTTGTCAAAACAAATGAAGATGCTTAATTAGTGTAGGGTATGGGGGATGAGGTATGGACATCTGTTTAATTTCCGATACTTGATCAGTGAAGTTAAGCAGCACTGACCGAGTCCGGCAATTGGATGGATGAACGATAGCTCGTCTAACAGTCGGTAGGTTGTCAACAGACAATCCCGGGAAGGCCGCTAGCCTGATGCAGGCGGAGAGGCGAGCCCATGGAGGTTTGCCACTCTGCTAGCGGTGCAGGCGGGCAGGCCCAGGCGGTCGGTTAGTTGACAGTCGAAGACCGTGGTTCGGAGTCCACGCTAAACTGTAGGTTCCTAGGTAAAAAGGGCCCATTGTGGCCTACTTGCCTAGTAAAATAAGTAGGTACTACTACTAGTGTAGGGTATTTAAGTAAAATTCATAAAGTAGTGAGGTTAACTAGTTGATTGCCTTATTTGTCGAATTTAAAATGTGGTCAATTAATATTTAAAAAAAATTATTGCAGAATAACCTTAAACGTGCCATCAAATATTATGACATTATTTAATACACTGCTTCATTGACTTTTTAAATATAAACATAAAAAATGATACACAGTGTGATGTTATCGGCACTGAAAGTAACATTATAAAAACTGAGTCCAGACCGGTAATTTTTTCAAAGGAAATTCTGCTTTTGATTGGATTAAAAAATATAATATCTGTACCAAATTTTACAAATTTTAAAACCGTTCCAGAAATATGGCCGACTACAGTGTATTAGTCAAAAGCCATAAAATGCCCTGTGTCTCAAAGACGGTTAACATTCAAGGGGATGTTTTGAATTCAATAAGTGTGTTCTATCTCCTATTACACTATGTCACACTAAATCTGAAACACCCTGTATACCTGAATTGAGGAGAGCCATATAGAAAGAAATGCATGCAAATTCTTCCTCATATGCTGCAGGTTTTTATGGCTAGTTTCATGCATCGATTATATAGCTAGATAGAAGAGGAAGGATGTCATCTATTACATACAATTATTTCTTAAGAAAAAATCTCATCCTTCTGTAATATTATAGTTTTTCTCCCTTCTATAACCTTCTCCAATAAATATTTATTCTAAGTTAAAATTAAAATGTATGTAAAATGTATTCTTCCAGTTCATATAATCTATTGGTGTGTACGATAGATTCATAATGTGCCCCTAATATTTAAATATATTTCTATGCATTAAACTGTGACTGTTATATCTTGTTGTAGAGGGAATTAAAATCGTGACTGTCATTTTTGATAAATCCTTATTAATACATTGTTTGCGAATTATTTTTAAACAAAAAAAAACAGCATACGAAATATCTAGTTTGGTGACATGAAGTCAAATTGTCTGTATATGGGGATAGTTGAAGTGACATCGTCAATTGATTTCAATATATGGTGAGGTTATTTTCTTAATTTGACGTAAAGCTACGTCATTAATGTAAACTTAACATAATTTCTATTCTTCCAATGGTTCAGAACCAGAACACTGATGTAGTTTTCCACAAAACACCTTACGCTGCACTCGAAGCATGTTCGCCTACCAAGTTGGCATCATTTGCAGATGATTAAAACTAACCTTACACAAACAATGTGTCATACTTATACCTAAACTATTACACGGCTGAGAACCGTGATTCACTAACCAATAAAAAGGGCTATTTGGGATTGGCCCTCTGTCACTATTTATACTATTTTTACACTTTGTAATCTCCAAGCGTTTAAATGCATCCAGCTGTCTAGTATTTGTTACATTCCTAATTAAACTTAAATTGCTGATATATATTTTATTGTTGTCAATCGCATGTTAGGCAACACTATAGACTTATCTGTTCTACCATATTTGGGATGAGCCATATGCTCCTTGAATCTAGTTTGAATTGATCGTCTCGTTTGTCTAACATACTTTTGATTACAGTCCTTACAGCTAATTTCGTAAATCCCCGACTTTTCGTTTGTTTCAATTTTGTATTTTGGATTGCCTAAAAATTGTTGTAGATTATTTCCCGATGAGTGAACCACCTATATCTTTAAAAATCCTACCAATAACACGGGTGAATCGAGGATAGAATGGAATCGATACAAATTTTGGATTTTCTCCTTCATTTTGAAAGGTCGAGGAATTTCGAAGCGTCTCTTTAAATTTATGGTTCCTAATTATTTTATTAATTAAACCTACAGAATATCCATTACGTGCAGCTATATCCTTAATCAATGTCTTTTCTTTTTCAAATCTCTCCTTATTAAGGGGGAAGCTTAATAGACGATGAACTATAAAATTAAAACCCGACATTTTGTGTTGAGCAAAATAGTGAGAGACCTTAGGGATATATCTTATAGTAGTTATTGGTATCTTTTCTGTATATGTCAAATTCTAACTTATTTTCACTGTTTCTAATTGTTAGTACATCTAAAAATGGTGATACTACACTCAAATGCTGCTGATGAAGGAAATATTTCAAGTAGCGACACATCAATTATTGTTTAGATGGATAAGATTAGATTTAGATAGTTATTATCACCTCTTCAAATTTTATAGTACCTGTTTTACAATATTTCATAGTGAAACATATTCAGAAATGAAATATGTATATATGTGTCTGGCTCTTGCTAAAACCAAAAACTGGGGCGTAAAAAAAAAATTGGAGCTTATCCCCTCCACATTTTGTACATATATACAAATTAAGTACATATCCTGACGTTAATATAAAATTTTTAATAATGTTGTATCAAAATATATGGGGTTAAAGCCATTTATTTACGGCTTTGAATGGAAATATTTTTTATTCTAACAACTTACGATATGTGGGGTTACAAAAGAAAGTTGTTGAGAAAAGTGTATTGAGAATCTTAATATTAAAAACCGAAAAAAATATATATTATATTTAAACATGTTTTGAGCAGATAAAAATTGAGCATTTGTTTTGTTAAATCAAATCCATGATTAAAATCAGTTAACTCTATTTTAATTAATTATTAGCTGAAAAGCTAATTCAGAATCTAAATTTTTATCTATTATTATTATTATTATTTTGGTTTTACCCAACGCTGGGAGTCTTCCGTGGTCTCCAAACCGCACAGAAGGAACGCCGGAGATCATCTACAGCCACTCCCCACATCCCGCAGGGTGAGTGACTGTAGATACCAGAATCATGTGCCCTAAGCAGATTTAGAGAACTTAGAATGACCGCCTTCTGCATTTGACCTTCATATCACTGGGCTATTTTTGGCAGGCCGGCTGCGTCGGTATGGTCTTAGTGTCGAGAAAGCGTAGGCTTTATCACTCCGAGTACACCGATTATAAGGACGAGCATACTTGAGTAGGCTGGGTACACACTTGGAGTTCATACCGGAGATCGTTTTGGTTGTTTTCCTTCTCCTTGTGAAGTTTTTTAGGCGAGA
The DNA here is from genome assembly GCA_029963845.1 of Rhamnusium bicolor. Taxonomy (NCBI): domain Eukaryota; kingdom Metazoa; phylum Arthropoda; class Insecta; order Coleoptera; family Cerambycidae; genus Rhamnusium; species Rhamnusium bicolor. The sequence continues at coordinate 54,160 of JANEYF010001530.1, read as the reverse complement.
ACTCGATGACATACATCACCTTGAGTTATGGCGAGGAGGACTATGTCAGGCTTGTTGTTGTTAGCCTGACCATCGGCATCGAGTAGTTCCAGTAAATTGCGAAGAGTGGAAAAAATTAAAAAATTCGTATTTTATTCGTATTTATAACCTCAAAACTGATCTCGTACAAATTTGGCTTATTAACACTTTACCTTAATAGCCATTTATTCGATAATTGATACAGGGTGCTCTCGGAAAATTAACCACGCAACAAATTTTTTTGATATTTATCATTTTTCATTGATGAAATATCTCAAAAAAGTGTTTTTCAAACATTTCGAAAAATCGAAGGTCTCCGAATAAAAGTCTAAAATCTTATGATGTGTTAACATTTTGACTCATGTCACTTAAATTTTGATAAAATTTAGAACCAGAAGAGCATTAGGTACTGGATTAAAATCCATATCCTGAAGTATCTGTTAACAAGGGTTCAAAAGCCATTAGAGCAGAGGTGTAACTAGCAATTAAAGTGCCTGTGACCAGCTAAGAAAAATCTATTCGATTTTTTAAAGAATTTATTTCAATTTTTTTTTTTAATTTTTCGTCCAAAAGGGCTGAGCCTTTTGCACAGGATAGTAGTATGCCAAATTCGTCAGCGAGTATCTTGGGGTGTTCTTTTATTTATTTTTTCGATATCTACATACCTTCACGAGTTATAAAGACTTTTTGATTTTGTCAGTTTATACTTCACATATTTAACATCTATTCGATCTCCCTTCACGAATGTATAAGAATTTTCTGGTTTTGCCAGTTTATGCATTACATATTTAATATCTCTTCCGCCTCTTAAAATTTTTTTTAAACGGGCCTTTCTCCAATGCAAATGGATTTGTAATGCGAGGCGCTGTACATTAACTCCAGAACATTTAACAAATATTGGTAGTATAATTTTACTCTTGTGATCACTAGTTAAAAATATATGCGTGGGTTAAAAAAAAAAAAAAAAAAAAAAAAAAATTTTTTTATTTGGGGGAAGGGGGGGGGGGGGTTTGGTTTTTTGTGAAAAATAGGGGAAAAAAAAAAAAAATAGAAAAAAAAAAAAAAAAAAATTTTTTTAAAAAAAAAAAAAAAAAAAGTGGGGGGGGCCCCCCCCCCCAAAAAAAAAATTTTTTTTTTGTTCGCAAAAAAAGAATATTTTTTGGTTTGGAGCAAAAAAAAAAATTTTAAAAAAAAAAATTCAGGGTTCGCCCCGCACCTGGGCAAGTTTTGTTAGGAAAAGGGAGGGAATTGATTTTGTGGTTGGTTGGAAAAAAAAGCAAAAAATGGTTGTTTTGGTGTTGGCTCTTTTGTTTTTTAGCCCGCGATGTGCGTGTGTTACATTCACCAAAACATTCAAATGCCTTTACAGAATTTAGATATTTCCAGCTGTTCACGAGAAGGAAAAACATAGTGTGACGTCACCCCCAAATTTAGTTAGCGTAAAAATAACCTTTTTGTTCTTTGTCATACGTTTTCCGATAAAACTACTTTATGTATTAACATTTTAAAACGAAATAAAGTTTTCTTTATCATGGTCCGCATAAAAGCCGTCACTGGAAACCTATACCTAGGTCTGAACTTTGGTTATAACTATAGTTAGCAAAAATGCGTCGCAGGACATAGGCGTATGCATCATAATAAGTGTAATAAAAAAATTAACTAGTAATAAAAGCAATAAATTGTTACAATTTATAACAATGTATGCACAACTTAACCCTCTTAACTAGCTTGGTTATCACAAACTAGAATAGATCTGTAAAAACTTTGCAGCATCATGTATATTTCTATGGTTGTCTCTGAGAGTAATGTTCGATGTGGTGAAAAAAATATGCTTATATTTTGAGAACGACCGTTCGACATCTATCGATGTAATACAAGCATACTTAAAATAGTCTTTGAACTCACTTAACGGATCTGCAGATGCACCATCAGTACCATCACAAATTTGTCTTAATCTGGTAAAACCGGTGTCTTGCTTTAACACACGTGCGAACTTTTCTTCAACGGGCTCATTATTTGCGTCACCTATAGAGTGTAGCAGTCGATTTACTTCGTCCACTATTTGCAGTGACTCCGGTAACGACAATGCACTTCACTTTTGTGAATTTTGTATGGCATCATGTAATCATTTATAGTTCTTGTGAAATGTTTTTAAAGCTGTTTCAACGGAAACATCTTCAAATTTTGTCTGATTTTCCTGAATAGTTGCAGCCTCGTCTGGATTGAATTATAGTACCACAGCTTTTATTTGTTGTAAATATTCAGCATAATAAAAAGCTGCCTTCATCCATGTCCCCAACGTGTAAGTCGGGACACTAAGCTATGAAATACGCGAGGACGTTTAGGAAACTTAAGAAACACTTTTTTGTACTTGCTAAATGCATCTCCCTCTGGAAAACTTTGTCGAGTAATTTCTGCCACAAGGTGTAAAGAATACACTTTACACATTACATCTGCCAAACTACAATCGTGTTCTTGAAGACAACGGCCTACCAAACGCATTGTCGCGGCACCATCGGTCACAAAAATCAACACTTGACTTTTTGACAGGTTAAATTTTTCTAACGTCTTCAGCACCACCAGCGTAAATGTTTGGCCAGTACACTCAGATAGTGTTTTGCTAGCTAGTAACAGTTGAAATGTCGGTTTAAGAGGGTCCAGTACACGTACTATAACATTTGAAATAGATTTTTTTACAATATGTCGTCTCGTCAACACATAACCACAGCCGTGTATTGTTTAGTACAAATTTGATCTTATTTACAATGTTGCTTACAGTTGGTACATAGTTGCGCAACGTTGTGCGACTTCGTAACGTCACCTTGGAATTGTATTGTTACGCCACTGGACTGTGTAGACTGGTTAGATTAGGCTGGAATTGTACACGAACGGCCGGGAATATTCTGGAGTGCTCTAGACTGGGTCAATGGATGTATAAATAAGACGCACGGTGGGCCAAGATTTAATCTTAAGTTGAACGTGAACGAGTAAAGAAGTAATAAGAAAGAGACTTATAAGTGTTCAAGTGTGATTATAGTTAAGACAGTAATTAATCTATTGTTGTAAATTGTTAACTAGTAAATAAAGTAGTGAGTAAGTGTTACCTGGACTTTCAATCAACGAATCTACGAGTATAGGTGTTTGTGTGGATAGCAAACACGTAACAAATTGGTGTCGGAAGTGGATTGGAAGAGAAATTTCTGGAATATTCGGAAAGGTTCTACAGTGTTCTTCTCAGAAATTAGTGGTAACACGAAGAATTTAACTACTGGATAGTGTTTGAGGACTATTTCTGGACTGAATAGTGATTTTAAAGTGGATTTTCGAGAAATTTCCAGAACATTCGATTTAGAAATTGTTGCAAATACGCGAGTGCCGCTAGTAATAACGTGTTGTAGACTAAGAAAAAGGGCTACTAGTGCAATTTCGGGAAAATTCTAGAACCTTCTATTTGGAAACTACAGGAGATACGTGAATTGTGTCGACGGGAACGTGTTGTAGACTTAAAAACAAAAAGTATATAAAAAAAAGCTCAAAACAAGACTTATTAGTGACATTTCGTGAAAATTCTCGAACATTCCATTGCACAATTAGTGGAGAGAAGTGAATTTTGTCAACACAAAAGAAGTATAGACTCTAAATAAGACTTTCTAGTGCTGTTTCGAGATTTTTCTGGAACATTCCACTATTAAAATAGACGTGATAGCAACATTTTACGGACTTTATAGTGTAATAAACTTTATTCTGATATTGATTTACGTGTCGTGAGTTAATGCCAACAACAAGAAGTATGGCGGAGAAGCAAACACAGGACATGCTTGCAGCATTGTTACAACGGATGGAAGAACAAGAAAGAAAAAGACAGGAAGAAAAAGATGACTTAAGAAAGATTATGGAAGATCAAGAGAGAAGACGACAGGAAGAAAAAGAAGAACAAAGGAAAATTATGGAAGATCAAGAAAGAAAAAGACAGGAAGAAAAGGAAGACAAAAAAAAACAAGAGAGAAGACGACAAGAAGAAAAAGAAGAACAAAGGAAAATTATGGAAGATCAAGAAAGAAGAAGACAGGAAGAAAAGAAAGAACAAGAGAGAAGACGCCAGGAAGAAAAAAATAAGAAAAAGAAGACTTAAGAAAAATGATGGAGGGCCTGGAAATAAGACGATTGGAGGAAAACGAAGATATAAAAAGAAGCCTAGAGGAACAGCAGGCAGCCATTTTCTCTCTCACTGAAAAATTTAAAGTCGATGTTATAGAAAAAGTCGGTGAAGTGGAAGAACAAGTCAGTGAAGTTAAAGAAAAAGTCGGTCAAGTTGAGGGAAAAGTCGGTCAAGTTGAGGGAAAAGTCAGTGTTGTTGAAGGAGAAGTAGCCCGGCTCAAGCAACAATTAAGGGAGAGGAGTGGCCAATTGGTACTGTCGTCTGGTACTAGGTTACAACCACCTTCCTTTGACGGTCAAAGTTCATGGTCAACATATAAGAGACAATTTGAGGCAGCTGCACGTTCAAATAACTGGAACGATGAGGAAAAAGCAACAGCATTGGTATTAGCACTAAGGGGCCAAGCATTAGACCTGCTCCAAACAATTCCTGCCGCACAGCAACAAAACTTTAGCATTTTGGAGGCAGCGTTAGAACTAAGATATGGCGACCAACATCTCGCCCAAGTATATCAGGCTCAGCTCAAATCACGCAGACAACGAGGTGGAGAAAGCCTCCAGGAGTTCGAAGCTGCGGTAGAAAGATTAGCCCATCTAACCTATCCTGATGCACCAATGGAATTTCAACAACAGTTAGCAGTTGGTACATTTATTGATGGAGTAAGGGACCAGGAAGTCAGGCGAATTCTTAAGTTGGCCAGGCATAAGCTTAGTAGTGAGGCTTTAGTACATGCACTAGAGATTGAGGCTGCCTATAAGGATACCACACAATCAAATCAGAGAGTACGAGCTGTGAGTGTGGAGGAAGACAAGCCAGACAACACAACACAAAACCTGATATCTGATCTACACAAGATGATAACCCAACTATTGACAAAATCGAACTCCCAGCAGAGACAAGACCAACAACAAGGTAGTGGGAGACCGAATGGAGGCATCCGTTGTTATAGGTGTGGCAAAGTGGGCCATATCAAGAGAAACTGTCGTCAACGCAGCCCGGAAAGGGTAAATGCTGCTGTGGTTGAGGAGCCACAGGAAAACTGAAGATGGCTGGCAATTTGGGGGCTGCGCTGGCCAAGAAATGTTGTGACCCCCGAGAAATAAAAGTTTCCCAACTTCGGAGAGTTCAAAGTAGTCTGTTGTTGGAGGGTTATGTAAATAAGAAGAAATGTGTGTTCACAATCGACACAGGAGCTACGTCATCAATAGTACGGGCAGGATTCATAACGGGTTTCAAAGTAAATAAAGAACAGAATGGATTAGTCATCCGAACAGCTACGGGAGATAGGGCGGCGGTTCATGGGGAAGTCGACATGAAGCTGCAGATTGGCCGCTTATGTTTTAAACATCAAGTTATCGTAGCTGACATTACAGATGACTTCATTTTAGGATTAGACGTTATGGAAAAATATGGATTTGTACTTGACGTTGGAGAACGAGTTCTCAGGATTGGAAATGAAGAAATTATTCTTTCAACGGCTGATGAAAAATTCCATAATATTAGGCTACTAACTTCGAGAACCATAAAAATTCCTGCAAGAACAGAGAAAGTAATTGAGGCAGTCCTGGAGGAAAATTCTGTGGGATACCGCTTTGGCCTCGTTGAGAAGGATGACTCAATTAAAATGACAGATAATGTGATCCTGGCAAGGACTTTAACACAGACTACAGATAAGATACCGATTAGAATGGTTAACCTAAATTCACACGCAGTGACATTCAAAGAAGGCGAAGCAATTGGTACCTACGAACCAGTCACATGGATTGCGAGATGTGAAGAACAAATCATTGGGGCTTCGTCTACAGATATGGACCAAGAAGTTGTAAAGATGTTAAATGCCCAGTTAAAACATTTAACTCCAGATGAACATAGAGAAGCTTTAAAATTTTTGAAGAAAGAAAGTACAGTATTTGCAAAGGACACAGAAGCTCTTACAAAGACCAACATAGTGCAACATCGGATAAATACTGGTGAATCAGCTCCTATTCGTCAACCACCTAGGAGGCTCCCATTAGCAATACAAGAAGAGGCTTCTGCAATGGTACAGAAGATGCTTAAAGACGGAGTTATTGAGGAATCAACCAGTCCTTGGTCGTCGCCAGTAGTTTTGGTTGCTAAGAAAGATGGAACTTTAAGATTCTGTGTCGACTATAGGAAGCTGAATGACGTCACTAGAAAAGACAGCTATCCGTTACCCCGAATTGATGACACACTAAGTACGCTGGCAGGTTCACAGTGGTTTTCCACTCTAGATCTTCGAAATGGATATTGGCAAGTGGGACTTCATCCAGATGACAAAGACAAGACAGCCTTTTCGACAGGAAGTGGCCTTTATCAATTCACTGTGATGCCTTTCGGCCTGTGCAATGCGCCAGCGACTTTTGAAAGACTGATGGAACTGGTACTACGAGGACTAACTTGGAAGACATGTCTAGTTTATCTTGATGATGTGATGGTTATGGGGCGGGATTTTAAGGAGCATTTGAAGAACCTTCAAGAAGTGTTTGGAAGAATTAAAAATGCTCACCTGAAATTGAATCCCAAAAAGTGCCTAATGTTCCAGAAAGAGGTAAAATTCCTAGGACATGTCGTGTCCTCGGAGGGGATAAGAACAGATCCAGACAAGATTTCCTCAGTACGAGATTGGCCGAGGCCTTCAAATGTTCATGAAGTACGAAGCTTCCTTGGTCTATGCACTTATTACAGACGATTTGTGGAACGATTTGCTGATATTGCGAAGCCACTACACCGGCTTACAGAAGAGAAGGTTCAGTACCAATGGACACAAGAGTGCGAAACATCATTCAGAACACTAAAATCAGCACTGTGTTCGAGTCCAGTTCTTTCATACCCAGAACGGAAAGGCCTCTACGTATTAGACACAGATGCCAGTAATTCTGGACTTGGATGTGTTCTTTCCCAAATTCAAAATGGACAGGAAAAAGTAATTGAGTACTTCAGCAAGACGTTGTCGAAGCCAGAACGTAACTATTGTGTGACACGGAAGGAACTATTGGCCATTGTCAAGTCCATAGACCATTTTCACAAGTACCTATATGGACAACATTTTAAAGTTCGGACCGACCATGCTGCATTAAAGTGGTTATTGCAATTGAAGACTCCGGAAGGCCAACTAGCTCGCTGGATAGAAAAACTGCAGCAGTACGATTTTAAAATCGAACATCGTCCTGGAAAATCCCATAGAAATGCAGACGCTCTCTCCAGAAGACCCTGTCGGGAAGACTGCAAGCACTGCCACCGAGTGGAAAAACAACAAGGGATAATAATTGTAAACACCGTTAAAATTGATGTTCCCGACGATTGGACAAAAGAGACATTAAGAGAAGAGCAGTTAAAAGATCAAGAAACTGGTCCTATTCTGGAATGGAAAGAAAGAGGAGCCCGACCTGGCTGGAAGGACATTTCAGACAAGGCAGTGGGACTGAAGGCTTTGTGGGCACAATGGGATTCCCTTAGAGTAGAGGATGGACTGTTGAAAAGAGCTTGGGAAAGTCCAGATGGGAAGGAAATTTCTTTGAGATTGGTAATTCCCAGGTGTCGCATACCAAAAGTACTCCAGGAAGTGCATAATGGAACATCTGGCGGACATTTTGGCATCAACAAAACTCTCACTAAAGTACGCGAACGATTCTACTGGGTGAACAGTCGCCAAGATGTGGAGGCTTGGTGCCGCAAATGTGAAGTTTGTGCGGCAAGTAAGGGACCACAGACAAGAAGTAAGGGTCAAATGAAACAATATAACGTAGGGGCTCCTTTTTGAGCGAATTGCGATCGACGTAGCTGGTCCATTCCCCGTGACGGGTGATGGGAACAAATACATCTTAGTTGCCATGGACTATTTCAGTAAGTGGCCTGAAGCTTATGCCATACCCAACCAAGAAGCAGCCACTGTCGCTCAAGCTCTAGTAGATAATCTAGTATGTCGATTTGGCGTGCCCCTAGAATTGCATTCGGATCAAGGAAGAAACTTTGAATCAGGGGTGTTTCAGAAGATGTGTCGCTTACTGGGAATTCATAAGACAAGAACAACAGCCTTACATCCACAATCAGACGGAATGGTAGAGAGATATAATAAAACCATGGAGGAGCACCTATCTAAAGTGGTTGAGAAACATCAGAGAGATTGGGACCGTCACCTACCTCTTTTCCTTATGGCCTACAGGGCCTCCATTCATGAAACAACAAAACAGACGCCGGCTCGCGTGATGTTTGGACGTGAGATTAGACTGCCATGTGACTTGGTATTTGGCACACCAGATGAGGAGCGACTTTCCATAAATGACTACGCCGATGAAGTAGGTGAACGGCTAAGGAATATTCATGAGCTGGTACGAGACCGAATTGCCATAGCAAGTGATCGCATGAAGGCCCGTTATGATCTTAAGGCAAATTCAGGAGGGTTCCAGGCTGGGGATTTGGTTTGGCTATATAACCCACAACGAAAGAAAGGCAGGTCCCCGAAGCTTCACCCACCCTGGGAAGGTCCTTACACTGTTGTCACCAGACTAAACGACGTTGTATATAGAATTCAGCAAAGTCCAAAATCCAAGATGAAGGTGGTGCATATAGAGAGACTAGCCAAGTATGCAGGGAACAATGAATTGCCTGATCGGGACGTTCAGGCTTAAGGAGGGGGCAGTGTTACGCCACTGGACTGTGTAGACTGGTTAGATTAGGCTGGAATTGTACACGAACGGCCGGGAATATTCTGGAGTGCTCTAGACTGGGTCAATGGATGTATAAATAAGACGCACGGTGGGCCAAGATTTAATCTTAAGTTGAACGTGAACGAGTAAAGAAGTAATAAGAAAGAGACTTATAAGTGTTCAAGTGTGATTATAGTTAAGACAGTAATTAATCTATTGTTGTAAATTGTTAATTAGTAAATAAAGTAGTGAGTAAGTGTTACCTGGACTTTCAATCAACGAATCTACGAGTATAGGTGTTTGTGTGGATAGCAAACACGTAACAGTATTTATTCCAGAACTCCTGAAATGGTTGTTTATCGAGTATGTGCAACGGAGCATCACAGGCAATCGGCATTAAGAGTAAATCAAACATAGACTGGGTTGTCGAAGGCACGCCATTTTTTAAAATTTTATGTTGCACAGAATTTACACGAACGTTTACAATCACGTTTGTTTCAGCACAACAAGTATGTCTCGCACATCTTACAAATTATTATAGCACCATTGTAGAGTAGATCCGGGAATTCACTGATAAATTTATTCACTTAGTCAGCGTATGGCCGTTTTTACCCTTGGGCAGGTCTGACATACTTTATTATTAAATTAGTATCAAGAATAAAATAGAACAATAGAATAAAATCAAATGTTAGTCTTTGCTAAAATAGTAAACAAGTCTCGCTTATGTATTTGGGTATTTCTCTACCTGGCACCGCCCATGACTTGCGGCCCGATTTGCCAACTCTAGTTATAACAGCTAGTTAAGGATTTTTAATAATTGTAAAGGAAGTTGGTTGAGGATAGGATTATTTTAAACGGTTAAAAATGTAACACGTGAATAGATTTATTCAAAGAACGCGTGCCTCTTTTACTCGGTAGCGGAATGGAATAGATCTCTTTTGAAAATTTACTCCTCAAAGTTTGTATCATAATATCACAAATAACGTGTAGTCATCTTTTAGAATTACCCTATATACCTATTAGATAACAGTATTAGAAAGTTTTTAGTCCTTCTGTAGAAAAGTGTACAGTATTTATGAAAAACAAAAGTTTGGATTTGTGTAACATTAAAACCAAAAATACAAAATTTGAATAAAAAAAACTGATGAAAATAATTGCTCTTTCTGCACACTGCACTCTCGTTTCTCGAGCGGAACTGAACTCAGTACAGCTGCGAAATCATTCTAAGGTATTCACTTTTTCATAAAATGGTGTCCAATATAATATAATTTATCAGTTTTTATATTAAGGTGTATTTTAAATCTTTCAGTCACGTTAATCTAGTGTTGGCAGTCTCTCAGTCACGGTCACCATGACAGGTCAGTGAACGGTCATTAACCAGTCAGGTCACGATTAAGTTGACCGGTCAAATAGCAATGTGTCCAAAGTGGTCAACTCGTCCAAGTTGTCCAAAATTTTAAATGTCCTGCCATTTTCTTTGAAACTTTAATCATAACACTTGACAATTGATGTGTAACTGTCAAACACCTGTTTTTGGACAAAGACATTGAAATAAATCCTCTGTAATATAGATTAGTAGACTTTTTCATTTTCTTTTTGTTTAAAAGATGCCGAAAGTTTCCATTTGGGACTTCTTTGAAATTAAAAATAATTGGTGTTAAAAAATATACACAAGGCCAAGTTCTGTGGAATAAAGTATCAAATCCATGCTACCAGTGGTGGCTGATGAAATTTAGGTTATGTTGTATCTTAGTATTGGAACATGGAACCCAAGCAATACTTTAAGGCATAAAATGAAATTGCCAAGAATGCCCCAATAATGAATAAATTCGTAACAAAACCAGCGCTTATCGAGGACATATGTGATAAAGACATATTTAGGTGAACTTAGTTTAGACGATGGGCGTGAAAAAATAAAATGCCAAAATATCCTAATTTGCATAATTTTCTTCAATATAAACCTCATTTATACAAGTATTATGCACCATTTTGATAAGAAAATTATGATACCTTTTATTTTTTTGATTTTTCAAAATGACCGGTTTTGTGACTCATTTTGACCAGTCACGATATCCGGTCAATCACGGAAACATCGCGACCGATCAACTACCCATCAGTACATTAATCTAAAACGTTTGCAACAACACATATGTACATACGTTTTCATTGCCCATTTCGATACATATTAGATTTGTACATGGGTTTCTCACACATTTATACATATTTAACTATGAAGAATATACCGTATATCCTCACCCTTATGCTTAAATTTATTACTAAATTGTTGTTTTTATACCTTTTGATTGTTGAGCCAGTGGTGGTAAGGCGTGACTTTCTAGATTTTGTAGCCGTCAACACGACCGTAAATTGCATCAGACTCCAAGACCTAAAAATATGTTCGTTTGTAATTATCCTAAAAAAATAATTAATTATTTACCATATGCCTAATGTTAACAGTACTAAAACTGGCTCGGAAGCGATTTTGTCGTCTTTAAAGGAATCGAAAAATTCTATTATATCAGCTGCGGTGCCTAAAATATAAATCAACTGAGGTTGCAAGAAAAAATAAAAAATACTGTTTTTAATTTAGATGTAAGGCGATTGAATTATAACATCCAATAGCACAGAATTAACAAGGAATAATAAATTACTATGGTTACAAGACATTGTACTCAAATGCAGTGATGATAATCTGAAAGAGCTAACAAAACAGTGGGGGAACAAGGATGTACGACAAGAAAACTTGAGAGAGGAAATTAATACGTCTTTTATTAAAAAAAATCATGTCCCCTAAAGTGGGGAGTGCACCCAAAATTGTTACAAAGTATTGTTCACCTAATAGTCCAAGAGCTGGCGTCCAAAATGTGCAAGAGTTTTCTCAAAGCTAATTTTTTGAGATTAGGTTACTTTTTAGTGATGAAAAATAACTGTAGAGTCAGCACTTCCGGTACCGGGACACCTGGCGCTGGGACGCTCGCAAAGGTGTAACATTAATTAACGTCGCTAAACTGTTTTCTCAAAGCTCAAAATTTATAGAGAACGAGCAAATATAATATAAAACAAGAATCCAACAGTCAGACAGCAAAATATAGGGACACGTGGCGTCAGCGCTACTTCATACCTGTCAAAAAAATGACGTGTGTCAAAGTGATTTCACAAAGCTGAAATTCTCCAAAATATTAATTAAAACTATAAAGTTAATAAAGGAGACAGTCAGACTCATTTATGATAGGACCATGTCAGTCAGCAGTCGATAGATGTGAGAACGGTAACTGCGCGCATTAGTACGCCTTTTCTCAATACATATCATTTATTTTATAAAAAAAAATAATTTTAATTGTTTCTTAATAATTGTAATTGTTATACTATATCAGTTATTATATAGATATCAGTTATTTTATACAAGAAAAAATTTTTTTAATTATTTTATAACAGAAAAAAAAGAATCATTGATTCATTGAAAAAAAAAACATCTAATCGTCAGAATCATTGCCGTCGTCGTGTTCTTCGCCACTATCTTCATCAGAATAAAACGCGTTTGCACCATATTCTTCGGCGTCATCAGTGGTGGTTGATTCCGAATCTGTGTACAAATCAAGAATTCAGCGTTAAGCAATACATTACATTAATAAGTAAGGTTTTGAATCACATTTGGCGAGCCGACTGGCAAAATTACCTGCAGGTGTATCATCCGGCTGAATCAAAACGTCAGAAATGAAATTAGGTAGCTTATCGTCTTCGTACCAACTGAAATCATATCGGCCATCGATCAACTGCCAACCGTTTTCCTCTGGAATCATTGCAGTGGGCACTTTTTCATCAGCATGACTCCAAATGTTCGATATATACGCAGGCCTATGTATTTGTTTTTTCAGTTCCGTCTTGCATGGCGGTAAATTGGAACCATCGAAGTTTTTCGTGTCAATTTTAAAAGGGTCGTTGGTGTCTTCGAATGCGTAAGTCTTATTGAAAAGTAGAAAGCGCCCCAGACCATTTCGAAGACATTATTATTTTTTGAATTATGTCAATATTATAACGTCAACAAACACAATACACAACGCAAATTTAGTTTTTAATAACTAATATACAAAGTCCGAAGAAAGCTAGTACACGCTGGCAAACTGCAACAAAAGATGACACGATATGTTATATCTATTATACATATATTAATATGCTAAATGAAGCAGTGGAAAATTAAACGCGTACCGTACTATACTGTTATAGTAATAATATTAATAAAATAAACTGATTTCAACAATTCGCTTCTTTAACAAAGAGCAGTTTATTCTTTGTTTTTAGTTAGGGAATAAATAATAAAATTAAATACAGAAAATTCAGAACTCGGTCAAAGAAGACCGGCAGTCGGCGCTCTATATAAAAACGATAAAACGTAAACATCATAGCCACGTCAACACTTTTTACTCCGCCGGCCGGTATTACTTTGATTTTTTGTTATCATACAGCACGCTTACCGATAGGCGGGCAGGTGCGGACTTATTTGGAGTGCGTGCTTTTGATTAAAATTTAAATTTAATTATTCAGAAACTACAACCGACTTGCGGCAACTCAGCGCCCCCAAGATTCAGCGCCCCAGGCGACCGCCTGGCTCGCCTGCCCATTGGGCCGGCCCTGGTAACCCACATTCCATTGAGTTATAAAATAAATGATATGTATTGAGAAAAGGCGTACTAATTCGCGCAGTTACCGTTCTCACATCTATCGACTGCTGACTGACGTGGTCCTATCATAAATGAGCCTGATTGTCTGCTTTATTAACTTTATAGTTTTAATTAATGTTTTGGAGAATTTCAGCTTTGAGAAATCACTTTGACACACGTCATTTTTTGACAGGTATGTAGTAGCGCTGACGCCACGTGTCCCTATATTTTGCTGTCTGACTGTTGGATTCTTGCTTTATATTATATTTGCTCGTTCTCAATAAATTTTGAGCTTTGAGAAAACAGTTTAGAAACGTTAATTAATATTACACGTTTGCGAGCGTCCCAGCGCCAGGTGTCCCGGTACCGGAAGTGCTGACTCTACAGTTACTTTCCATCACTAAAAAGTAACCTAACTCAAAAAAATTAGCTTTGAGAAAACTCTTGCACATTTTGGACGCCAGCTCTCCGACTATAAGTCATGGCGGTTTGTAGTACACATCTTCCGAGTTTTAAATATATGTTACATAACAACTTTGGTAAAACGTTACTACCTAACTTTTTTTTTGTCGAACAAACAAAATTATAGATACCTATGTATAAAAATTATTGAATACTATGAGAGTTTTAGAATTTCTTAGAAGTTTAGTAAACAGTACTATTTATGTCAGAATAAAATGTTGCACAAATAAATATTCCCAGTTAGCAGGCTTCGAGTGGAATTATTAAAAATATTTAAGTATTTTATTACCATTTTCAAATTAATGTAAATTATTTATTAATTTATTTGAAACATTTTACTAAACAACAATTATGGTTAATGTATTTTAGAATAAAATAAATATCCGAAATAGAATATTAATTTTTTTAGATGGCAAAATGTGCATTAATAATATTATTTATTGAAATTCAGCGATTGAACATTTTTAATGCATGTAGTATGTACATTTCCATGACCACTGAAAATAAATATTATTTTACGAGTCATAATGTGAAATTATTATTAAAAGCACAAAGCAAGTGGGAGTCGTAAGTAGAAACAAGTCATATATAGTTGTGAATATGTCATGTAATATTTTGCGTTTCGTCGATACCATGAATTTATTTTTTTTTAGTTGTTTATAAATTCTAGCAAGGATTGTGTCAAAAATTCAACTTATACCAAAAATAGCCAATATATTAGAAGTTAGTGCCAACTATGAATCTTTAAGTGGACAAGGCTAGTAGTCGCGACGTCATTTCTGTTTTTGACTGATTGTCAAATTAATAGGAAAAACAATTTAGCTTGTATGTAGAAAAACTAAAAATACTTGGTAGATAGCCCATTCTATCCTAATATGCATATTTTTTCGTAGCAGACAAGTAAATAAATATTTTATCGTTAAATTGAAAATTAAATCAGAAAAAAGTAAAAAATAACATTACCAACAAAAAAAACCTGACAATGGTTTTGACAAAATCTCGTTTATTATTGCTAATAACCTGCAAAAAAACTGTCCTGGATTAAAGTCTGATGGACAATAAAATGGTTAAATAAGTGGGATCCCTTTGCCCTTTGGATTTAGACACACTATAAAATATTTAAATAATTTTTAACATTACCATTTGGCAATATTTCACTCTTAAAAATGAAAGGACATTCCACGAGATGATTTTTTATGTATAAGCAAATATCTAAAAATATTAAATTAAACATACCAATATAGACGAGCAATAGTTGGCTAAGTTGGTCCCTTGTGAGATCACCTTTTTGGCAGCATCCATCTTCCGATTATGAGAATTAACATTAAAAATTGTTCTATTAAAGTTATCCATGTTTCTGTGCTCAAAGAAATTTCTGGTAATTTAATTTGCACCTGAAAATGGACATTTATATTATCCTATTTTTTTTTTGTGGACGTTTATTAAATATAATATATAATTTGTTTTTATCCTTTAGTTCTTTTAAAATGTATGAAGGAATATTACAAAATAGAGCAGCAATTACAATTTCATTTTTTAAAAATACTTTGACTAAGTATAGTCCATCGATCATGGTCGAAGTATAGTTCGGCCTCCAGACAAGAGTTCAGTATCCGATAATAGGTCGCCGATATATCTTTGGCACAAATGATAGGATATCTCGATTATTATTTTCAAAAATGGCAGGTATTCAAAGAAAATTCAAAAATTGGTTTAATTTTGCGTTTTTTTAGTTTTCGATGCCAATATCCCGCAAACAGTGCGAGATAAGCTAAAACATCGAGAGAACAAGTTTGAAGCCCCAAATTTCCTAAAAGATAAATGTAGAATCATTTTTCTACAGCTTTCGGCGCTTCATCATCTAACATACGCAGATGTCACACGTAAAGTCTGTTCACCAAAAATAATTGATCAATTTTTTTCGAGGTAAAATTTTGTTACCTATATAATTACGCTTAATATAAGCGCGAATCTAAGGAGGGCAATAGTGGTACAATTTTAAATTTTTATGAACAGTCATGATCACATTTTTATTTACGTAGGTATTTTGTAGGCGTTACCGATGTTCAATTTATTTGTATTTAAGTTTAAAATTACCTACTACAAAAAAAAGCAAATGTTCTCAAAATGCCTGTATTTTTTTCTATTACACACCATTTATGACATTTCTATTGGTTATTTTTCAATTATTGTGTTAAGTGATACCGCCCCCCCCTTAAAGAGCTCTTGGATTTGCCCTTACGATAATATTCCATCACTTTTTTATACCTACTTACTTACATATTTGTTATTTCAGTATATGTATTATAGATTTTCTTATTTTAATATGTATGTACATCCAATAGAATAATTAAGGATTCAAACCATTCTGCTGAGGAGTAATTGGTTCACGTTTATAAAAAGGACACTAACTGCACAACATTTAATTAGTTTTGCTATTGGTTCTATTGCCACGGGAAAGTTTCAGCTTTTGCAAAATGACCACCA
Organism: Rhamnusium bicolor; assembly: GCA_029963845.1. Lineage (NCBI taxonomy): Eukaryota > Metazoa > Arthropoda > Insecta > Coleoptera > Cerambycidae > Rhamnusium > Rhamnusium bicolor. The sequence goes on along the minus strand of JANEYF010001530.1, from coordinate 37,709 downwards.
ACAAGCCAATCAATTAAATTGCATATTCTGAGTTCTTTGTAACATAACAAATGTTCTTACAAATGAACGTGAACATTGCCAAAATTCGTTCGATAATATAATAAAATTGTTCATTATAAGATAATACCATAATTTATAAAAATGTTCTTCGATGAATAAATGCTTGTTAAAAAGTATTTTTATGCTATTTTTAAAAATTAAGATACTGAAACAACACGGATTTTACAGATTTTCAAATTGCCGCGTGAAATCTCACCGCGCCAACAACCGTCCGTAACCTCGCGTGTAGAAATGTTCTACCCTTATCTTTTGGAAATTTTATGGTCTTCAAAATTGTTCTCTTGAAGTTTTAGCATATTTCACATTGTTTGTGATATACTGGCATCCAAACAAAAAATAAAAACGCAAAATTAAACAAATTCATATTTTTTTTTTGAAAGCTTGCCAAATCTGGGAAAAATAACAAAGATATTCTTGGTGTGGGGATTATTTTTTTTTCATTTCCACCAAAGTTACCTCAGCGATCTATCTAATGGTCACTACTCTGGGGCCCGGACTAATGTGAGAAAAGATTGAGAATCTGAATTACAATATTTATTTCTTAAAAGAAATCTAGGAATGCCATAACTATGTGGTCGTTTAGACATATTTTACGTGGTAGTAAATAGTCAACATTAATGTAATCTGAGAATATACCCCAATTAAATTGTGGATGTCCTTTAGCTGTCCGCCTGTTGTTAAATTTAAGGGCACCTCTTCTTTTGCTCTCAATCGTCTATCAACTTTGTCAAGTTCTAATAACCATATAGCAGGTACTATACTTGCTAAATACAAAAATACGGAAGGGCAAAACCTGAAAAAGAAATATTAAATCAAAATACGAGATATTTAAACTGAAAAATATAATAAAATTTAACTGTATTTAGTATTATTAGTGACATAATCGATGGCTTTGAGGACGGTTTGGTAACCTCCATTACCTTATGCGACCTTAACAAAGCTTTTGACTGTGTCGTATTCGATACTGAAGACAAAAGCTTAAATTTTATGGAATAACAGGCGTTACCCATTTGAACCTTTTAATTATTTATTTATTAAACAGAACGCAGTTCCAAATTGTCAAAGCAATAGTAGAATTGCGGATGATACAACCCCTGATAAAAATATACAGGATCTTGCTCAAAAGAATGCTTATGTTTAAATAAAGACAAAACTCAAAAGTTATTATTATCATCCAATCATAATGTTGGGAAAACTGTTAAATTGTTAAGTATTATTATTGATGGTTTTATATGGAACAATCACATCGATCAATTTTGCAAAACACTCTCTTTTAAGAAAACTGATCAGTCTGATGTGCAAGTGGACTCCACTTTCCGTTTAATTTGCTCTTTTTCTATTCTCAACTATGGCGTTAGTATGTGGGGAAATTCTGTTAATTCTCACGAAGTGTCACGTGCCATTAGAATTTTAGAAAATGTTAATTTTAGAGAGCACTCACTGTAAACCCTAGCGGCAAAGATAAAATAATTAATTCCAGATATACAGTGGCGGCAGAGTAATTGGAAACGACAGCAAATAATAGTAATAATAATAGTAACATGTCTTTATTTATTATTGAGCACGATAATAAATGGGCGAAGTTCAGTCTTTCAATAATCGATACTCGTCTGCTCTTACACTTAACCCTTAAATAATAAACCAATTTTTTTATTAAAATAAGAAAATTCAAATATCATTTCGATGTTACCATTGTTAGTGTATATTTTTTATTTTTGTGTAAAATAAAAGATGGGCATTTTTTAACAATTTATTTCTTAATTTATTTGAAAAAACTACGTTTATAAGCATTTTTAACATCTTCTAGACATAAATTCTACTTAACGTTTACACTTGGAATGGGTGCCCTTGGTTGCCTTATGCCGTCAAATAATTCGTGAACATTTTTAAAAGTTTTCGACCATACTTGATTTTTAACTATCATCCAGAGATTTTCTATGGGATTAAGGTCTGGGCTACAAATAGGCCACTGTAAAAGATCCATATGATTATCTTGAAGCCAGGCAGTTACTCTTCTAGCAGAATGCTTAGGATCATTGTTATGCTGGAATATCCAAAGTACCAATATAATTTTCTTCCGCGTAGGGTTGCATAACGTCTTTCAATATATTGATGTATTTATACTACTCCATGGTACCATTTATTATGTAAAGTAGGCCAACACCATTCCACGAAAAGCAGCCCCATGCCATGATAGAAGCACCTCCAAATTTTCCAGTATTTATCGTAATGCGAGGAACAAACTTTTTATTTCGTGGGCATTAAATGAAATATTTTCCGTCAGACAAATATAAAAAATATACACTCTAACAACAGTAACATCGAAATAGTATTTGAATTTTCTTATGTTAATTTCAGAATAAAAAAGATTGAATTATTATTTGCCGCCACCGTAGAATGGCTAAATCAAAACATAATTCGTTAAACGTAAATATGTACATACAATAAACTGCCCATTCATTGGAAAAATCTAAATTTCAATCAATTTAAGGTAACTTTAAAGACTTTTTCTATGGACAAGTGCTTCTGTTCTACTGAGGAATACGTTAATTGTGATATTAGTGTTCATGAAGAATTAATTTTCTATTTTAGCTTTACATTGTAAATTTTAGCTCATTTTATATACCTACAATGTATATTAAACACCACATGTAATACAACCCCCCTGTATCCCTAGAGGTATCCAAGGTGCCTTGTCTGGGAGAGGGTTACACATTTAGGGACAATGGACACACACCCAATGTCCAAGTAGGCTAGGATTAATTTCTGGTTTAGAAATAATCCTAGCTCCTCGACCGGGGATCGAACCGGTGACTCGAAAGCCTTGAAAATAATTACGAATCTTAGTAGTTACTTTTGATGGTTTCTAACGGCCATCTTGACGAAGCAAAAATGCAGAAACACATGACGGTGGATGTTTTAAAGTTTTGAAGTGATTGTTCAACTGATGGTTACTTTTGTTTTATTTATTATTGGTTTTACTGAACAGTGTAGTTAGTATTAAAATTATTATTATTGAGTCAGTCATACTGAACATAATGTACATATTATCTTTTTTATGATCTAATTGCAACAAGAAGGAAGTAAAAATTTAGAGTACAAAACCGATTTTGATTTATCAGCTATTTCTCTCAATTTCTTAAATGCTAAAGTGCTTAAAAATGGATTTTCAATGTTCACAATTCAAAAAAAGTTAATGGTATCAGCAGAGAAAAAAGGAGAGTCTCATATCAAGTATGTCCAAAATAATCCCTAAAAATAGAATGGCATTTTGGGAGCAACTTCCAGTTGAAGATGAATGATTTTTTAAAGAGTTCTCTGTATTTTCAATGTCATCATATATATGTATATTCTTTTGTTCTGTACAATTTGTTTTAATTTATTTTTTTTTACTGTTATTTTTGTTTTTTAACTAATAAATTATCAAAGAAAACTAATAATTATATTCGATTTATTAATCCAGTGTTTCAAGCACATATGTTTTTATTTATGTTAGTATATAACTAAGGCAAAAGGGCTTATCTGCGTTTTAATAAACTTAACTATAACAAACATTAATTTTAAGTGTTTTACTTGACAATTGATGATAAAATAGGCCCAAAACCCATTTTTTCATAATTTAATTTAACCTAGAACATGTTGGGAAAATGACACATGTAAAACTCCTTCTTACTCAAATTGTCCTTGATGTCAGATAAGCCCTTTGCCCCTATGAGGGCAGTATAGCTTAAAACTAAACCGATAGATGGCGTGACCCGATCACTAGAAGCTCTCATGTCCCTATGTGTATACCGTGAGTTAATGTAAGTAAAAACAATAATCCATTTTTGAGGTTCTAGACGTCCGCGAATGGACATCCACAGGACGTACAATTTTGTGACAAACGGCTGTCCACTGGATGTCTAGTAGAGTACTTTTGGTATCCAGATGGATGTCTGTCGTACGTCCATGAGGTCCTTGACGTACATCCAGTGGATTTCCACTGGATGTCCTTGTGCTGTATGGGCGAAGAACCACATTTTGGTTCAATAGCAAAGTAACGAAAAATTAGCAATCATGGTCGCAACATCATGTGAAGTGTTTATGAAACATGAATTGGCAAATGATCGACATCAAAAATTAAAACGCAAAGAATATAGATATTTAAGTACCTAGAACAAATTTCTATCATTGAAACTTATTTTCCCAATAAGAGGTTAGAATTGATTTAGTAATACTTGAACATTATTATATGACATGTTCATAAATACTTTTTTCTATTATTACAATTGTGCAATAACATTAGATCATATCTTTAAATGACAAGTACACCGTGTACCTACCTACGTATATTATCATTAGACATCTTAAAATAGGAAGAAGGCAAATTATTTATTTGAATATATACGCTTTTTGAATGGTGTTTATGAATGGATTTGTTTATAACATTCTGTAGATATTAAACTTCAAATCTACTACGAAATAAGATTTCACGTTTATGACGTAAATGCTAACAAAAAAACAAACACCCAGAGATGGCAATGAATCATGTCATATTTTAGAACGGAAATGGCAATTTGTCAAAACAAAAACGACAGCCGAACTTAAGATACATTAGAAAACTTATGACTTAACGATTCCAAAAAAAAATAGATCGGAAGATAAAATAAGACAAGTGTTTTTTGTAAGCACATAATTCAAAAAAGATACGCTAGTAATGCTTATTTTTAAACAAAAATGTTTATTTTATAAAATTTTAAAGTATTAAAGTGGAAAACTTCCTTTGTGTGTTTTATCTTCATCTCCATTTATTTCTTTGTGTCATGGCATTTTATGCTGGAAAATTTAACAGACTATTTTAGAGTAGGAAACCGTAGAGTGAATCTTAGAACTAATTTAAAAATAAATGGTGTAATACTCCCAAAAAAGGAAGAATCACAAAATTGCAAACATCGACGTTTCGGAATCGTATACCTCCTTATCCTAAAGAAATGATGTAGTTCTGGATAAAGTCATGGTTATATGAATAATATGGAATAGAATAGAAAATTTCAGAATCATCTGTAATTTTAAATCACAGAACACTTAAAAAAGTTACTTTATGAAAATAGACAAATATAACTGATTTAAAATCATTGCACTTAATACGGGGGGGGGAAAGAAGAAGAAAAAAAAAGGGGGGGGGGGGGAGGGGGGGGGGGGGGAAAAAGGGGGGGGGGGGGGGGGGGGGGGGGGGGGGGGGGGGGGGGGGGGGGGGGGGGGGGGGGGGGGGGGGGTTGGGGGGGGGGGGGGGGGGGGGGGGGGGGGGGGGGGGGGGGGGGGGGGGGGGGGGGGGGGGGGGGGGGGGGGGGGGGGGGGGGGGGGGGGGGGGGGGGGGGGGGGGGGGGGGGGGGGGGGGGGGGGGGGGGGGGGGGGGGGGGCGGGGGGGGGGGGGGGGGGGGGGGGGGGGGGGGGGGGGGGGGGGAGGGGGGGGGGGGGGGGGGGGGGGGGGGGGGGGGGGAGGAGGGGTGCCGGGGGGGGGGGGGGGGGGGGGGGGGGGGGGGGGGGGGGGGGGGGGGGGGGGGGGGGGGGGGGGGGGGGGGGGGGGGGGGGGGGGGGGGGGGGGGGGGGGGGGGGGGGGGGGGGGGGGGGGGGGGGGGGGGGGGGGGGGGGGGGGGGGGGGGGGGGGGGGGGGGGGGGGGGGTGGGGGGGGGGGGGGGGGGGGGGGGGGGGGGGGGGGGGGGGGGCGGGACGGCGGGAGGGGGGGGGGAGGAGGGCAAAGAGAGAAGAAAAGAGAAGAGGGAGAAGAGGGGGGGGGGGGGGGGGGGGGGGGGGGGGGGGGGGGGGGGGGGGGGGGGGGGGGGAAAGGGGGGGGGGGGGGGGGGGGGGGGGGGGGGGGGGGGGGGGGGGGGGGGGGGCGGCGGGGGGGGGGGCAGGGGGGGGGGGGGAAAGGGAAAAAAAAAAAAAAAGGAGGGGGGGGGGGGGGGGGGGGGGGGGGGGGGGGGGGGGGGGGGGGGGGGGGGGGGGGGGGGGGGGGGGGGGGGGGGGGGGGGGGGAAAAAAAAAGGGGGGGGGGGGGGGGGGGGGGGGGGGGGGGGGGGGGGGGGAGGCCGCCGCCCCGCGGGGGGGGGGGGGGGGGGGGGGAAAAATTGGTGGGGGGGTTCCAGGAAAGGAGAGGGGGGGGCCCCCCCCCCCGGGGGGGGGGGGGGGGGGGGGGGGGGGGGGGGGGGGGGGAGGGGGGGGGGGGAAAAAAAAAAAACCCCCCCCCGCCCCCCCGGCCCCGCGGCCCCCCGAAAAAGTTTTTTTAAAAGAATTTTTTTTTTAAAAACCGTGTGTCCTTCCCCCTTAAGGGTTTGTTAAAAAAAATGACTCACCCTGTATACATTAATATAATAATACAAGAAAATAATCACTTAGGAAATAGCAGAGCCTTATTTGGAACTTGTTTTAAAATTATTAATAGCCCACTGCGTTTTCTGCATTTAACAATATACAGATTGAGCCAGACCGCTAGAAACACGACTAGCGGTTTGTGCAGTTTGCAGTCGCTCGTCTGAACGAGCAGCACTCTCCACTGGAGCTTTAGAAATACTGAAATCTGCTAGTCTGTTGTCACGTTGTCTGCTCCTCTCAGTGCTCTGGCAAGCGCCCTGACTCTAGTACAAAATCGTGCGCAATCGTTAACTTTCGTTCAGACTTCGTATTCAGCCTACATTCATCGCCCCATCAGAAAATAGACAGGCGACTGTAAACTGCGCATACCACTAGTCGTTTTCCTAGCGGTCTGGCTCAATTTGTATAATAGTCAACACCCGAATATTGCCGAACTTAGAAATGAATGCTCCATCCAAGAAAATGAACTGAACCATCCCAGGAGGCACAATCAAAAAATAGCTCTACTATCGTTTATTCCTGCCCAAAATTACAATTTGATATTTCAAGCCGTTTAGAAGTATTCGCCAAAAAAAGTGATGTTCATGAGCTGCCTTTGGTGGCTTGTAGCACCGTTATTATGCGGTATTAGACTATTTTTTAATATTGTAAAAATATACAAGGCTTTCCAACCAAAGAAATATTGCTTTGTTTTTATATTTTTACAATTTTGAAAAAGATTTATATTCTCTTTCCAAAAATATAACCTGGTATCTTGTTCATAAAGTAATAAAAACAATTTACAGATATTTTTTGTACAGCTAATTGTTCCATTTTTGTGATACTTATAAATATCCCATCAATTATTTAATTTTTAGAAACAATAAAACCTCTTTTTGCAACTTCTACCAGAGTTCGATAAAACTCTTCATAAGTACTCTCATTTATGCAAGTTATATTAGTTTTATAAATCTTTATATAACGTCCTTTGTAAACTATATCTTTAGCCTTTTTTTTGGCCATCGGACACCCGAAAATAACGTCTTGAAGGGAATGTATATATACGTTTGCATAAATAGTTCTTATGCCGATCTATTGCAGAATTCTCCAGAACGTTTGTAACCTGGCATGCTTACTGGGTTACTTGATTTTGGAAAAGTGAGATTATGCTAGAAAACAGTTTTTGCTGAAGCGGTTCCCTGAATATGAAAATCGAACTCGAAAATTGTTGGTCTATTACACCTATTATTGTATTAATCTGTGGATACACTGTATGTATGTACCGGGTGATCCAAATAAGCCTCCCACCCCCATTTTCTCGGTTATTTGGAAAGATACGAAAAAAATGAAAAAATGCTTTTTATAGGGTTTTTAAAAAGGAATCCAGACACATTAACAGAAAAACAACTGAACATCAATTGAAAAAGATGGAGGCCTAAGTTATATTTTTTTAAATGGAAGTACCCAAATTTGAATAAGGCGTCTTATTCTGTTTCAAATATATATACTTTTTATATAGTATCTTCAGTAAATATTCCGATAATCGATTATTTCCCAAAAAAAAAAAACGTTGCTTAACAGATATCAAGAAATATTTTCTAGGTGGCCGTGATAACAAAACAACACTTCATATTTTGACAGTTTTGCTCATTTAATAATTCAACAGTTTGCCAACAACTGTTACTTTTGAACGTTGCTTTGTTGGCCAAAAATAACCAATATGAATAATCATTATACTTTAGGAGAAAAATACTTATATTTTAAAAATAATAAAAACGCTTGTGCTGCCCAGCGAGAATATGGACAAATATATCCGAATAGGAAATTGCCTGACAGGAAAACTATTAAGTTGGCAGATAGTTTATTAAAACATACAGGAGCAATTCAAAATAAAAAGAAACGAGGAATAGTCAACGAAGATAGAAAATTCAGTATTTTACTCTATTTTCAAGAGAATCCAAGAAATTAAATAAGAGACGCAATGAGGTATTTGAATTTTTCTTATGGAACCATACAGAGAACTTTAAAAAAACGTAAACTTAAGGATTATAGTATATTGCCTGTTCAAAAATTATTCCCTCAAGATAATGAAAAGCGGCAACAATTTTGTAGAAATATGATCAACAGTTATGACATTGGTAATAATATATTTAATAAAATATGTTGGACCGATGAGGCATCATTCAACACTTCTGGTATCTTCAACAGAAGAAATTCACATTTTTGGTCTTCCGAGAATCCTCATATTTCTGAAGAGATTCAATTCCAAGGAAGGAAATCCATAAATGTTTGGTGTGGAATAATAAATAAAAAAATTATAGGGCTTATTTTTCACGAAGGCTCCCTTAGAGCACCATTGTATTTAGATATGTTAAGAAATGATGTAAATAATTTATTAGAAGAAATGCAATTGCAATTCGATGTTATTTGGCAGCAGGACGGGGCACCCCCACATAGTATTAATGATGTTACAAATTACTTAAACACAACATATCAAGAATGGATAGGAAAACGAAGAACTATTGCTTGGCCACCTCGTAGTCCGGACCTAACTCCATTAGACACGTTTCTTTGGGGTCATTTAAAAAATATTGTTTATAAAGAAAGAAGCAACAAATTGGAAGAAATAAAGGAAAAAATTAGAACAGAAATACGAAATTTGAATAATAACAACGCTGTTACGGCAAATGTAATGGGAAACTTAAGAAAACGATACGTTCTGTGTATAGAACACAATGGAGGGCACATTTAAATATTTTCATTTACCACTCTTATTTTAATGGATAATATTATTTTTAATAAATTATCTACCATTTCAATAGTGTTCTTTATTTTCTATATTTGTAGTTTTTTTAGCTGGCTGGGGAGCATAAGCGTTTTTTATTTATTTATTTTTTTTTTAATATAATAATTTAACTAATAATTGAGCATAGTTTCATGAGGATAATAAAAAAGAAATTAAATATAGGTAAATTAGGCAAAAAGTTAATAGTTATAATTGTCAAACTGTCAAACTAACACTTTTGTTTTACTATCACAGCCACCTAGATAGTATTTCTTGATATCTGTTAAGTAACGTATTTTATATTGAAAAAAATCGATTATCGGAGTATTTACTGAAGATACTATATAAAAAGTATATATATTGGAAATCAGAATAAGACGTCCTATTCAAATACGGAAAAATATTTGGGTACTTCCATTTAAAAAAAGTAACTTAGGCCTCCATCTTTTTTATTTGATGTTCAGTTGTTTTTCTGTTAATGAGTCTGGATTCCTTTTTAAAAACCCTACATAAAGCATTTTTAATTTTTTTCGTATCTCTCCAAATAACCAAGAAAATGGGGGTGGGAGGCTTATTTGGATCACCCGGTACATATATGCACTTACAAATATACCTACTACAAATTAAAGGTCCACTTCCTTATTGACTGTACTGAATTTAGAAAATCTAGAATTTTCGATGTTTTTTCTCCTTTTCATCAGAACTATCAGAACACAAACAATGAATATGAAGGATGCCAAAATATAAAAGTTGACGATTGACAAGAAAAATAATAAGGTGTTATGACGCAGGTGAAACGCTAAGTGGTGAAGCCACTCCACTCTCATTTCCGCACAATTTAAATGTATTGTGATGGTTTCTACTCAGTTAACCTAATTTTTATTGCCTTTCATATCGAATATAGGGCGAATTTATGCAAAATGTTTAAAAATCAATATGCATAGATTATATCATCATATTGCAGTAGGAATATAGATATAAATGGCTTATTCTATGGATATTGTATTACCATATCAAAAGTTTTACTAAATTCAAGCCTAAAGACGCCTGTTTTTGAATTTTTATCTGAATACAGTTCATCCGCAAATGGGGTTTACAAGAGGTGAAATTGCAAAAATATTCAACTTTTCGAGGAAATGTTATTCCACATTTTGCTTTCGTAAAAAATACAATTCATGCTGAGAAAATTTATGTTTCTTATATATGTTGTTGCGAAATTACAAAAACTTGAAATTCACTTAAGAGTAAATAGGCCTTATATTTAATTTTGGAACAAAATGTTAAAAAAAACGTTGTTTCAAATCTTATAGCCAGTCAAAATTTTCAATTGAATATCCCAAGTAACAATTTTAGTTTTAAAATGCTCTAAGATATCCACAAAGCTTATTTTATAAGATTACTAATAAACGTAAATAGTCTGAAAGAACTCCATAAAATTGATTTAAAATCCTTGTACAGTGACCCATCTAGAGAAGGTCCTATCTTTTTAAAACTACTATTAAAATTTTCAAGTTTTAATGAATCGTCCAAATCTTTATTCGTAGAGTATCTGAGGAGTATTATAAAACCAAGTTTAGGATAAGTACGATATTAAATCTTAAAAAGCACACACAAATGCTGTGAGCGGACGTCTTATATTTAATGAAATAAACATAAATCAGCGGACAAAAGCACCATCCTGCATTGAATTAAACCTGGAAGTCTTGTTTGGTAGCTAAAATCATTTGTCAATTTCTCACTAGACATAGACCGGTTTCGAACTTGTTATGTTCTCGTCAGTATGCAATAAGTAGTGGAAAAGACAAATAATGACAGCAAACCAGGCTAGCCTAAAGCAGACTAAGCAAGACAGTCTGACACAAAATAAGTTGGTGCACCACCTTTTATCAACTCAGATATTGAACGAGCTTTGGTAGATGTTATAATTACTTGTTCAGAATATGAAAGTCCTCTTACTATGTTAGATATACGTTTTATTGTTAAACAATATTTGGATAGAGAAGGCACGAAGATTATCAAATTCAAGATAATTTGCCCTGTGATGAATGGGGATATGCATTTTTGAAACGACATAAAAACCTTCTGACAAATCGGCATTGCCAAAATATAAAAAAAGAAGAGCACAAAAAAGCTGAAGAAGAGTTTGTTCAGTATTTTACTAACCTAGAAAACACCATTCCCCCTGACAAAATTGTAAATTATGACGAAACCAACTTAACGGATGACCCAGGAACCAAAAAACACATTTTCCGTCGTGGCACAAACTACCTCGAACGAATCATGAATTGAACGAAATCGGCTATTTTAATAATGTATACAGTATCAGCATGTGGAAAAGTGTTTTCTCCATATGTAGTTTATAAAGCAGAAAGGCTATATGATCAGTGGTGTATTTCAGGACCTCCAGGCACAAGATATAATAGGTCTAAGTCGGGCTGGTTCAATGGCGCATGTTTTACTGACTGGTTCACAAGTATCATTCTTCTATGGGCGAAAAGCATTGAAGGTACAAAGGTATTAATTGGCGACAATTTGTCAACGCACGTAAATATATACGTGTTACATGAATGTCAAAGATATAATATCAAGTTAGTTTTTCTACCCCAAACTCCAGCCACATCACCCAGCCACTTGATGTGAGCTTCTTTAGGGCCCTTAAAAATAGCGTGGAGGGATATTTTGACAAAATTCAAAATGCAAAATCCCCGTGATAGGACAGTGAATAAAACAAGTGTCCCCCAGTTATTAAAGATGCTGATGTCAAAAATAGAAATTAACCAAGAAAAGAATGTCAAAAGTAGTTTCCGTAAAGCTGGAATATATCCTTTGGGTAAAAATGCAGTCCTGAAAATATTACCAAAAGAGAAAACAGAGAGAAATGTTGCTGATAGGGTTGGTGAAACTGTCGTGACTTATTTAAATGAATTAAGAACTCCTGCTAAAGAACCTGAAATCAAGAGAAAGAAGATGGTTCACGTAGAACCCGGAACATCATTATCAGCAGAAGATGTAGAAAAGGCGCTAGCTGAGAAAAACCCAAGCAAAAAACAAGACAAAAGAAAAAGAGTAAAGCCACTGAGACTGTTTTAACCGAAGAATACAACAGGCACCTAGACGAAGAAGTAGAAAACTTTCAACCCGAACCAAAGATGATTCTATCAAAAAAATAAGAGTGCAAAAAAAAATCTAAAGAGATTCGAGAAACCTATGATACAGATAGAGAAGATAACATGGAATTTATGATAGACGAAGATGAAATTGAATCTGTAGCATCTGCAGATAGTGACATATCATTTCAAGAAAATTTGATAATAACCAAAACGATGATGAATCTAACAAAGAAAATGTATCTGACTGTGCAACTATAAAGGTTGGTTCATTTACACTGATTGCCCTTCCAACAAAAAAAATATACGCCATTATGTCGGACTTATATTGGCGATAGTTGACAATTTATATGAAGTGAAATTCCTGCGTTACAAAAATAAAAAATTTGTTTATCCCATAATAGAAGATATAGATATGTGACTTGCAGTGCAATTATTAAAATCCTACCAGAATCCTGTTCGACATCAAAGAGGGATATTTTTAGTTTTGATGTAGATTTATTTGAATATAATTTGTCGTAGATTTTTTAAAATTGTAATCTGTTTATTTTTAAGAATTTTCGTTTTTTTTATTTAGATTTTATTTTATTTAAATTTCTACAAGAGTTTTATTTATTTTAAATGTTTATTACACTTTGTTACTTTTTTTTTATAATAAACATTATGGAAAACAATAAACGTTATCAAAAAAACATGCTGTAATTTTTTATTTTTTTAAGATTTTTTGAATTATTTTGCACAGAATCCAAGATAATCCCATATAGAATACAGAGAAACCATAACATCGGGTAAACTTTGCCGTTATAGGTGATTTAAATGCGATGGCAAAGGTCCCCCATTTTACGGGCAACATTGCCACTTTTTTTGAAGTTTCAAAAAAGCATTAAACGACATCTGAGGCCTACAAAAATGCAGCAGTGCAGAGGTAAAACCTTAGAATTTAACATATATAAATCCCAATTTGCTAAGATTAACTTGTTCTGAGATATGTCCAAAAGACCTCTAAAAACTGGCAAAGTAACACCAGTTTACGGTACAAATTATATTTTTTTGTTCAATCCTGAACATTCTCAATATTACTGACCGTTATACATATCTTGCCGCTAGAAATAATGGCGGCAGTTCGTACAAACTCTATTAGTTTTGAACAATTCTACTGCAAACATGTTTTGTCTTAAAATGCCTATTAAATTACCAATTGTTCTTTAAGTATGTCGATTTGTTCTTGTGAAAGTATATTTTAAGCCTCATTGGCCTTATCATATTACTTGAAATTTGTAGGCTTATCTTAAAATCCATTTTAAATCCTTTGAACACATAACACAACCGCTTTAAAATCTGTAGGATTTATGCAACGATACACACGTCTGCTCTGCGCGCCTCCCTCGTTTTTTATCCAATACGTCAGTTTTACTATAGTCGGGCCGGTGTAAGATTGCAACTTTCTTCAAAAGAGTCAAAATCATAAATAATTTTATTCGTTTCAATTGTCAGCAGACCAGTTGTGCATAGGTATACACATACATAATCGACTTATTTACAACTACTTTGTTGAATGATTTTAGCGTAAGATTGGAGAACAGTGATTCTCAAACATAAACGAATATATTTGAGCTTCTATTTTGAGGTTCATTCGACCATTTATTCCGTATTTTCTATTATTCCTAAAATTAACATTACAAATTAGAATCATACGTAACGACATTATTAAAAATAACTATTTTTAACTAGGAAAGATTTCGAGCAGGTAAAATGCTACATCCCTGATATAGAAAATCTATTTACGTAAACTGGATAAGACCTAACAGTCCAAAGAAAATAATATATTTTTGACGAAAAACATTAATAAATTCTTTATTTTACGTTTTCCTTAACTTAGAGTAGCCAAAGTGGTAACACGTATGCTCACCGTGAATTTGTTTATTTGAAAATGTTCGTATAAAACAATCATAAATCAATCGAAAGGAAAACATTTAATTCGAGACTCGACTCGGGATGAACGTCAATTTATACTGAAGGTGGAGAATTATTTCACCCCCGAAAAAGAAAATAGTGGACCCTTGTTTCCTGTTTGAGTTGTACAACAGCGATTACCTGACCTGCGTGGAATTTCGAAAATAATATCATATTGTTTGAGTACCGCTGACAATTGAACCGAATAACATTATTTATGGCTTTGACTCTTTAAGACGAAAATTCAAATCATACAACGACCCGACAATATGATATTTTAAAATATTACATTCTGGAGAAAGGGAACCAAGCTCTATTATGCTTAAGATTGATTTATTAGTAGTTCTAATAAGTAGTTGGCTTTATGAAGGTTCGACCTGAAACTTAGTGATCTCAAAGCATTTTAGATTTATAACCGGGCATTAACAACTCTCCCAAGATAATTTCATAAAGCAATTATAAAACCACAACACGTCCTAAACTCTCTATAACACTCAATACACCTAACTTGGACTTAACAGCTGTAAAGTTTTATTGAAGGCATGACAAATACATTAATAAGTCAGTCATAAGCCAATAAAGACTAAAAGAAAATTTAGTTTTGATATAACTTCTTGAAGACTTTTTTTAAAACTTTGTTTAAGACAAAACTATCTTTAAGTGCACTTGGTATATAATAAATCTGGCATGAATCACTATTTTATGAGGTGGCCACTATAAAGCAGTGATAAAACTTATGTAAATTTATAAGGTAATAAACTGTTACTTGGGATTGGAATGTTTGTGAAGAGAATTTTTAGTAAATACCTTTAGTCCATTGTCCCACCTTTTCAATTTGGTTAATTTTATGTAAGTATCAGATAAACAAGTCTCGTAATTCACAAAAATAATAATATTCGATCGAAATTTTGGATTTTGGTTCGACATAAGATTTGGAACAACTTTTTATTTGATATTTTGTTCCAAAATTAAAGATAAGACCAGTTTACATTTAAGCAAATTCCAAGTTCTCGTAAATTTTGAGCACCTATATAAAAAACAAAGTTTCTCAACGTGAATCGTATTTCTTAGGAAAACAGAAACGTAGAATGACTGTTTCTCGAAAAGTTGAACATTAGGGCAATTTCACCTCTTGTAAACCTTATACGTGGACATACTGTACTTATATCAGTTTTTCGAAAATATTGAAAGATTACAATTTTGAATAATTCATACGGAAATAAATAATTTTTTATCACATTCTATTCATGCTTTATAGCTCCTTAAGCGTTTGCGACTATTATTAGCATATTGTAAATATGCTAAAAATAGTTCAAAAAAATTTCACCATCCTAAACAAATCTACGATTTTGATATTTTGTATAAATATTGGTATATAGTAAACATGAGTTTCTTTTTTATCTTTATTGCCATTAAAACATCACATATAGTTTTTAAAAGTGTTTTGTCGTGTCCTAAAATTAAAAATTATTAGTTTTGTTACAACCGGTAGCATGAGTAAAATGCTCCAGTAGAAAATACATCCGCAGAATTTAAAAGAGGTCGAGTAATCGATATGAGAGATACAGGATTATCGTTTCGTGAAACAGCATGAGGATTACATCGAAATCATTTTTCGAGGATGGTCTGCATGGTCTAATGAAGAAATCCAAAGACGACGACGCGTCGGGGATCTGGACATCCTGGTGTCTGTAACTACCGTAACTTTTTCAACGCGTAGTCCTTAGAGACTGATTTCAAATAACAAAATCGGTTGTTTTTTATTGGGTTAGAGCAGTAAATCAAAGATTCTCAATGGCCATCATCCATTTCAGGATAATAGTGACATTTGGATTTCATTTTTTCTCCACAAATCAACACCTTCACTTAACAGCAGCACGGAGCGTAGAATTACACGATGCAGGGAAAGACAAAACTTAAGATCAATGGAACAACACTGGGTGCATTTAACACATCCAGAACTTAAAGCACTTTAAGCGCTTGTATCCTTATTTATAAAACAAGGATAAAAGACACATATAAAACACCCAGTGAGCTCAGCAATGAATCAAGGTTCTGCTTGTGGTAAATGATGGAAGGAGAAGACGCCGAAGAGTAGAGGGACTCAACTTGAAATTTACTAAAAGTGGGATCTGGCACTTGTACCAAGTGACATGGTTTGGGGTGAAGTTTATTATGGTTGTCTCTTCTTTAGCATTAATTTCTAGTACATTAAGCACCCATGGTTACATTATATGTATGTATTTGATAAAAATTGGATAAAACTTGACTTACTGCAGGTATTGGTAAAACCAATTTTTCAGCAGAAGATGGGCAATAAATTGATCGGTCAAGATTATTTTAAAACTTTAACGGCCAATGCTACTTATGATAACTATTTTTCATATATCTGATCTAGGGGCGAGCGTAGATTCGACTTAACATACTCGTATTTCGATACTAAAAATTAAGCAACAGTAGTCGCAGTCAGTAATTTGATGGTAACTCAAGTGAAACTCGTCGACCTCGTTTTGTTTTCTAATGTCTTGTATATCAGTGTATACGCAGAAGCTATGCAATCTTAAACGAGGGTTGTGTAGATGATATACCCTCTTTCGGAGCGGATGTAAAGCAGTCGGTCCCTTGTATATTAGAGCTTAGGCAAGTGAAAAATCCCTACTCTTCTATAGAAACGAGATTCGGCAAAATTTCCAGGTTGGGGGTAGCTCGTCTCCTGGCATTGGTGATTGGCCCTGGTCGTAATTAGGTCGACTCAGTTAATTCGACTATTTTTATATTTAATCTTCAAAAAAAAAGAAATTGCGAAATGTAGTTTAATTAAATCTGTATTATCATATTTTTTAAATAATATTTCAAGCAATTATTTAACATATTCAACCAACAGTTTATAGATAATACATTTAAGGAAAATTTTGAAAAACTTTTTTATTTCTTATAGTTGAATATTAAATTCATTTTATTTCTCACAGTGTCACCCACAGAGATCTTTCAGTTAGTCATTTATTCTCCTACTGTATATACAGGTAGAGAAGATTTTACCATAAAGTAACACATTTTGGATAATTCCCGTATTGATGTTTTTAGCAGCGGCATCTGTTAATATGCTGCTTTTTCCTTACTAACTACCAAATGACATTCAAAATAAAACATACCAACTCCATTCCCGTTTTTCACTCAATGTTAAGGTAATGACACTTTCAAAAAGTAGGAAAACCAAAGGGACACACATATACCAAAACCAGTGATCGTCTTTCACATACACTAGGAACCATATTCCTGCTATAGCATGGATTACAAATACTATGCGAATCGCTATGGCACCAAAAAACCTGCATTTTCTCATAGTTCGTAATTATATTAAGGGTGATATCTTTTTGCACAAAAATATCATTAAACACAAAATGTTCTATACATAACTTGCAACTAAATTCGATTATGGATTCCTGTTTATTTAAAATTTCTGTTATCTTTATCTTTATACCTATATAAGAATTTATTTCTAACGCTGGCTTAGATAATTTTAATCTTTAAGTGAGTAACTTATACAATGCTTTTAATCATCATTATTTTAGATACCTATTGAAGTTATTTCATTTATAATTAAATGATACTGTTTTATAGATTAGTCGACAGTCGACATGACAGCTAGTATGCCGTCTGTTATAGTGACCGTTAATTGAAGCCTTTGCTCGTAAAACAAGAAAGGGCAAAATAGTTTTAGTGAATTTTGACATGATAACATAAACGGAATTGCAACAATTGTATTATGTATTAAATCAAGGTGCTTTAAGAAAAGAAACGTCGAACGAAATAATGCAACTTTGTAAATTTCTTGTAAGTTGATATATAAAATAATAATAATAGTATTTATTAGCCCAACAGACTAACCAAGTATTAAACAATTATATAGGACAAATCAAAGAAGTAAAGTAAAACATATAAATAAACAATGTAGGGCAAAGTCAAAATTTTATATTTTTAAAATACTCTTTACAACTATGTCGCGCCCTACCCGACCACACGACATGTCTCTAATCGTCTGCAGTCTAAAAACACTAAAACTGTCCTTAGCAAAACTCCAGTGATACCAGAAGAAAGAACTGAAAAAATGTTATCAACGAGATATGAAGATGGTAGATGTGTGACGAAAATGATGTTTAAGCAACCACGGTCTAGTCAGATATCTATCAGCTACGCGGGATTGTATTAATTAATGAAAATTATGCATAAGATTGTTTTTAATGAGAAATTTATAGTAACATTGAGTGCTACTTGATTTTGTCATTATCACAACCACAGTTATTATTATCAATTAAATTAATCAACCATTTTTTGCGATACACTTAAAGTATGAATCCAAATTCGAGTGTTATCGGTCAAGATCTGAAAAATTACAAATAATTTCCTCCCATTTGAAAGATAACAATTAAGCACAATATTGAGAATTGACGCTTATATAGGGAATTTGAATGTCATCCTAGAGACAGAATTTAATCCTAATACTATATTCCAACAAATGCGCGATATATACTTAATAGTAATAAAACAAATGGTAATTTTTATAATGTACTTACAGATAGATTAAAAAAGGATTACGTCAAGACATCCAAATTCCTGTCTACCTAGAATTCTCATTCAGAGAGCTAGAATTTTTTTGTAAATAAGAATGGGCTAGAACCAGACATAAATCAGATCGTGCCATTCAGTTTTCTCATCTAAAGTACTTATAAACTAAATAATCTGAAAAAAAAGAATCAAAAAATTCTAGAGACAAATTCTTACCCTAAACATTTCTATGAGCCTGTTATAAAAGATTACACAAAACCTACGATAAAACACCCACCAAATAATAGTAATATGTATCCACGCCATACATATCGACAGTGTCCGAAAAAACTTAAACATAATATAACAAAACAATAACCCATAAACCATACAATACCGCAAAATAATTCTCAAAACTTAAACCGAAGATGAAACCAACACTATATACAACATTGACTGCAACGACAGTAACAGTCCTTATATAGGTCAATTAAAACAATATCTGCATAAAAGAATATACACAGACAAATATAACATAGAAACTCTAAACCAAAACTCATTAAACACGCCATAGAATAAACTGCTTTAATTTTAATAATAAGTATACAAATTTTAGGAAGATATTTTTGATTTTGATTTTTTTATAACCGAGGAAATACAGGGTGATCTACCACGAGTGTGCCAAACTTCAGAGGCTGGTAATTTATCAAAAAATAAATGGACTTTCATTAATAAACATATGTCCTAAAACGCATAATAAGAGAGCTACAACCCCTTAAACGGGGTTGATGAATACCAATTTTTCGATTATAAGTCCGATATGGTGGTGATTAAAAAAATGAAATTTTCATACATTACGGCCCCGATGTAGGCGCATAAAATTACAAATTTCCTAATTAACAGCTTGCCTCATTGAGGTAGTTTTGAGGGGTGAGGGGTAGTTTTTTACCCCAAACTTTTTTTGACGTCACTTCCGAAGCAAAACTTTTAAATAACATTATTTCCCATGCAATGACTCAGAAAAAAAGTACTTTTCAAAATTTCTGTCACATCAGCCGTTTTTGAATAATTTGCGTTGAACGGCAATAAGACATGTGAATGAATGGTTGAATCGGAATTTTGGAAATAACTGGATTGGTAACTGTGGTCCTGTTTTATGGCCTCTTCGCTCTCCCGATCTCAAACTTCTAGATTTTTATTTCTAGGGGCATATGAAGCAGTTAGTTTATTTTGAGGAAATAAATAATATTCAGCACTTGATGGAAAGGATCAATAATAGTATAGCTTATATCACAAACAATGGTGACATGGCTGAAATTAATAATTCAGTTATTCGTTGTTGTGAGGCGTGTATTTGTGCTCAAGGAGGTCATTTTGAACAGTTACTGTTTTAGCTATTAAGTACGTTATTTCTGTGTTGTACATTGATTTTAAATTTTGTAATAAAAATGTTGTTTATTTCACGTGAAAAACCTTATTGCCGTTCAACGCAAATTATTCAAAAACGGCTGGTGTGACAGAAATTTTGAAAAATACATTTTTCTGAGTTATTGCATGGGAAATAATGTTATTTAAAAGTTTTGCTTCGGAAGTGATGTCAAAAAAAGTTTAGGGTAAAAAACTACCCCTTACCCCTCAAAACTACCTCAATAAAGCAAGCTGTTAATTACGAAATTTGTACTTTTATGCGCCTACATCGGGGCCGTAATGCATGAAATTTTCATTTCTTTAATCACCACCATATTGGACTTATAATCGAAAAATTGATATTCATCAACCCCATTCAAGGGGTTGTAGCTCCCTTATTATGGGTTTTAGGACATATGTTGATTAATGAAAGTTCATTTATTTTTTTGATAAATTACCAGCCTCTGAAGTTTGGCACACTCGTGGTAGATCACCCTGTATACATAAAATTTTGCAAATAAAAAAGACATGCAAACCCAATAAACAACCGCAGAGATATAGAAAATTTAAGCAAAACCTATTTTAACCTGCTAAATTATATTAATGGAATAATAAATTCAATTTTTGCATCTTCTTATATCAAATAATATTTCTTAAAATGTCTTTATCATATACTAGCATTAATTAAGCAAAAACACCCAATTTTTACAAATCCATCGTTATCTTTGTAACATAAACAAAACTTTAGAACCTAAAATAGCTTGTAAAATTGTTTAGTTGCATTAAAACAGACAAACAAATAACATCAAATATGTAAGAAAATTTAAAATAAATAACTAATTATTAGTGTGGCGGCTGGTGAAATTTAGATTGTCATATCTCAGTATTGGGGCATGAGACCAAAGCGATACTTTCTGTCAAAACTAAATGAAGAAGTTTTGTAGAGAAAAAAATTGCGATTGAAATTTGCGAAAAAAGTTGGAAAAATTGTAGAAACTATGTGGAAAGTACCTATGTCGCTAGATTTTAAATTTCATAAAAAAATGTTTCTTTTTATAAAGTTACACCATTCTGAAATTTTATTTTAGAATCATTTTTCACAGTGCTAATTTCAACAAGGTGTAACTTTATAAAACAAAGCCATGTTATTTAATGAAATTTGAAATATGGAGACATACATCCACCTGATTCTAAAAAAAATTTGTTGCAAATATTTTACAAATTGTCTAAAAAATAACCGGGAACCTTATAATTTTTTAAATTTTTTTTTCGCAAATTTCAATCGCAATTTTTCCTGTGCAATATTTCTTCATTTAGTTCAAGACCATGCCTTAAAGTATCTCTTGGATCCCATGTTCCAATACTAAGATATGACTAACCTAAATTTCACCAGTCGCCTCTGAAAAATTTAACCATGTAAAACTGTGATTTAAAAAATGTTTTAATTGTAGTTCTCTGATGATGGTTTAATAAACCAAAACGTTAGAAAAATAAAAAGAAATACGTGTATATCTCACCGAAGATCCCAAGAAACACTATTATTTGATTTCACCGCCAAGACAAGAAAAAAAAAAGTTATATCATATCACAATATTGGAACATGACACCCAAATGATACTTGGTACGACTCAATATTTAAATGAAGAAGTTTTGCAAAAAGAATTGCGATTAAAATTTGAAAGAAAAAATTGCAAAAATGGTTTGCCCACTCAGGTGAGTTATAGACAATTTGTATTGGCAATTTTTTTTTTTCATAATCAACACATTTTACTAACAGTTTTCAAATTTCATTAAGAAATTCTGATTTTTTAAAAAGTTGCATCTTTTTGAAACGAAAATGAAAAATTAATTTGAAAATTGTTTCCAAAAAGTTGTAACTTTAATTAATCAAAATTTCCTAGTGAAATTTGACGCGTACAATAAAATGTCCCCTAATTATGAAAAAAAAGTCAATATTTTAAAAATTGTCTAAAGTTATCTAGGGGGAAAACCATTTTTGCAACTTTTGTTTTTTAATTTTAACTACAGACTTTTTGCAAAACTATTGAGTCATGCCTTCATGCGAAATTCCAACTTTCGCAAGTTTGGAAATATTTTAGAGGTTTTGTCCACCTAATTTTCAACTTTTAATTCACTGAATTTCAATGCTTTTGGTTCAGAACGAATATTTTTTGTTAAATCTGGATTTAAGAACAAATTCCTATAGGACTACAGGAGGATTGTCTCTCAAATGCTAGCATTGCTGTGTTTTAATCACAATCATTTATAGGCAGGTATTACATAATGCCAATAAAATTTATTAGCGAGATAAGATTAGCAGTTAAGTATTACGGAAAACAATTGACCCCCATTACAGATGAATCAGTTTTCACTAGATGGGTACATTCTTAAGTAGGTATAAGTACTACTACTTAATTTTTTTATTTAATGCATTTATTTATGTAGGTATTGATGCCATCGTTAAAAATGGGTAAAAATTATACCAGGCTTTCGGTAGGTATGTATTTTCAGTATTTTTCTTAATAATTGTAGGTACTGTTTCATAGATTTTTTTTATAAAAATGCTTAAAAATTCATTGATATATTCGTAAGTTCACAATGTTCACCAATACGTATCTGCGTTTATATTAATATCTATTTTTGTCACCGGATCAAAATATAGAAGAATAGTTATTGAAATATAGGTGTATTTTCTGTTTTATCAGAGATGATTAAAAACTTTATATTTATAACTGACGTTCATCGAAATAAATATTTGGGTTTTAATGCACATGCAATTTTAATTTCCGTATAGTTTTTAATAATGAGATGAGGTAATAAAAAACGTGCGCTATATTGAATTTATATAGGTATAATAACATCTATCCAATAGCGACTAAATTCTCTATTACAATTTTGCGTTACCTAAGTAATATTATTTGCATTTGTCTAATTGTTTTGATATAAACTCTATGCAGATAATTTATTGTAAAATCTTTTCTTACCAGAAGAGTTTATTTTCGTTTTTAATATTTCACGTAAAAGTTGAATTTTGCAAAATACTTAGTTCGTTTTATTTTTTATGTACAAAAATTATTACATATTTTTGCTTTTGTTAATTAAAATTTGTAGGATAATTGATGTAGTCTGTTTTATGATCTAGTTTTTTTTTAATGGCTGGAGAAAAATCATGCGGTATACCTACATTTTTATCAAATCTTCGGAAAACTTACCACTTCCATTCTTGATTTTGTTTAATAGTTAGAGTAAAAATCCCTTCGAAAAATAATAACAAAATAGGAGAACTCAAATACCAATAAAACGAGTTGTTTTTAAAAATCGTCACTTGCCAAATGCCTATAAAACCGTGAGCCGCAAAAACTAGACGTGTTATTATTGCTTTAATAGTTGCTAAAAATCTAGCCATATTTTTAAATCGCACTCATGACTGGCAAAATCAAAACACAACTCCTATGATTTAAATTCCATCCCTTTGCGCGCACCGTAAACCAAACCACCCTTGAAAACTTGAGAAGTGGATAGTGCGAGGAATTTAAAATTTGGCGCTACTGATTGATCTTTTAGAACACATCACTTCATCTAGCAGTGACAGCGGCAATGTTTGGAAGGGAACAAAATAACCTCAAAATATGACGTTTTATTATTAAAGGGAAATGAGTATATGATACTAAACCAATCTTAGTTATATGTAATTATGTGTAATTATTATGTTGTTTGATTTCACAATTCTTTATTTGCTTAATAAATATATCCATTTAAATAGGTGAGTAGTAATATCTATGACATACTTTTGCAAACCTGCCAACATATTGTTTATTTTGTAATAACTCATAAAATGATTTAAATTATTTTAAGTATTTTATACTTTAGAAATGGAAACTAACACTGCAGCATGGATTAGCCTAATTATAATTCTATTTATTACCAGTTTTGGTGTTTCCTGGCTTCTGACAATTATAACAAGTGTCTTTATGTTCGTTATAGGGTATGTTATGAAAATAGTTGTCTATTGCTAACCTATATGTGATTATTTCTAGGTCATTTTCTTTACTGTATTTGCAACAGGGTGATATAGAGAAATTTTATAGTAAATGTGCTGGTAATCCATTAACTTCTAACCTCCTTAACGAAGGAGGTTTAAAGCAGATTGTCCGACATCTAAAGAGTCCAAAAAAAGTACAAAAAACAGATAGTAGAGTAACTGGAAGTGAGTTAATAGATAGTTCCTTACAAGAAATTTTAGGTTATATTATTAGAGATTATGTTTCACCTTGGTTTGACTTAATATCAAGAGACTCTGAATTTACAAACATCACAGTCAGACGTACTGCTCAGACATTCGCAATTAATATTTCTAATAGGTAAGTCAATTTGAAACACTGAATTGTAGTTACTGCTCTAGGAAAGTTTTTAAAATAACTTATATAAAATGCTTTAGGATGGGGTTTGTTATAGCTTAAATAATAAATCTGTTACAAAGAAATACGTTAGTGGGAATTTATTTTAATTTTTCCCATGGGAAACTGGAAAAAATTGATACACTTCATGGAGCTTCGTTTTTATTTCAAACTTTTTAAACCATTTACATCAAGAACCAAATGTTTCCAGTCAATAAGGGTTACAATTGTAAATAATCCCTTTAAACCATCCCATCAAATGAAAAACTAAATTCATAGAAGCCTTTTTTCTGTATGATTTTATTTTGCTATGTATTATGTTAGCTACTGTTAGTAATAAAGTATAAATACTAATACTGTAGAATTTTGTATAAATTTTATGACATCAAACAATTAGGTAATATTACAGTGGTATTTCGAATTTCAATTATTGACTACTGAAAAACAATACATGTCTGCTCTCAGTAGGTGCACAAGTGATTAGAATATAGCAAAATTATTAAATGATTTGATATACAATTAGTTATTATTTTTAGTATACAGGATGAAATCTGTTAGTCATCTATTGCCAACTTTTGTGAAAATAAATGGATGACACCTAATGCCAAGGTGGCATTTTCATCAGGTGGCCAAATAAATCTGTAAATCGCACTTGTCGTATCATATCAATCTTTATTTTCGTTAGGACTTGAGGTTACAAATTTTAAGTATTGTCACAGAAAGTTATTTAAAATAAACTAAAATGAAATGCGATACTTCATCACAAAATCACATTTCACAACATATAAGTGTAAAATTACTCTACAAACCAAGATAAGAGAGAAAACGGTCTAGGTAAAGGCCTGATAAATTCATCTGATTGCGTTATTACTTGCGCGGTATGTAACGACCCTTTATTGCTTTTGCGGAATGTTAGTCACGTGCGGAGACCCAACTTCAGGCACCTATTTATTTAATCTGCCGTGTTGGAAGTGTGGTTTACTTGGTTATAATTAGAAATATGCGTTTCAATAATTACACATACAAAATATAGTTCCCTAAGCTGACCTGTCTTATTGTTGGGCATATCAAATCCTCCGTTGTTTATTCATTACAACTTAAAAATTCAGTAGCGGAATATAAACTTTGTTTTTGCAAAATCTCACGTAAACGTGATTTGAATGTATTAAAAATTAATATTAGGTGTCGACTTAACGGATATGAGTAGGTTATTAAAAATGTTTTATGACTGTGAGTAGTGGACTTTTGCTATAATTGCCATGCTATGTTCTTGTAGAAGAATGTTATATAGGTTAATTCTAAATTGTGTTGAGAATTATTACATCTAGTGGGGGAAATTAATCAGGGTGTGATTGGACGTAAGACAATTTAAGATGTTTAAAATGTCTATCAAAATTCGTACTGTTTCCAAATTTGAAAAAAAAAATTTTAAATCAAATTTTAGCCTCCATCTTTGGAGTGTCGTAACTCTTTAACAAAGCGTTTCCAGACATACCTCCATAGGAAACATTTTTCTTATTTTGTGGTTCTGAATTCAGATTTTAACTTTGTCCAGTTAATCCTAAAACACCTTGTATAGGCAGCTATCCAATGGTAACTATCAATAAAAGTCAGTGAATTATTAAAAACTAAATAAATTTTGTATCAATTTTGAATAAGTTGATATAATCTCCAAAATATTTTGAGGTATGTTAACTTGACAATATATTTTTTATTGTTATGTCATATTCCCTATGTCATGTTATGTCACTTTTCCTATTAATAGATAATTGTTATAAGTAAAAAGAATCATGAATCATGTTTGTCTTATTTTATCAGTACCAGCTATTTGTTGTTGCAGGAATGTGTAATTTTAGATATTTGTTATTTATAGTCTAATTATTTTAAAAACAAATAAAAATAAAAGTGTTGGAGTATGTTTTGCATTTAATAATTTAATTAATTTGTCATCATGTCATCATTCATCATATCCTAACAAATGGTAATATCATTTATTGAATCTTAATTCTCTGAAATTAATGTATTATTTTTTATGTAGATTCCTTGGAAACAAAAAAATTCAAAATGAAAATTATCATTTTATTGTAAATTGCTATTGAAACCCATTTTTATTTAAATTTCTTTTTGAATTTTAATTAAAACATTAAAATTATAATTATAATTGTGCCTAGTCCAGATGATCATGTAGATAGCTTGTGTATTTCTAAGAAAGCTGTATGAATATTTTAGTCTCTAGGTGCCCTGCTCTGTCACCACAAACATTTTCTTGGAAATGTTTTTTAATGATGCCACAATTTTGATACTTTATATTAACTTTTTTTGCTACACAATTCCTTAAAAATATTTTATCATTGATGTTCAAAAATATTGCAAATGGTAAGTACTTGAATAAGTAGAAAATGATGCCTAATAGCATAGAATTTTTTGAGCAAAATTCAATGGCAGTTCTGGATTTCAATTAAAATGTTCTACGTTCTATGTTCTATCAAAAGCATTTTAAATTCTAAGAAGAGTTCATATTATATGTATAATATGTAACTTACATTTTCCAATATATGATGTGAAATTTTTGTTTATGTAAGAAACTTTAAGACATTTACAATGATGTTATAAAATATTTGTTAGTCCACTGAACGAATATTTTTTTGTATATAAAATTTTAATAAAAATATTACTAACTATACAAGGTGGGGTAATAGTGCATCCGACTTTGATATGTCGAGTTCTATGATAGCTAGAAATTTGATTTAACAATTACCATAAATAAACTAGTAAAAAAATCCCACGGGAAATTATTTTCGAATATACAGGGTGAGCCGAGATAATTCTACAGGGTCAACTAACATTTTTCTAAATAGAATGCCATGTATATCAGAAAATTTTTTGAAACCTCTTTATGGCCTCTTTCCACTCCTGTATTATTATTGACTCTCTCCCAACCACTTGGATGTAATGATTTTTTTTTGTTGAAATTATGCCTTTTACATGTATATATTTAAAAAATCACTACAGTCACAATTATCGATTTTAGGAAAAAATATGTTAGTACCAGTTATGAAATCTGTGTGATGACTAAAGCTGCAAATCGTTTCTGTGTATCATGGTCGTAAAGTACAGATGTACTTACTGTCGCCGGCATTCACCTTGATCGCGAAACTCTTTCTTTAGTCGTCTATTATTAGCTTTCGAGTTGTGTACATGTTAAGTCACTTGGGCGTATTGCATATGTTTTTGTGTTTTTATTTTATTTGTTGTACTGTATTATTGATATTAATTTAATAATAAAGCATGGCAGACGTACACAGGGGTAGAAAACGGCCATTTGCTGACAAAGTGAATAAATTCATAGGTGAATTCCCGGATTTATTCTATGATGGTGCTAAAATAATTTGTAAAGTGTGCGAGAAAGACTTGATGTGCTGGGATAAGCGTGATTGTGGACTTTACGTAAATAGTGTACACCATAAAAATAAAAAAATGGCGTGCCTTTGACAACTCAGTTTATATTTGATTTACTATTAATGCTGATTGCCTGTGATGTTCCGCTGCACATATTCGATAAACAACCATTTCGATAGTTATGGAATAAATAAAATGCCCAGGTGAAGTTACCAAGTCGCACAACGTTATGTAACTATCTACCAACTGTACACGTAGACATGGTAAATAAGATGAAATGTGAATTAAAAAAACACGGCTGTGGTTATCTGTTGATGAGACAACAGATTATAAAAAAAAATTCTATTTTAAATGTTATAGTACGAGTACTGGACCCTCTTAAACCGATAGTTCCAATGTTACTAGCTAGCAAAAGACTAAGTCAGTGTACTAGCGAAACAATTACCAGGGTGGTGCTGGAGACGTTAGAAAAATTTGAACTGACAAAAAGTCAAGTGTTGATGTTTGTGACTGATGGCGTCGTGACAATGCGTTCAGTAGGCCGTTCTTTGCAGGAACAAGGTTATACGTTTATACATGTTACGTGTAAAGTGCATGCTTTACATCTTGTGGCAGAAACTATTCGAAAAGGTTTTTCAGAGGTGGATGCATTAATAGCAAGTACAAAAAAAATGTTTCTTAAATCTCCTAAACGTCTCCGTCCATTTCATAACAAGTGTCCCAGTATTCCTGAACCACCACAGCCGATTCTTACACGTTGGGGAACATGGTTGCAGGCAGCTTTTTATTATGCTGATTATTTCGAACAAATAAAAGCTGCTATACTACAATTCAATCCACATGAGGCTGCGGCTATTAAGGAAAGCCAGACAAAATTCGAAGATATTTCCGTTGCAACAGTTTTAAAAATTATTGCGAAGAACTATAAACCATTACATGAAAGCATAAAAAAATTGGAAAACGCGTTGTCGTTAGCGGAGTCACTGCAAATAGTGGACGAAGTAAATCTACTGCTACACGCTATAGTGACGCAACAAATGAGCGCGTTAAAGAAAAGTTCACAAGTGTGTTAAATAAAGACACCGGTTTGACCAAATTAAGACAAATATGTGATGGTGCAGCCCCAGATCTGTTAAGTGCGTTCAAAGACTATTTTACGTATGCGTGTATTACATCAGTAGATGTCAAACTGTCGTTTTCAAAATATAAGAATATATTTTCACCAAAGCGAACATCACTCATGGAGACAACTATAGAAACATACCTGATGCTGCAAAATGGCTACACATCTTCTCCAGTTTGTGATAAACAAGCTAGTTAAGAGGGTAAGTTTTACATACATTGTTATAAATTGTAACAGTTTATTGTTTCTCGTATTAGTTAATTTCGCGTACGCCACTGTCCCACGGAACATTTTTGACAGCCCTAGTGATGACACTCAACCATTTTCACTTCCTAAAAGTATACAGGGTGGCCAAAAATAATTTTTAAATTTACAACTATTTGAACTGAATTTTCTCAATTTTTTTCATGTATATTTTTGGACTATGTGATGTAGAATTGAAGAGCGAACATTCGTACATCCGAATGTTCGTACATCGCTATTTGTAACCATTTTCGATTTATTGAACACTAACTGTAAAATTCAGCAATAAAAATTAAAAATATATATATTTTTTTGTAATTCAAGAGATGATATTATAAAAATTGCTCCACATGTTGCCCAAATTGACACAAATTTCTATGCATCTTTGGAATAAGGTTTCTACTGTTCATAAAATTGCAGGAGTGATACCTCTAAAAGCATTTATTATCCTTTCCTTCAAATTTTGGATTGTGTGATGTTTTTATGGGCATCATGTAACACATTAATTATAATACCTTATTTGAAAAAAATAATACTTCATTTGAAAAAAAAAACCTCATTTTTAATTTTTATTGCTGAATTTTGCAGTTCAATAAATTGAAAATGGCCACAAATAACCATAGGAATGTACATATAAAAAAAATGTTCGTTTTTCAATCCTACATCACATCCAAAAATATACGTTCTATTTGAAAAAAATTGAGAAAATTCAGTTCAAATAGTTGTAAATTAAAAATGCTTTTTTGGCCACCCTGTATACTTCTAGGAAGTGAAAATGGCTGAGTGTCATCACACAGATGTCTCATAACTGGTACTAACATATTTTATTTTAAAATCGATAGTTGTGAATGTACCGATATTTTTAATAATCACATGTAAATGGTACAATTTCAACAATAAAAAAAAATCATTACATCCAAGTGGTTGGGAGAAAGTCAATAATAATACAGGAGCGAAAGAAAGCCTCAAAGAGGTTTCAAAAAAATGTTCTAATATATATGGCATTTCGTTTAAAAAAATGTTACTTGATGCTGTAGAATCGTCTTATCTTACCCTGTATATTAGAAAACAATTTCCGGTTATAGACTTTTTTGTCTAGTTTACTTGTGTTTTTAAATCAAGTTTCTAGCTATCATAGAACTCGAGATATCGAGGTCTGACGCACTATTGCCCCACCCTGTATAGTAAAATGTAGTAGAATATTTTTGCTGGTTAAATTTTTAACACTTTTGCACCATATTAGAAAATATAAATTGACACAATAAAATATGTTGTATCTTTTCAGATAATATACTAAAAAATTAAAAATATGCTAACAACTTTAATAGCATTTCCTGGGAGAAAGATAAGATATCTAGCAAAATGAGATAACTTATAATTTGATTAACAAATAATCTGACATAGTCTTTGAATGCCAGGACAGGGCCCAGAGATTTTGTTGCCTCCAGGCAAAGTATAATTTAATTTATCCTTATAGACATGCATATATATCGAGCTTTGTTATTTTTATACATAATTAATTTTCACACCATCCTAAGAGCAGCTGTTTTATCAAATATGGAGGTATAAGATTTATATCTATTTTAAGAATTTAATCATAAATTAAATTATCAGTTGTGTTGCCAGTGCCACATGTCAAGCTGTTATTTTAAGCTAGTTTTTCTTTTTTTTGGACATATTTTTTGCACCCCAATAAAAAAGTGCTTTCATTTTGCTGCCCTCTTGTCTGGATCCAGACCTGTTGATTTTTAGTAGATAAAAAAGAAACCAAATTATTTATTAACATCTTGAAAATCATCAAAGAAGACGTTTGAGTATGATATTATTGAAATAATATTAATTACTAGAGGTTGGGAGGTAGTGATAAATGACATCTAGTCCAGGATTGACGCTAGGTGATGTGTCACCACATATATATGTTCATGAATATATGACACAATATCTTACCTTGTGGTTATTTTGGCGAGTACGGTAACATCCAAAGTTAATATGAAGAGGGCGAAAGTATGGGTAAATATAGCACTAACACACACGTACTTTGAACTAGTGATCACAAGAGTCAAAGTATATTACTGATATTAATGCATCCACTAAAACATTTGACACCTTCCAGCCGCAAGCATTGATGATTACATCCACGCTAATCCAGACGTATTTGTCATTAAGTTCAGAATAAATTTTTTGTGATAAATACACTTTCTTAGTGTCGTTTCCGATGGCACCTAAACATTACTATGCCCACTAATACACTTTTGCCAAAATTATCTAAATAGTGAATTATCTGTAATATTACTACTCATACACTTTTTATGGCTGTCTGAGGAAATGTCTCTTAATGTTTGCTTTTGACGTTGCACGAAAGCACTTTACTTACAGCTTGTGCAATATAATTCTATGCCATTAAAGTGCAACTCCAGGGAATCATTAATCCACAAGTTCACTTTATCTTCTGAAGGAATTGAACAAGATGATTAAAGAAAGTTAAATTAGTTATCTTTAATTTCTCACTGTGTAGGTATTTCCGTGTTATTCACATTGACATTTTATAAATAATACGTATCAGTGGAGGCTGTTGGATTTAGGTTATACAATATCTCAATATTGGAGCATGGAACCTAAGCAATATTTTAAAGTACGACTATCAGTACTGATTGAAGAAGTTTTGCAGAAAAAAATGAAAAAAATTTGAGAAAAAAAGTTACAAAAAATGCGCAGCCTCCCAAGATTCCATCTAGACCATTAGAAAAATCTTTGCAAACTATTTTTTTCGTAATCAGAAGGAATATTTATCCCTCCATTTTTTTTGGTTTTCGAACATTTTGATTTTTTGTAAAGTTATGACTTTGAAATTTAAGTTCTTCATTGTGTACATTTCAAAATGTCATAACTTTTTTCGAAAACCAAAAAAAAAAACGGAGTGATAAATTTTTCTTCTGATAACGAAAAAAGAAATAGTTTGCAAAGAACTAATGGTCTAGAAGGAATCTGGGGAGGATGCGCATTTTTGTAACTATTTTTTTCTCAATTTATTTTCTGCAAAACTTCTTCAATCAGTACTGATAGTCATGCCTTCAAATATTGCTTGGGTTCCATACTCCAATACCGAGATATGGTACAACCTAAATCCACCAGCCGCCACTGCTACGTATTTAGAGTGTATTCAACATGGGGCAGTGGGGCGTAAACTTGGAAGCCAAGGCATAATTGCCTATATCGTAATTATTTTTTATAGTTGCAAGCTGTCCAGTGACCTGATAAAATCCTTTCACTTTTTATTCCCATTTTTATAAAGAAAACAGATTTATCGCATAAGAATGTTTTATCATTTCATATGGTTGGGGAATGTTTCATTGGGTGTTTACCATATAATACTATAGCTATGTAAGTCATCTCTGGAATTTATCGCTACCTTCCTGTCTCTATTAATTACAGGTACCCAGATATAACAGATATTTGTTATGTATCATGTACTGACAACTCCTATCCTAAAAATTAATACTTAATTAACAGATTTAAAAATTTTAGAGTAAAAGAAGTTGATTGGATTCCCTATTTAACCCAAAGACTTGTCGACGATGCAGCTTCCCACTTAAGATTGTACAAACAAGCAAGGGCGAAAATGAAACTTCAAGAAACAGTTAAAGAACAAAAAAATTCTCCACACAAAGACCTAAAATCTCCGAAGAAAAGTATTCATAAAAGGAATAAAAGTGAAACGGATGTTAGCTGGTATAATGGGAGAACTGAATTAAAAAAAGGTAACAAGTAATAATATTAGTGTCTCTTATCATAACAATGGTAGGTTCATCTATTGAGTATTATTGTTGCATTCTCAAAACTTTTGCTTTTTTTTTATTAATAGCACAACAGCGTAAGTGTTGTCGTTTATATAAATTTTTTTAAATGTATGTTAACGTACAGGGTGAGCCACTTAAATTTGACCCTCCCCCTCTAATTACTAAGATATTTTAAAGGTTAAAAGTAGCATCATATCATTTTCTTTTTTGTAGATTTCAAATATGCCTTTAAAAATTAATTAAAAAATGATATAGGGGGAGGGGGGCTAAAATCCCAATTCCTCAAAGGTGGTAAGAATTTGGCCAAGAAATTAAAACTGAACGCAAAATTCAAGAATGTATTCATTTGTTAATTTCAAAATAATATGGTCATTAATTATTCATATACCATGCTTTCATTTCAAAACACTGCAATGGGAAGTGTTTCGTTAAGCTCTTGCAGTCCCCTAACCCCTAGATACAAAATGTGATTGACTGAATTTGCCACAGCGGCCAGCCATGCAGTCCACAGATCACAGAACAGATGCAGAGTCCATGCTGTTGCCTCTACTCCAAATGTACGAGTTTGAATGAAGCTGCTTCCTTATGTAGCGTGTACAGATATGAAAACACGCCCGATGGGAACACATTGGTGTTTAAACGTTTATATAACATTAATTAACGTTTGGTTAACGGTAATTTAACGTTATATAAACGTTTAAACAACAATGTGTTCCCATTGGGCGTCTAGAAAGGTAGTTAAGTATAAATAGACAGAAAAGTATTTTATCACTAAGATTTGAGATGCATCAAAGAATAACTTTTATACTTAATCTCATACATTTTTGTAATTTGGTGTATTATAAAAACAAAGTTAAAATTTAAAATTCTCGCAATATGACCTGATAGAGCACTAAAAATTTATAATACCTCGATTTATCAATCTGTATTGAGACACTCGTATCAAATTTCTAATGTGCACATTTTTATTAGTTCTTGGTTTTTACAAAATATGTTTCAGAATCGGAAAGGAACATAGGCAACTCAAAGTTTTATATGGGTGATAGTAAGAAAGATCTTACCTTGGAAGATTATTTTTTTGAATTGGAGCAGCAAATGGAAAATAATTTGGTTTGTAGGGATCACATATGTAGAAACGTAGATATTGAAAAAGGTAATAACATTCTTCCTTTTCTCTCCTTGTGTAAAAGTACTCTTTTAGAATTTTTTACGAGAAATTGTGGAAATATTACTATATATTTTGTTACCCGATGAGGATTTTCAATGTAAACCGTTACGTTTCGTCTTGAGGGAAATTTTTGCTAATTATGTAATTTTGCCACTTTTCGACTTGATATCTGATCCTGATTATATTAATCAGACAATTGTTTGGCTGGTAAGGAAATTGTATTTACCATCTTAACATTTTGTGCTATACCAAATTTTTTAGTGTTTACGTGAAGCCCAGTTGCCAAGTGAGATTTTTCTAACCACGTTAAGACTTACAGATAACTGTGATGAATTAAAAGTACCAAAGAATTGGCCTCTAAAGAAATACAATCTTTGGTAAGTTGAAATTAGTAGTTGCGTTCAGCCCGCCCAACAGCTAAGTTGCTGTACACAGTCATGTTCTTTGATGGTTTATGCTGGCTATCGCTGATATCATGCTGCTATGTAATGTACCCAACTTAATATATTCTGTTTCGTTCAACTTTGATAATGCTCATGAGCAATACAAAAACAAAAAAGTAGACGAAGTGTGAACCTACATACCACACCACCATTTACAGGACACGTCGCCAAGAAATAGCTGTCAGCAATCATTCAGAGGTGCTTTATGATAGCAGTGTGTTAGTCCTCAACAAAAAGCTTAACTTTCATCAAATGCTATTTTTCACCCGTTTTCTTAGAGCTCATGTGAAAAAAAAAGGTTTGACATTTTGAATGAAAGTCCCTGATAAGAGCTATATTGCGCATTTGCTCTGCCAATCCATTATTTAATGTCGGTGGCTAGCTCAATATTGAAAAACGTAGGTTGCAAAATTATGTGACGTCACATTAAAATAGTCTATTGTCGTATATATTTAAAAGAGAGATGATGAAAGAATATTGAAAGTGCAATGTGATTTTATGACACAAATCAAATATTTGTTGTTCCTCAAGCAGTTAAAAACTGGATGTCTTGAAAGTTTTGAGTGAGTACAGTTTCAATAGTTTGTTAGTTAAAAGCATTTGGTAATTAATAGCAACAAAGTATTCAAGCAAATACCACTAAAAACACCGATGATAATATATGTTTTTCAAGCATTTAAAACAAATGTGCTAGTGCTAGTTAAAAATCGTTTTTTGTAGTAGAATAAGTGAATTTCAACTTTAATTTATTTGTGCAAGAAAAAATTTGCTTCAAATTATGCTGCAAAAAAATAAAAATAATAATTCACTCTCTCATGAAAAAAATACAAAAATGTAACCAAAATGACAAAAAACTCCAGTAAGTAAAGTTTTACTAGTCAGACTCCACGGAAAACTATATTTGTTATTTTTTAACACTTAAAACTAATTCTTGAACCAGGTTGTGAAATGCTCCATATTCGCATATTGCTTATAGATCAATGTTAAACAACCAAGATGATATCATATCGCTTGGTTGTTTAAAGTGAAAGAGTCATTATATTGATATGTCATTAGAGTGTACGAATGTAAGTTTATTTTAGTATATAAATGATGCAGTGTTGTACTGAATTAATCTGAATAATAAATATGATGACAGATTATTGAGACATCCTTTAAAAATTGATTTTTCAGAGATCTCGAGATTCTGGTGGAGAAAGTGATCTGTCCATAAAGCAGCAGCTTAGTAGTTTATATTATGTTTTAAAATTGATAGATAATAAATTGTCAAAAATGGAGAATATGGATAGTTCAGGTAAAAAGCGTTTATTCTGAAAGTCAATATTATTAAGTTATATAAATGTCTGTTTTAGATGCCCCATCATCCTTGGATTATATTCAGCTGGAAAGTATTAGAAAAATTGACCTTAGTCTGGACCAAATTTTAAAAAATAACATAGCCTTGTCATATTTTATGGATTTCGTTTCAAGTCAAGGCCGACAAGTTGATTTATTTTTCTTTTTAAATATTGAAGGTTTGTACACATTTAAGACAGTACACGTTATTAACAAAAAGGATCCTGAAAGAGGTTGAACCTTTGATACGAAGCTAACGCTAATGTGGTTTTCCACAAAACACCATACACTGCACTCAGCACGCGTTTCGCCAACCAAATTGGATCATCTGGAGATGATTGAAACAATTAATCATCTCCAGAACAAAAGAACATTGGTGTAAAATTTTCTAATTTTGTGTATTAAACTGTTGAATTTATAATAATAATAACAATAATTTTATTTAATATATTAATCTGTAATCAATATATATATTACCGAAGTCATAATTTATGGTTTCAGAACTAAAAACTATGTTTATGTCAGAAAACTAATATCAATATATTTTTTTATTGAAATTGTATTATTACATTTGCCTTTTTAAGTTTCTTGCCTTGGCCTTCACTAAATTTATTAAAAGCCAAAAAATTTCACAGTATTATTAATTCCATTATTTTCTATTATGTAAGTTGTGAAAAAAACATATAGAATGCATGTGTTTAATGTCTACTGTTTTACGATTTTTCTTATTTTATGAATTATTCCATTTTAGTCATCCATGCTTCCCATATGAGAAAATTTTGTTCTTTTTAGGTTGGAAAGTGTCTTGTGGAACAACAAATTTCAGATCTGCACTTAAACAGAACAAAAATCTCTGCGGAAAATGTAACTGCGGTATATGATACCATCAGATCGACAGCGCTTAGCATCTACGAACAATATTTGGGCGAAAAAAGTGAACAGAAAGTACAGATTAAACCATCCCTTATGCAAGCGGTACATTTCAAAATAAGGAATTTAAGTGAAACACCTTCCGAGCTATGGTTCGACAAGATTTTGGAGGCACTATATGAAAAAATGGCTAATGAGCTTTTACCACATTTTAAAAAAAGTAAAGCATATATAAAACTTCTGCAAGAATTA
Source organism: Rhamnusium bicolor (assembly GCA_029963845.1). NCBI lineage: Eukaryota > Metazoa > Arthropoda > Insecta > Coleoptera > Cerambycidae > Rhamnusium > Rhamnusium bicolor. The sequence continues at coordinate 496 of JANEYF010001530.1, read as the reverse complement.
GATTTATTGCAACAGACAAATGCAGAAGACGATATGATAAGCATAACAAGCACGGATAGTTTAGAAAATAACGATACATCAAAATTATCTGACAGTTTGTCGCAACTGGCACAAATTAGTAAAAAGAGTGAATTTTTTGTTGATTGATAGTACTCAGAAGAGTGTAAAACACACTAGGTCTTGGAGTGACGTAACTATGTTTACAGGTAAAAATGATGTTGATCCAAAAATTCGCAGTTCTAGCCAAGAAAATAAAAAAAATCAGAATATTAATGGTGATTCAGGCAATGTGGAAGACATGGCAAAAATTGACGAGAAGAGTCTTAAGACAGGCGACTATTTGTTATCTGTTAATATTATTGAAACTGGTAAGTGATATATTAGGTGTGTTCTTCCTAACTGACATCTCAGCTAATTTAAGTTGTTTTATGGTTACGCTGCATTAATAAAAGTATAATTTCATCTGCATAGCCATAAAACTACTTCGATTAACTGA